>JAFMOC010000370.1:0-360609 GCA_019802505.1 Corydoras sp. C115 | reverse complement strand
TCGGAGATTCATCTACAATATTCCATCCATCATCTTCTGCTTTGTCCTCTACAAGGGTCACAGTGGGGTTCCCCATGCCCATCCACGTTGGGCCATCCATTTCGGGCGCTGGGCAGATACACCCAGGACAGGGCGCCAATCAATCACTGGGCACATTCACTCACTCACACAAACACTTAATAGTAGAATAGCTCGAATCAAGCGGTTTATTTAAGACAAACCAAGATAAAAGTGTGTTCTTCCAAAACAAGCCCAAGACCGCGGTCGACTCTGACTCCCAAGCAAAGCAAAAAATAAAAGTGTGTTCTTCCAAAACAAGCCCAAGACCGCGGTCTCTGACCCCGCCAGAGTCCAGAAGTCCAGTTTCTACCCCTATTTATCCTATAAACCCACCCCTATGTCTGGTGTTTTCAGCTAGGTCGAGGGCACCTTAAAGATGACCACGCTGTCCTTTCTTCTAGGGGGGTTGTTGACAATTAGGCGTCTATGAGCCTCATTTACCAGGTCTGATGTCTCAGTTCCTGGAATGGACGTGCTGAACGTGCACATTTTAGGGGAGTATGTTGGTTTAAGGTCAGGCTGACAACCTGACTTTAACTGTCATTCGTCCATTCAATCCTCGCCCACCTCCCCAGTCGCCACGCAGTCACATTTACTGAACTTTGGACTGATGGTCTGTTTGAAATTCCTTCAATTCCCCCCTTGGGCGCGATATCCCCGCGCCCACTAATTTGTTCCATTCCCCGGATGCTGTGAGATAGTCAGAGTCCAGCGCTTACATATATTCAGCAGAGATTTACTATGTCAGTATGCCGTGCGTGTGAGCCCTATGATCAGTACATGATTCTTCAAAGTAAAACACTGAGATTTTTTAAACTCTAATGACGTGCGGCTACCAGGGTCCTGGGGTTGTGGGAGGTCCCGCTTCTGTCACTGTAATGGGCGTCCGCCACTCAGGTGCCCCACGCCTGCAGTTTTGTTGCCTCCGTCCATCACTAGGTGGCCAGCCTTCTCTCCGTCCCCCCAGGTCTCCGGTTGCGGCTGATAACTTCCTAATGCCCTATATGTTCATTTAATTCTATGCTAAAGCGTGTGCGTGCAGTGTACTAGCTTCTCTACTGGTCTAATACCATAGAGGGAATGATTGAGAGAGAGAGAGAGAGAGAGAGAGAGAGAAAGAAAAATCAAGTACAGAAGTCCTAGATGGAAAAAGAGATGATCTTGAGCATTAATTAAGTGTAGCTAGTTCTTTCTTCATCTGATTCCTCATCTCCAGAGTCCGATTCAGCCGTCCGCAGCGGCATGCTGTAGTCTGGAGACTTTTCCGATCGTTCCCCAATGGCAGTCACAATCAATCTAGTTAACAGAGCTCTCAGACATGGTATGCAGCAGCACCCACAGGTTACCAATATAGCAACAAACACAGCAACAGACATAACAAGTGACATGATTAAATCCTTCCATTTGCCAAACATGTTATTTATCCATAATTCTAAGGGATTATCTATGCCTGAGGCCTCATGCATTTCCTGTGATAGTTTACGCAACCCATTGAGGGCCCTGGTTACTGACCCATCGGGTGCTGTGTTATTAGGCATATAGACGCAGCACACTTTACCTATCATTACGCAAACACCCCCTTTTTCTGCCAGGAGCATGTCTAAAGCTTTCCTGTTCTGTATGGCCACGATTGATGTCACATGCAATTGTTCACTTAATCCCTCAATGGCATCTCTAGTGAGATTAGTAAGCCGAAGTACATTGTAATGTATGAAATTTATTCTGTCCACATTTTTGTTTGGAGTCACTGGAAAAAGGGATGATATTACTGGAATGTTTTCAAAGCCTGCTGCCACCTGGTTTGCCAATTTGAACTCGTCTGGCACCCCCCTAGGCACCCCAATCGAGTCTATATAAGTGGGTGAGTCCTTACTATCATTCCCACTATTGTTTGAACGATTGCCCCTATTACCAGCAGGGTTTTCGTCCTTGTTTGGCACCCTAGGCGCCTTAGCGCCCGGTTGTGTATGTCTATCGAGGGGTTAATACCATTCTTTAGTACAATACAATTATCCTCGCTCCTGTGTTTTCTAATTCATATTATCACCCTTGGCCTTACCACCCCCCACTTTAAACTACCTGGACCACATTGGAGTTTCCAGAGTGGCGACTTTTAGCAAACGTTTTTAATCTCCCCCTTTGTGTATGGGGCATTCACCTACCTCAGTGGTGGTCAGTCCGCACACACCTACTTCCTCCCTTATCTGTTTGGCCACCTCTGTATCCAGGACTAGGTCTGCACCGATGCAGTGGGCTATGTATCTGCCTCCCCCTTTCACCACATGCTTCTTGCTTTTCCCGCCAACTTTCTTCCGTCAGTCTTCCGTCACAGGGCATTTGCTGCAACACAATGGAAATGTGGTACCAGGGATTACCTTTCTTACCTTTTACCTTGACTGCATGGCTTGTCACTTCTGTCATTTCCCACTGTCCGGTCCACCTTGGCTCACTCCACTTCCTCTTGTCCATCTTGAGTCTTACACAGTCACCCACTTTCATTGGCTGGACCTGTCCTGTTTGGTCCTGCTTTGTCTTCTCCCTTACCTGACATGTTCTCATGGTCATCAGTACCAGTGGCCACACTCCTACCCAGATCAACCTAGTGTTATGGTACATCCTTGCCAACTTGCCCCTGATCGGCCGCTGCGCCTCCATGTCCCCCTTAGTGGAGTTACTTTTACCTTTAATGATGGCCACCTGTTTGAGCAGCTGTCCTTTCTAGCTCTTGACAGTGTGAATGCTGTAGATGTAAGAAAGGCAATCACCCCATGGGTAGTGTTCACAACTAATGGGTGACACTACTAGATGTGCAGTTTTGTTTAAAGCCACTGCTAAGGTTGCTATGTACCTTGTACATCAAAACAAAAAAACTTTAGTACTTAAAAAATATACCTTCAGCCTCCCCCCTTTCTAAAACAAAACAACATTTTCTTTCTTTTTTTTTTTTTTTTTTTTAAGAAATATCAAAATGACGTGTTATTATCCCACAAGTAAATTAATGAAGGTGGTATAGCAATTTGTAAGAGGTATGTTATCAGCTAAAGTTATCTTGTTGATCTTCCTTGAAGTAATTATGGTCCAGTCCTCATTGCCTGTGGATCATATTCAAAACATGTGATCGTCACACAACACATAAACATTAAAATTACCACCACGACTGTCTATGGAAAAATCAAACCAGCAGGGCTTATTATTATTACTTTTTACTGGATCAAACTGCACCGTCAGTTCTGTCCGCTAGAACCTGCAAATTGACTTGTGTGGTTTGTAAAGTTAAACACAACATCAAACAAACTTGAATTTTTCTATTCTTTTATACAAATCACACATCATAGGTTTAATAAACTCGTATTTCTCCTGTTTAAATGTAAAATTTGATAATTAGACCACCTTCAGTGCATGACCTGGAGGAAAAAATAAAACCTTTATCAAACAATTTATGAACAACAATGCTGCAAAAAAAATCATAACATTAATCATGTGTCATGGCAAAACATTTTCTCAAACTCCAACCTGGAAAAAAATATAACCTTATAATTTTTATAATTTTATAATGTCAGCCAGTCTGGTCTAGTGTAGTTGACTATCAGTCAAATCTTTATCCTTTATTAAACAAAAAATGTGCTTGGTCCATTTTTAAAACAATAATATCTGATAATAGTGCAGACATGGGTCTCAGTTCTATCGACGTATACATTCTTGACTTGATATAATCAGCATAAGATATCATAATAAGACATAATAACTGTAGGAGGTCTTTCATAGTTATATGCAAACACAAGTGGTTAAGATGAATCACTAATACACAGTAAAATTATATTTTCTTCACAATCCCCCCTTTGATTCATTTTAATCATTCAATAGTTCTAACAGATTAATTTCAGCATTTCCGAGTGGTATCGCTTTTCAACATTATTGAAGTTTTGTTTTGGAGGCCTTGGGACCTTGCTCTGCCAGATGCTTCAACAGAGCCAAAGTTGCTTCTTTACATGTGGTCTGTGTTAGTGCTGCCACCAACATTTCAAAAATCGATTTCTGTCAACGTCTTATCAGTCCCATGGCCCATTTTCTGTCAGATATTAGTTCCGTCATAGTCAAACAGTCTAGTTTATTCAGTCAAATCTTCACAGGAAACCTAATCTTTAAATTGGAAAATAGTGTTATTTTCTTTTAACTTTTATTACATTATATTTAAATGAGCTCAACTATTTTATTTGCCATGGCTAATAAATATTAACTCACTTGCCCCACTTACTCATGAACTCATCAAAAACAAACATACACACACATACACACACACAGTATTGACCAGAGATAAGAACAGAGTGTGAAGAAAGCTTGTAACTAATAAAGTCTATTTTTCAAATATAAATGACCTATTAATTTAAGTCAAACGAACTAAAACTCATATTTCTTATGGACAAATTTGTTGATTTAACCTTCAACCATATGTTAATTATTTTAAACCTAAATGACATTTATTTAGTCTGGGCAACATATGACCTTACTGCTGGCAGCAGTTCAGGTTCAGTCAGGCTGGTTATTTAAACAGTTGCTCACTGACAGACAGACTGAAATGGACAGCTCTCTTGATCATAAGAAACTGACCATTAACAATTCCTTACCGTCGGCATCTCCCTGATCTGGGCAGATCTGGGAACAAACAGATCCTCACCCGTCTTTGTTCGAGCATGCCCTCTCTTTTCGCTAGAGATTCTCACAGCCTCCATCACACACACGTCTTTTAGCACACATCGTTTGATTACAAGCCCTGACATGTTCACCACTATTGACATTAGAGTAAATGCTTTATTGAAGCAGTAAACCTTTTGTCTTTTACACTCTATTGTTAATCTTAAATTTTACTTTTACTTTATTTTATTCTAATTCACAGTGTTTCTTAACTTATTATTGTATCATGTTATTTTACCCTCACTCACTACTACCATAACTATTATTTATTTAATAGTTTACTCATTGCTTTTAGTTATGCTAATTTATTATTCCCTAGTTTGGTTATTCTCCCCAACAATATAGAAAAGAGTTTAGAATAGAAAATGAATAGGGTTTTAGTTTCTACACCCATCATGTCACACATTCATACCTGATCCACTTAAACAACACTCATAATTTTAACAGAATAACATATACAGTGGTGCCACACCCAAACCAACACAATTATCTAACTATATCGTACTGCAATATTTCAACACATTTTAGCTTTTTTTCAGTGTGCACTTTAATTTATAAATACTGCATTTTTATTTTAATTTATGGTTCATACCCTAATTATTACTTATTTTAAACTTCTATATTACAATATGTCGAGCCATATAAGTACACCATATAATTATTTCAATATATACAGTGGTGTGAAAAAGCGCCTGCCCCCCTACACCACTGCATATTTACATAACATTATATAACAGCAATTCAAACAAGACCGGTCAGTTCCAATGTGTCCTTTAAACAGGCTGTATGACTGTCACAGGCAATGAGTAAGTCATCAACGTATTTGCAGAGCAAGGTGTTGTCGTGCAGGATGGCATCGTCCTGCAGTGCCGATAGGTCTTTTTAGGAGACACTGATTAAAAATACCTGGACTGTCTTTGTACTGGGGCAATCTGTTGTAGGTGTATTGTTGACCCCTAAATGTGAAAGCAAAAATTTGCTTGACCTCATCAGATAGTGGAATACAGAAAAATGCATTTGCCAGGTATACTACTGTAAACCACGCATGTTCTGGGGTGAGGTTCTGCAGCATTCTGTAAGGGTCAGGTACTGCAATCCCCTCAGTGATTGTTACTTGGTTAATGAGCCTTAAATCATGCACCATCCTATATTCATTCTTACCAGGTTTCAGCACAGGTAGGATGGGTGTGTTCCAGGGTGAGACGGTGGGTGTCAGTACTCCTACCTCCAGGAGGTCGTGTATCGTGTCAGCAATCCCTTCTATCGCCTCACGCTTTAGGGGGTACTGTGGTCGATTCACAGGTGTGGTGTTTGGCTGGACACTTATTGGGGCCACGTGATGTTCAGTCAGTCCCACGTCTACTTTGGATACCGTCCAAAGTGTCATTGGCACCTATCCCAGCAGATCTGACGTCTGTGGGTGATCTGTTAGTTCTCTGCCGTGATACCTGTTTAAAACCACATGTTCAAATTTGCCTTCATCCAAGCACTTGCATTCAATTTGCCAGTACTTACCACACGCTGTCTTGTGTAAGTAGGGGGTGTCTGTGGGCTGAAAGTCCAGTGTCAGAGCATGTTTCACCATCGGGCCAAGTTGCCTGGCCTCATGACCAGCAGTTATTAATAGTGTTATGTGTGGTGCGCTGTCTGCATACTTATCTGCTCGCCACACTTCCTTTTGTCTGGGATTCAGGATTACTAAAGCCGCCACCACTTCTGGTCCCATTATGATGCTGTTGGTGCGCAGCAGTGTGTCGTGGCCCGCATAATCCCTGTCCCACAGATAATTTCCCCACATTTGATTCGCGAGCACTGATGTCCCTGCTCTGATGTCCAACAAAAATACTTTCTTTTGCATTACAGACAACAAATGATCACGTCCATCCTTGCCCAACGACGGGGCAGCATTGATGGGGTACAGCCCCGCACCACACCATTCATTAAACATGTTTTCAACCTTCTTCGCCACCTTCTCGCGTCTCGCGTCGTTTCATTCTTTACCCTACCGGCAGTCAAACCCCCCATTCTCACTGAACACACAAGCTCACACACACACACACACACCCAACAACCTCAATTCAACCTCTCTCGTGCGTCCACGAGCCAAACAATGTCACACAAATGCAGCTGCTTTATTGCTGTATGCTGAGTTTGACTTTATTTCAGTTACACCCGCGCGCACAGTGCTTTAACTTAAAACAAACTTTAAACAACTTTAAACAAACCAATTTCACCCCAGCCCCCACAAGTGTCTCCTTAAAACTACTTTAATTTTAAAAGCCCCCCCTGGGACGCTCTGCAGGTGGGACTTGAACCCCCTGGGAGCAGTTCCACCAGGACTGAGATTTAATTTACAGGTATTTTGGGACTTGAACCCAATCACCTTGACCGATTACTGAGATTTAATTTACAGGTATTTTGGGACTTGAACCCAATCACCTTGACCGATTACTGAGATTTAATTTACAGGTATTTTGGGACTTGAACCCAATCACCTTGACCGATTTACCTACCAAGACACTGTGTGGCTCTTGGGTCTTAAACCCAATCACCTTGCCAATTTACCTACCAAGACACTGTTTTTTGGAATTTACAAGCGTCCAACTCACGTTTTGCGCTCTGCAGATGGGACTTGAACCCCCTGGGAGCAGTTCAACTCGTCGAGACGGGTCAGTCCGTGACTGTACCAACACAGGGAGCTACCCCGCTCGCCTCAGTAACGCAACTATGGGATCCTCTGGGACTTGAACCCACAGAATCCTCTGGTCATGACCTTTAATTTTAAGTTAAACCCAGCATTCAACAATTTTCCAATATTAGGCAATACAATACAACATAATACACTGCAATACACAAAGCCACAAAGCCACATAGTTTTGGAAGAAAACACTTCAACTCAACACAACTTAAATTCAATTTACCATTCCAATTGCATTAATTTAATTCACATTCCAACTTGGGTTTATGCGCCACTCACATCTACATATAATATTCATCTAAATATAGGATCAAAAGGTCCTTACTTTATTGGCCGGCCTGTGAGTACCGCGTAAGCCTTATCGTTGGAATCAACCATTTATTCAATGGGATCAATTCTCTGCATTGCAGTCCACGCCGTCTCCGACCATTCCTCTGCTACCAACTGTTAGGAAATCTCAATTTCCACGATGAACCTTTTTCCGGAGGCGACCATAGACCACGAGGCAGACTTTTAGTAGATTCTCGAATCAAGCGGTTTATTTAAGACAAACCAAGATAAAAGTGTGTTCTTCCAAAACAAGCCCAAGACCGCGGTCGACTCTGACTCCCGCAAAGCAAAAAAAAACCTCTCCCCAGCCAGAGTCCAGATGTCCAGTTTCTACCCCTATTTATCCTATAAACCCACCCCTATGTCTGGTGTTTTCAGCTAGGTCGAGGGCACCTTAAAGATGACCACGCTGTCCTTTCTTCTAGGGGGGTTGTTGACAATTAGGCGTCTATGAGCCTCATTCACCAGGTCTGATGTCTCAGTTCCTGGAATGGACGTGCTGAACGTGCACATTTTAGGGGAGTATGTTGGTTTAAGGTCAGGCTGACAACCTGACTTTAACTGTCATTCGTCCATTCAATCCTCGCCCACCTCCCCAGTCGCCACGCAGTCACATTTACTGAACTTTGGACTGATGGTCTGTTTGAAATTCCTTCAATATATATATATATATATATATATATATATATACATACACTCACCGGCCACTTTATTAGGTACACCATTCTAGTAACGGGTTGGACCCCCTTTTGCCTTCCAAACTGCCTCAATTCTTCGTGGCATAGATTCAACAAGGTGCTGGAAGCATTCCTCAGAGAGTCTGGTCCATATTGACATGATGGCATCACACAGTTGCCGCAAATTTGTCGGCTGCACATCCATGATGCGAATCCCCCATTCCATCACATCCCAAAGATGCTCTATTGGATTGAGATCTGGTGACTGTGGAGGCCATTTGAGTACAGTGAACTCATTGTCATGTTCAAGAAACCAGTCTGAGATGATTCCAGCTTTATGACATGGCGCATTATCCTGCTGAAAGTAGCCATCAGATGTTGGGTACATTGTGGTCATAAAGGGATGGACATGGTCAGCAACAATACTCAGGTAGGCTGTGGCGTTGCAACGATGCTGAATTGGTACCAAGGGGCGCAAAGAGTGCCAAGAAAATATTCCCCACACCATGACACCACCACCACCAGCCTGAACCGTTGATACAAGGCAGGATGGATCCATGCTTTCATGTTGTTGACGCCAAATTCTGACCCTACCATCCGAATGTCGCAGCAGAAATCGAGACTCATCAGACCAGGCAACGTTTTTCCAATCTTCTATTGTCCAATTTCGATGAGCTTGTGCAAATTGTAGCCTCAGTTTCCTGTTCTTAGCTGAAAGGAGTGGCACCCGGTGTGGTCTTCTGCTGCTGTAGCCCATCTGCCTCAAAGTTCGACATACTGTGCGTTCAGAGATGCTCTTCTGCCTACCTTGGTTGTAACAGGTGGCTATTTGAGTCACTGTTGCTTTTCTATCAGCTCGAACCAGTCTGGCCATTCTCCTCTGACCTCTGGCATCAACAAGGCATTTCCGCCCACAGAACTGCCGCTCACTGGATGTTTTTTCTTTTTCGGACCATTCTCTGTAAACCCTAGAGATGGTTGTGCGTGAAAATCCCAGTAGATCAGCAGTTTCTGAAATACTCAGACCAGCCCTTCTGGCACCAACAACAATGCCACGTTCAAAGGCACTCAAATCACCTTTCTTCCCCATACTGATGCTTGGTTTGAACTGCAGGATATTGTCTTGACCATGTCTACATGCCTAAATGCACTGAGTTGCCGCCATGTGATTAGCTGATTAGAAATTAAGTGTTAACGAGCAGTTGGACAGGTGTACCTAATAAAGTGGCTGGTGAGTGTATGTGTGTGTGTATATATATGTGTGTATATATGGATGTATAGATATATAGGAGTATAAAATATGTAATAATAATATTGTTATTAACCCTATAAAGCCTGAACCATCAAAGGATTGCCAGAAAATTCTAATTTTTTGAAACTTGAGTGTTCATTTGACCATATGTTAAATTCCAAAAAAAATTTTTGAAATAACACATTGCAAATATGAGTTTTGTTTTGTATCATATTTGATACATCAGGAGTTTTCGCAATATATTGCTCACAGCATGTTTTTTTTTTTAATTAACAAAAACATCCACAACATATATATTTATTTACCCTTTACCCCCTAATGTTCCTTAAAATGTTTACTCAGGTAATTTTAAGCTTAGAAAGGACAAATTGGGATCTCCAAAAAACACAAAAATTGGGATCTCTATAATGCTACACTCTTAAAAACTGGGGGGATATGGGAGGTGGGGAGTGGTTTTCCTAGTTCTAGAGAGGATAGTCATCTGCCACACTTGACTTTTCCCTTTCCTGTACTTTTCCCTTGTAACAGAGGTGCCAACAGAAGCCTGAAACCTTTGCAGAGCTATGGGGCATCAGTTTGTTCTGGTCTCTTCTGTAGAGGTTTCATGATAACTGCCGCTGTGCCAGTGTGCTACCAAATGCACATATACCATCTTCAGGATCTGAAGTTGATCTTGTAAAGTGCAGACAGCATATCAATAATGTTAAGTCCTCCCATGAACTTGTATGTTTCAACAATCTGAGAACTGATCTGAGAACCATTTTGAGGGGTTTGGATTCTCAATTCCCAGTGTTTCACATTGCTCAGTGGTTTGATGCCAGCAATAGAAGAAAGTTGGTTTATAGCTTTGTCACACCATCTTACAATAAAGATGTTATTCTGGTTTAATCTGTAATCCAGAGACCATTTTCTATTTGTCTTCAATTGTATCTCATCCAACATGTTGCAGTGTATAACCCCATTTAGTCGGACTGTACCTATGTAGTAGATTCCTCTTTCTTTCCAGCATTCCACTAATGGAACTGATGCAAAATAGTGGTCTGCAAAAACCTTGTGATTTTTTTCCTGTTGAAAGGGTTGAAATCATTTTCAGGACAACATCTCCAGTAGCACCAACAGCATATTTAGCTTGATCTGAATTTTCTGCCTCTGGGTAAACATCAAAGTTATAAAGAAAGCCACTTTGTCCAGCATATCCCCACATCTTGAACCCCAATTTATGAGGTTTTGCTGGAATGGATGCAGCATTGCTGGCATTGCCAAGCCCGTTATTGGAGTCTTCCTCAACACAATTAAATTCAACAGCTGGAGGTTCAAATAGTTTTTCCCATTGATACTCTCTCCTTTTAAATTTGCCTCTTGCTGTCTCCTTTGTTGTTGGTTCATATATTGTTGTCTGGTCAAAATTTTTATGTTGCAAGTACTTGTTACTATTATTTGAATTTTCTTCTGTACACATTGCAGTGGGTGTCCGTTCCTCCTCATCGTCATTATCTTCCCCTAACTGCTCCAGGTCACTTGAATCACCATCAAAAAGCATCTCCAGGACTTCAACACTATGCCTTTTTGCAATCTAAAACATCAAAACAAATTATTGTAATTGTAATAAGTTGTGTGTTGTAATTATTATTATTTTTTATTGAAAATCAAAAATCAAAAGGCAATTATTAGTAATTGAACCATGGCAACATCCAACTAATCATCAATATTTTAATATCTACTCTAAACATATGTTCAATCATAATATGTAAAACATTTAATTAGTTTAGTTTAATAATTAAGAGTTTATGTGGCTTTATGCAATGCATAATGCAATAAATGCAATAAAGTGCTTATTTCCAGATAAATGACCTTATAAACCGGCTGTATACAATTTGATACACACATTTTCAAAACGATTTTACAACTAAATAAATTATAAAATATTAAGTTATTTTAAGTTGTATACATTCAGTAAATACTCCTACTTTAATATCAGTAATAATTTTAGTGTTTTTCTTACCTTAACTTTTAGTAAATTTGCAAAAATGTCCAGGCAAAATCCCAGTTGAGTCACATGTTGAAAGCAGCCATTTTGGATGTCTCAATTAAAGGTCCTCCAGTGCATACAAGGCACAGATAATCCACCAGGGGGTAGAAGACATGTATATGATTTGATACAAACGGTTTTTTAGGAAAAAAGTTATCACACTGATAATGTAGGGGTCGCAAAAACTGATGTATCAAATATGATTCACTTGGCGTTATAGGGTTAATATATAATTAGGAGTATCTATATATAAGTTAACATATATATATATTATTGCCAATTAATCGGCACTACTGCGGCGCGCTGGGAGTTCCGCACAAAACGTCCCGATTGAGGTTCGAACCGGCGGGCTGTGACGTACGAGCCGCCGAACCGACCCGATGCGCCACCTAGGCTTGACAGAAGAGAGCGCGAGTAGCGTTCTAGCCCCTGTGGCAGCCGAGCAGTAGAGAGGAACCGAAACTCAAAAACCTCCGCTAAAGCGAGGCGCGCATATCGTGCTAAACCAAACGAATAAAAAAACTAAAGAGCAGCTGAAAGACGCTGCCTCCGCGACCGCGGCGCAAAACCCGAACCGAACCGACGCGGGTGTGATGTCACCGAGTGACGCACACACGTCTTCCCTGATCTATTATCAAACCGGAAGCGTTATCTGCACACAATAATAATGTACACACAGGGTAGAAGTCATCGCGATATTGCCCCAGGGCGTACCCCGGCAACCAATATCATAGGACAGTTGGAATACAATATAAGAAGAAGGCCCAATGTCAATTTAACGATGGGCATAACTCCAACGACCACACACTGCGCGTGAAAAAGGCGACGGCGTGGCGAGGAAGCGCCGCCACAGGCCGTGTTAAACAAGGATGCTGGCAGCTGGGTCTCGTCAGACCTGATTGCTGCTGCGCTTCCTGGGAGTTTTACTCCTGACGCGTCTCTGTCGCCCCCCTGTGGCGACACGGCCTGTGACACTGGATCCATGTTTTTGGATTGAGGGAGAAAACCGGAGAACCCCGGGGAAACCCACGCGGACATGGGGAGAACATGGAAACTCCACCTAGATTGGGATTCGAACCGAGAATCCCTAGCGCTGAGAGGCGGTTGTGCTAACCACTAAGCCACTGTGCCACCCTCTTCTACATTATTCCTTATGAAATTCCTTTAACCTTAATGAACCTGAACTTTCCTACATTCATCACTGAACACATGTTTTTATGTACAGAGCAGATCATGGGCTCCAATCTAACATCACTAACTCCTGTTTCATATCAAACCCAGAACACTGCACTGCTGCTTGCACCGCTTCTGTTTGATTCAATTAGAAGAATTAATAATCATCAGGGGCGGCACGGTGGCTTAGTGGTTAGCACGTTCGCCTCTCAGCGCTAGGGATTCCCGGTTCGAATCCCCATCTGGGTGGAGTTTCCATGTTCTCCCCGTGTCTGCGTGGGTTTCCTCCGGGTTCTCCGGTTTCCTCCCACAGTCCAAAAACATGGATTAAGTTAATTGAATTCTCCAAAATTGCCCCATATAGAGTTTGTCTGTGTGAGTGAGTGTGTGCCCAGCGATGGATTGGCGCTCTGTCCTGGGTCTATCTGCCCAGCGCCCGAAACGTTCTCCCCTGGATGGGCATGGGGAACCCCACCGCGACCCTAATAGAGGATAAAGCGGGAGATAATGAATGAATGAATGAATGAATGAATAATCATCAGTATGAAGATTCCCACCAGAGCCCTAAACCCATGAGCTGCTTCTGTACAGCTACTTCTCTGAACCTGAAACATCAGCACACAGCTTTACTTCTGACATTCAGCTGAAGGTCTGCTACAGACGTAATGCTGAGGATTCTGGGAGGTGGAGGAAGCTGTCAGGTCTTCACGTCACGAGTTGCTGTGATGCCTCTGTCTGTTTTAGCACAAGCTTATAAAGTTTATATATTTAAAATAATTTTATTGTTTAACATGTTTGGTTGTCTCCACTTGTGCAGTCACATCTGTAATCATCCACACAGCCTAGTATCATATAGTACTGTAGTGCATTGTGAGGGTTGAAGTTTATCATGTCAGATTCTGTCCAAGATTAGTGACACCTTTTAAATGATCTTTAAACTTATTGGGAGACAAAATGCAAAGATGGGTGAAGCCATCTAATAATTGTATCTTTATCTAATAATCAGATTTTTATTAGAGGAGTTTTCATGCAATACATATAAATAAAATAAAACAAAAGCTTGAGGACCTGATACTCTGTGCCGCACACTTTGTCATATACTTTGTGGTGCAGTGGTAGTGCATCTGACGCCAGCTCAGAAGGTTGCGTGTTCAAATCATGTCATGGTCAGAAATAGAAGGAGCTTTTTTAGCAAAGTAAACAGAAATAAAGACTAAATTAATTACTAGAATATTTATTCTAATAAATAATCTAGTATTTGTTATTGTTTACTTATATTTTATCAATTTGTTGTTTAATATAATTGTAATCATGCTATTATGATTACTATGAACAAGTCAGCATAGTAAAAAAAAAAACTCTGAATAAAGACCTAATTAACTACTTTTTTTATTATTCATACAACACCCTAGCATATAGGTCTAAGGTGCCAGGCTCAAGGGTTCACACCTTCCTCATGAGGGTTTTGGTCTCCAAATGGAGGTGTGGGTTTAAATCGTACCTTTGATATGAGCTTTTAAATTCTTTAAAGGTTTTATGTGACCTGCAGAATGTTGCTCATCCTGACTATCAACATGTAAACACAACAGAAATCTTTCTGAAGTGTTTTCACTACACGAGTCCTACTTGTTTAGTTACAAATCTCCAAGCTTCTTTTTTTTTAAAGATGTTTCAGAAAGAGGAGAGGTAGAGAGAAAGATTTTTGTCACAAATATTTAAAGAAATTGTGGACAATGGATAATTTATTTTTTGTTTAATTTTCTAATGCAGAACTTTTACACCTGAACAGAAATATGAACACAAAACCCACAGATTAAAGGGTTCCACAATTCCAGCTCCAAAATCAGACATTTAAAATAGTAAACTATCAAAGAGAATTATCATAGAAGATGGAAGGATGATTCTAAGTGATGCAGGGAATAAAATATCATATCTACAATATTTAAACTGAGGTGGCATGGTGGCTTATTGGCTTAGTGGTTAGCATGTTCGACTAACAGCGCTAGGGATTTCTAGTTCGAATCCCAATCTGGGTGAAGTTTCCATGTTCTCCCTGTGTCTGCGAGGGTTTCCTCTGGGTTCTCCATGTCTCAATGTTAATTATTCATTCATTCATTATCTCCCGCTTTATCCTCTGTTAGGGTCGCGGTGGGGTTCCCCATGCCCATCCAGGGGAGAATGTTTCGGGTGCTGGGCAAAAAGACCCAGGACTGGGCGCCAATCCATCGCTGGGCTCAATGTTAATTAAATTCTCCAAATTGCCCCATATAGAGTGTGTTTGTGTGTGTGAGTGAGTGTGTGCCCAGTGATAGATTGGCGCCCTGTCCTGGATGTATCTGCCCAGTGCCTGAAACGTTCTCCCCTGGATGGGCATGGGGAACCCCCCGCGACCTTAGTAGTAGAGGATAAATGTTTACTATGAACAATAAGTAGGCATAGTAAAAACTCTCTGAATAAAGACTTTTAATAAACTACTTTTTATTATTCACACAACACCCCAGCGCTTTGAACTAATTGTGGTTCACAATTACTGTACAAGAACACTAAAGAGGTTTTTGTTCAGGATCTGGTTTCGCTGTGTAAAAAAGAATTGACTCTGCACAGAGAAGAATTGACAATATATTATGTTCCTAAATATCAGGGCTTTTCAACTGGTTTCAGCACGGGACCCACATGTTCTCATGGTCATTAAGTTATGACTTTTGGGTCTTGTCCCACCAGCTGAGAATCACTGCTTTGGACAAGTGGTTCTCATCTATGTACAATCTATGTTTATGTACCATATATGTCTATGTCTCACCAATAAATAGGTCATGCTGGATGATGTTGCAGAAGCAAAATGTTTTCCATGGCATCTCCAGACCCGCTTATGTCTGTCACATGTGCTCAGTTTGAAAATGCTGTCTTCTGTAAAAATAATAGAGCACCATGAGCTGCATGATGCTGGGTTGTAAATACAGGTTCCACTGGAGGACCCTTCTTTAGCACTGCAGTGTGATGGGAGACACAGCACTAATCCTGCACCAGCACTAATGGATGTGCCATTCTAGAAGATCTGGACTACCTGTGCCACCTGAATGAGCAGCAGATGCCACCTCAGGCTACCGGTTGCAAAGTAAGACAGAATATGGACAGAGTAATTCAGGAGTCTATTCTGCATCTGTTAATCATCCATCCATTGTCTTCCGCTTTATCCTCTATTAGGGTTGCGGGGGGTTACCCCATGCCCATCCAGGAGAGAACGTCTCGGGCACTGGGCAGATACATTCGGGACAGGGCACCAATCTATCCCTGGGCACACACTCACTCACACAGACACACTCTATACGGGGCAATTTGGAGAATTCAATTGACTTGATCCATGTTTTTGGACTTTGGAAGGAAACCAGAGAACCCGCAGGAAACCCACACAGACACGGGGAGAACATGGAAACTCCACCTAGATTGGGATTCGAACCTGGAATCCCTAGCTCTGAGAGGCGAACGTGCTAACCACTAAGCCACCGTGCCGCCCTCTGCATCTGTTAGATCACCATAATCCCCACTATAATCCTCACCATAATTCTCACCAAATGTTATCTTTGGCACAATTCAGTTAAACTTTTCTCATGTAAGCTTCTGATTAAACACACTCTCTTTAGAACACAAACGCTTTAGAAAAATAAATAAATAAATAGAAATATTTGTTAAACAAATTTATTCAACTACAATTGGTATACATTGGTATACAAATGCCTGACTTCAGAACAATTATAGCTAAATTGATAAGTGCACCTATTTATGAAAAAAATATACAAAAACATTTAAAATAATGGAAAGTTAAAACATAAATATATGTAACCTTAATCCATGACCTGGATCCATGAACAATGTTAGTATAACTTAAGAAGAACTATAAAATAACTTACTAAATGACTAGGTGAATTATAAACATCAGAGATCAAACTGCCACTTTTCAGTACATTTATTTCACTGTTATCTGTTCTGATCTCCACTTTAAACCTGCCACCATGTGGCTTGTGATGATGTGATGATGTGCAAAAACGGTCATTTATGTGAAATTGGTCTCTTCTTGGTGTTTTATGTTTTTTTTTTTTTTTGTTTGTTTTTTTTGGAAATGGTTCAGGGAGGTTCAGGACAACAACCAGTTTGAGGTGCTGACCTAGCTTCAAATTTCCCTGACCTCAATCCAATTCAACATCTCTGAAATGTACTGGCCAAACATGTCCAATCAATGGAAGCTCCATCTCACATTTTACAGGAGTTGACTGATATGCTGCTAACATCTTGGTGTCAGATAACACAACTCATCTTCAGGGGTTTAGTGGAGTCTATGTCTCCATGGCTCAGGGCAGCACAATATAAGGAAGTGGTTAGAATGTTATTACTGTGCAGTACAACCCTATTTCCAGAAGGTACTCTTTATTTAGGATGAATGCCAGGATCACTATATTTGGTACAGATGCAAAACGGGTGTGTTTTATTAACACTATGGCGAATGATTTACCTGGTAATAGATGAGGTCATCAAGAGTATAAATTAAGGCACCAAAACTCACTCTGTAGAAAGGACAAGTGTAAACAGTTGCACTATATGTGAGTGATCATGTAGTTCTCAGGTGGTATTGTTTGAGAAACTGTCATGGTAACATAGTGAACATGGTGCACATGAGTCATTAAAGAAAATAACTGTCCTCTAAGACTGCCACTATAAATGCAGTCTGAAACAGATTTTTCTGTATCCATAATCTAAAGAAGCCCAAGTTTCCATGAACACTATGTTTTTAAAATGGGATGACATGAAAGCCACAGTAGGCATTCTAATACATATCTCCATATAGAATATAAGCATATTTCTTGAGGGTTTGGTAGCTCAGTGGTTATTAATCTGAAGGTTGTAGGTTCAAATCTCAGTTAACTGAAGTTACCAATGTAAAGTAATCCTCACTGCTCCAGGGTGCTGTATCAACCCTGTGTTCTGACCCCAACCAAGTCGGGAGTCACTTTGGATAATAGCTTCTGCAAATATGACAATATATGAAAAGTGCAAAAAAGAACTTCAAAGAGAAATTTATTACATTATATAATAATATACCGAATAATCCTCATCATAATGGATCACCTGAGTTAATGTCATATTTAAAGATTAAAAGTCCATAAACGAATAAACCATGAGATAAACAAGAAAAATAAATAACTTTAGAAATGATAAGATGTACACATGTAACATTTATACTGTGTAGCTTCAGAATCCTTCATGTAAATCACAGAACTGATCAGAATCTGCAATAAGGAGAAGAAAATATTGATCCGGTTAATTACAGTCAGTTATTAAAAAACTAAATGATGTACCTTTAAAGAGAATAAACTGCTGCTATTTGATTCCATGCATTAGCTCATGTGTTTATTTGTAGTTTAATTGTATTCAATGTTCTATAAAACTGTGTTTTGGACAGTGTGGACTTTGATGCATGTTTTAATATGAAGACCACCTTTGGCTCGAATGCAGTTCCACTACCACTGCCTTTTGAGGCCCACATCTGTATGGTATCAGGGGATTTATGAAGACCTTTACAAAATACTAACTCACTTTAGGTTCTGTAGTTTACAGTGTAGATCCTTTTGTAGATCAGATAGCATCTTCTTTCCTGATTCTCCTGGATTATTAGCAAACAAATAAAGTTCTCTGAGGTTGGATGATGGATTTGATCTCAGAGTTGAAGCCAGAACAGTAAATCCATAATCTGTGATTCTGCACTGTACAAGCCTGCAAATAAATAAAAATTTTAACAATTAAAACTAATCAGTAAGTTCAATCAATAAGAGAAACATTAAGAGATGTATATTCATACATAAGTATCTCCAGTTTACAGTGTGGATTCTTCAGTCCAGCAGAGAGAAGCTTCACTCCTGAATCCTGCACTTTATTATCATTCAGGTTAAGTTGTATCAGACTGGAGGAGTTTAAACTGAGAACGGAGGACAGAACCAAACAACTTTCCTCTGATAGATTACATTCACACAAACTGTGAAATATAGAACACATTAATCCACAGTGTAAGAAACTTCCATCACAAGCATGTGTTTGTATCAATCAACATATACAACAACAGATTTTAAATGATATATAAAACATTAATAAAGAGATTAAACCTCAAGCTCTTCCCACCTCCATCTTCATATTCCAGAATCAGAATCAGAATCAGACTTTATTGGCCAAGTATGTTCACACATACAAGGAATTTGTCTTTGGTTACAATAGCTGACAGTGCACAATAAGTGACAGACATACCCAAACTAGCATTCCTCATACACACACACACACACACACACACACACACACACACACACACACACACACACACACACACACACACGCGCGCACAGACACACCTGTAAACATGACGGTTGTGCAATTTGCAGATTGTATTTAAATAAAGTGCTAGTGCAATACTGTAATGGATAGTTAAATAGGTGAGAATGGAAGAAGACTGGTTGAGAGTGTTGAGAATGAGTCCAGAAGTAGTGTTTTAATGTTCAGCTGATCATGAGTGTGATGGCGTGTGGAAAAAAGCTTCTCCATAATCTGGAGGTCTTAATCCTCAGCTGACTGAACTGCCGGCCTGAGGGAAGATACTGGAACAGGTGATGTCCAGGGTGTGATGGATCACGGACGATGTTCTCTGCCCGCTTCCTGGTTCTGGCCGTGTGCAGGTCTGGTAGGGAGGGTAGCTTTACGCCAATGGTTCTCTCTGCAGACCTAATGATGCGCTGTAGTCTGTGGGTGTCGTGTCTGGTGGCTGAGCTGCCCCACACTGTGATGGATGCGGTGAGGACAGATTGTGTGGTGGCGGTGTAGAACTGCACCATCAGCTCTTTGGGCAGGTTGAACTTCCTCAGCTGACGCAGGAAGTACAGTCTCTGCTGAGCCTTCTTGATGATGGTGCTGATGTTGCAGTCCCATATCAAGTCCTTAGAGATTATTGTTCCCAGGCACTTGTAGGAGTCCACAGCCGTTACAGTACTGTTGAGGATAGTGAGTGCTGGAAGGGTTGGAGGGCTTCTCCTGAAGTCTACTCTCATCTCCACTGTTTTGGCTGTGTTCAGCTCCAGAGGACCACCTGCTCCACAACCCGTAGGTAGGCAGACCCATCGGTAGACTCGTCACTGTCCCGGATGAGACCAATGACTGTCAGATCATCTGCAAACTTCAGGATTTTGACTGAGGTGTCCGTGGCGGTACACTCGTTTTTGTACAGTGAGAAGAGCAGCGGGGAGAGAACACAGCCTTGTGGAGCTTCTGTGCTGATGGTTCTGGTACCTGACGTTATCTTTCCCAGCCTCACTTGCTGCTCTCTGCCAGTGAGGAAGTTTGTAATCCACTGGCAGGTGGAGGCTGGTACACTGAGGTGGGTCAGTTTGGAGTGTAGGTGTCCGGGGATGATTGTATTGAAGGCAGAGCTAAAGTCCAAGAACAGAACTCTTGCATATGAGCATGGGTGGTCAAGGTGCTGGAGGATGTGATGTAATCCCATGTTCACTGCGTCATCCACAGACCTGTTGGCCCGGTACGCAAACTGCAGGGGGTCTAGTTGGGGGTTGGTGATGTCCTTCAAGTGAGTGAGAACCAGCCTCTTGAAGGATTTCATGACCACAGAGGTCAGTGCGACAGGTCTGTAGTCATTCAGTCCTGAGATGGTTGGCTTTTTGGGGACGGGAATGATTGTGGAGCGTTTGAAGCATGCCAGTACGACACACTGCTCCAGTGATTTGTTGAAGATCCTGGTGAAGACAGGAGCAAGCTGGTATGCACAGTTCTTCAGGCAGGAGGGTGACACTCCGTCTGGACCTGGTGCTTTCCTCACTCTTTGTTTGGTGAAGAGTGCACGTCTGCTTCACAGATCTTCAGGGCAGGCTGAAGCCAGGTCTCAGTGGTCGGAACACTTTCAGAATGTTCCACAGACTGATTCTGGGGGCAGTGTGTCTTGGTGTGCAAGACTGAGGCAAGACCCAAACCAAAATAGAGAGAGGGATCAGTGTGTCTTATTCTGCCATAATACACTAATTTCCATATTTGTCTGTATATGGGCTCCTGACATTCACTTGTCAGGAAATAGGCACCTACACTTGCCATCCTGGCCACCAGGGTACGTGGACACTTTTGTCCTTCATCTCATGGATTGTCATAAGTAGCAGGTATCCATCACGCTGGTGCACAGCACATCCTTGCGCCTTCCTGCATGTCGAACAATACCACCATGGCATTTTCCACATCAGCACAGCAGCTGACACCATCTGCCTGCCCCGTTCACTCCGCTTGACTGCTCTTCCACCAGCCAGCATCTGTGTGTTTAAATGTTCATTTAAACACACAGCAGCTGACTGGTGAAAAAGCAGTCAAGCCAAATCTACTGCCTTGGAAAGAATAAATTAGCCATAGATGTATCAGCTTTTAAAGCTGAACAGGTTCCTCAGCGGATTGTAGGTGTTAAATATCACTATTCTATTACCTCTATTCAACATACATCCCCATTGGCTCCAGCCACCCTCCTACCTCATTCTAGCTCATGTACCTTAAAAAAGGATTTTCCTCTAGTGGAGAATGATTTAAAGCAAATAAATTGGAACGATGAAATTGAAAATGAATCATGTGAGAAATCGTGTAACGATCTGATAGTAATTCTAAAAAAATATTTTACAAAAATACGTACAGACTAAAAAAATTAAACAAAAGAAACAGAGTTTGCCATGGTTTAGTAGTGAACTCTGGAAATTAATGAAGGAAAGAGATGCCTCACTAAAAAAGTTTATCAGAACTAGATTAACCACTGATTACTTAATATATCGAAGTTTGAGAAATAGGGTTACAACATTACTTAGGAAAACAAAGGCAAACTTTTTCCTTAATTTAATTAAAGATGCAAAAGGAAATAGCAGGCTGCTGTGGAGAAATATTGATAATCTACTTAGAAGGGAAAAAAATAATCAACATGAGGTACAGCTTAGAATAAATAATATTGTCCAAGATGGAAATCTAACTTTGGCAACATATTTTAATGAGTATTTTGTTAGTTCGGTCTGGGAATTGGCTCGACTGTTTCCAGCACATTCCTCTTCCCATTCTGTGGTTTGTGATGAACCTGCTTTTAGTTTGACACCTGTTAATGATGCTAAAGTGGAGAGGATTATTGGACAACTTAATAATAGTAAAGCAAAAGATCTGTATGGATTAGACAGTATGTTTTTAAAAACCTATAAGGAAAGCTTAACTTCAGTTCTGACAAAAATAATTAATCAATCTATTAGAGATAGTATAGTTCCTGAAGCTTTAAAAATTGGCATAGTTACGCCCATATATAAGTCTGGTGATAAAATGGAGGTTAGTAACTATCGACCGATTACCATTCTACCTGTCATCTCTAAAGTCTTCGAAAAGGTCGTAGCAGAACAGTTAACTCAATACCTTGAAACCAAAGCTTTATTAAATCCTTTACAATTTGGTTTCAGGAGAAAATACTCAACAGAGACGGCCTGCTCCTATTTCCTTGAAGAAATTAAATTTAATTTAGATAAAGGAGGTGTAGTGGGAGCTGTGTTCTTAGATCTGCGAAAGGCTTTTGACACTGTCTCACATAGTATCTTAATAAGTAAACTATCACATTATGATTTATCAAATCAGACAATAAACTGGATTTCATCATTCCTAAGTGGCAGGAAACAATGTGTTCGAGTAAATCGCACACTGTCCCCTCTTAAAGACTGTACTATGGGAGTTCCGCAGGGTTCTATCTTAGGTCCGCTGCTTTTTAGTTTATACATCAATGATCTCCCTATGGTGTGCGACAGTAATATCATTATGTACGCGGATGACACTGTCCTGTTCACTCATGGAAAAAATAAAACAGAAGTAGCCAAAAAATTAACAGAAGAATTAAAAAAGGTTACTGTCTGGTTACAAAATTGTTGTCTTACATTAAATGTGGAAAAGACAGTTGCAATGTTTTTTGAAAATAGATATAAATGTTCTAATTATCCAGACATTTATATAAATAAGGAAAAAATAAAGATCGTTAATAGTTTTACTTATTTAGGAGTAACTCTTGACTCAACTCTAACTTTTAAAAATCATGTAAAAAAACTGTGTAAATCTTTGAAATTTAACTTGGTAAATTTTAGATATATTCGAGGATCTCTTTCTATTGAGGCATCACATATGTACTTGAATTCTATGATTTTGTCACGTCTTCAATATTGTATGACAAGCTGGTCGCAGGCTAGTAAAACAGTTTTAAAGCCTCTGGAATCAATTTTTAAAAGTGCAATAAAAATTCATGATAAGAAATCTAGACAATATCATCAATGTCAGATTCTTTTTAAATATGATTTTCTTAATTTTGATAATTTAATAATTTATGCAAATATTTGTTTACTTTTTAAAATTATCTATGGGATGGCTGCACCTCCTCTAAGAAGGTTTATAACATTGGGCTCAGAAAAAACAACTCGAGTCACAAGAGCGACCTCTAGAGGATAGTGTAGCATCCCAAAATATAGGACTTCATTAGCTAAATCTGCTTTCTCAGCTGTTACTATGAGTTACTGGAATACTTTGCCAAATGAGATCATAACATGTATAAGTTTCCCAATGTTTGTACATCTGACAAAGAAATGGCTTTTATCTAGGCAAGTTTGCACCCATTATGAATTGTGAATGGCTGGGAAAGTGTGATAAATGTATAGATGTATGATTTAAACAAATGAGTTTTTGTGAAAATTGGAGGAATTTTTCTGTAAGTTTTTATAAATGGTGTAAGGTGAGATGAATTTCGATATGTTATATGTTATGTTTTTCTTTTCTTTTTCTTTTTTTTGTCTATCCATCTATTGCACAAAATTTTCTGTTTAAACATCAACCTGTCCAGGGACTACAGGTGGAAATTAGCTTATTGCTATAACCTGGCACAATGCATCTCTCCTGTTTTTATTTCAGGCTAATGTATATGATGTGCATTGTCTCTGATAAATAAAATAAATACAAATACAAAAAAAAATACAAATACCTTATCAATCATAAACAAAACAAACCTCACTGTAACAAGCAAATGGAAGTTTAAAATACAAAACAAAAAATAAATATAAAAACAGTGGAAATAAAACACATATTTAGAGTTAAACTAATTATAAAGCCTTATAATTAGTTTAAATTATAAATTGAATTATAAACATGTCAAAATCAGTGTGATGTTTGAAAGGTAATGATCTCACCTCAGTAACTTTAGTTTACAATGTGGATTTTTCAGTCCAACGGAGAGAAGCTTCACTCCTGAATCCTGTAGTTTATTGTTACTCAGATCTAGTTCTTTCAGACTGGAGCAGTTTAAACTGAAAACTGAGGACAGAACTGAACAACTTTCTGCTGTTAGCTTACAATCCCACAACCTGAGAGAGAAATTATGATCTATTTAGAATGCAGTTATCTGGTATGTACACTGCTCAAAAAAATAAAGGGAACACCAAAACCAAACCAGGTCACATGTAGGTAACTGTAAGAAATAGCCTGTCTGTCTCTGTCTCTCCAGCGCACTCTCTCAGCCCCGCCTTCTAGTTCCGCTTTCGCTTCATCACCAGGTGCGGCTGATTATTCTGATGGGTCGGTTATCTGTATTTAAACTCTGCTTTCAGGCTGGATGGCACGAAGTATTGTCCCTGGTTTTGACTAAACATACCGAGCATTTTTTGCTGTTATACTCCGATCTGTCTCGGTCCGCTTCTGTTTGTGCTGTATATCGTCTGGGTGAGTGCGCGTTTGTTTGGATTAGCGTTAGCTTCCGTGTACTCACTTCCGTGTTTAGTGTAGTTGTGTGCATGAGTGAACGTCTGTGTGTATTTGTTGTTGCTCCCAGAGTTATTTTGAGTTCATCTCTTTCTGTTTCCTCCATTTCCCCTGCCCTTACTTTCAGTGTCCCGGGAGCATTATTATTTATTGTTTGTTCTTATAGGTGGTTCGGCTTCGGCCGGCTGGGGCGGAGTTTGCTCTCACCCTAGCCCGCTCCGCTGGCGCATCACCACATGTGTGTGTTCGTACATCTGTGTTCACTCTGTGTACTAACTTTTCAGATCTATTCACTAACCCGCTTTCTATCGGTGAACTAACCTTTTCTCATCCATTGAATTCTAACCCACTTGCTGTCTCCCCTCACTGTGTTTGTTACAGGTCCGTTCTAGTCTGCTCGACAGCCCATCCAGTTCACCGATCCTCTCTATATCACATTCATCTCTGTTTCTTCCTTCTGTGTTTGTTCTTGCACTCTCCTTTTCACCCTATCCTGTGCTTTCTTAGAGTTTGTTATTTTGCCTACTAAAGGCCACCTCACCAGTTTAGATTCTTCTTCTCCACGCATAGCCAGTGTAGGGTTCTCTTACTAGTGTTTCCATTTACTATCTGAACCTCTGTTTATTGATTTGTTCGTTTGCTCGGTGTTGTGCTCTGCCCAGGATCTCGTTCCAGGTGTCAGTCCTCATCCTGGTCCCCGGGCACTCGAAACCAGTTCGTCCTTGCTCCCTCCGTACTACCCTGCCTCTGCCTTGTCATTCAATAAATAACCATTGTTCTGCATATTCGTCTCCTGACTGCTCTCTCAGAACCCTTTGTGACAGTGTTACGGGTTCGAGTGCAACAGGTGTGATTACCCTGAAAGTATTGTCGACTGTTGTATGGTGTGTATGTTATGTGACCTCCTCTCCTCTAGGTGGTGCTCCTCAAGGTACAAGTTCCCTGGTATGACTTCTTGGATGGACCAAGAAGGAGAAGAAATGAACTTCCTTTTTTTGTTGGCTGTGTGCTTGCCGCTCCTGACTATGGGTGCCCTTTTAAATTGGAGGTAGATGCATGTGACACGGGAGCTGGCGCAGTGTTCATTCAGGAGGATGAACAGGGAATTGACAATCCTGTGTGCTTTTATTCAAAAAAGTTCAATCACACTATCAAGGGCGGTTAGTACAATTGAGAAAGAAACTTTGGCATTACTCTTGGCTCTTCAATATTTCGAAGTCTATCTGAATGCACATGCAGTTCCCACAGACCATAATCCATTAGTTTTTTTGTCCCGGATGTGTAATAAAAACCAACGTTTGATGCGTTGGGCCCTCTTGGTCCAACCATTTAAAATAGTCATAAAACACAAAAAGGGTTCTGAAAATGTAGTTCCCGATGCTTTGTCCCGTTCTCAGGTCTGCTGAATTTTTTTGGTGGGGGGGTGTTACGGGTTCGAGTGCAACAGGTGTGATTACCCTGAAAGTATTGTCGACTGTTGTATGGTGTGTATGTTATGTGACCTCCTCTCCTCTAGGTGGTGCTCCTCAAGGTACAAGTTCCCTGGTATGACTTCCTGGATGGAGGGGATTTAACCAAGAAGGAGAAGAAATGAACTTCCTTTTTTTTGTTGGCTGTGTGCTAATGCTCTCTCTCTCTTTTTCTTGGTCTGTCTTTCTCTGATCTTGGCTTTTCATTCTGGTAACACCATTATTGTGCCAACTTGTGTGGTTTTCAAACTTGTATGTATCTAACATAACATAATTTGAGTAAGCTAATGTGAGAATGTAAATGGCTAACTGAAAATGATGTTATCTTGACCAAAAAAGGGGCTTTTTCTTATTTTTGTGTCATTTTCTCCTGGTTCTGGGTTTAGTAAGGGAGGTAGGAAAGACTTTGTCTTTTGTTCTTTTTTTCTTGTTTAGGTAAGGTAGAATTGAATGTGGAGTTAGTGTTTGGTTTTGTTTATTATTTTGGCATTTTTCTTACCCCTGGAGAGATGGCCTGTCTATTACCTAAATGTTTGTATGATCACTGTTAACCAGTATTGTTCTCTGTCCATTTTGTATTCTCTAATATATTATATTTCGAAAAGAACTGGTTTGGCATGTCTTGAATAATATCAATGGTATATTTTGGTAAACCTTTTATTCAAGGTCCTTTCCTCTAGACTAACACGTAACTAACACTGCCAGATTTATATATAATTTTATATGTGGGACATTTATGGCTCTGTGAAAATGTCTTCCACATTTGGATCGAAGAGATGTCCCACACACAAGAGATTCACCAAAATGCTATCAATACATGCACCAAGGTAGACAGATGAAAATTGGAGATGGAATGTAGACCAAATAATGAATGAATGAACAAAGATAATCATTAATCTCACCTCAGTGTCTTCAGTTTACAGTGTGGACTCTTCAGTCCAGCAGACAGAAGCTTCACCCCTGAATCCTGCAGATTATTGTAACTCAGGTTCAGTTCTATCAGACTGGAGGAGTTAAAACTGAGAACCGAGGACAGAACTGAACAACTTTCCTCTGATAGATTACAATCCCACAACCTGTGTGAGAAATTATAATCTATTAGTACACTGATGCCCCCCCACACACATACACTGAACAGTTACAGAATTCTGATCACTGAATGTGGAACAATGAAGTGAATAATACTCATTATTTCTTTATCACTTCACCTGTGATTATATTATATTAAATATTTTATTTTTAAAGCTGATGTTAAAAGCTGAACAGTAGAAAAGGAGAAGTGTAAGGATTTGAGAGCTTCTACAGTCTCTGTGCGGGGTCAATATCTTTTAAATGTGGTAAAGAGGCAGTTTGTGATCAAAACAAGAATGTCTTTATTAATATATATACAAATAGTCTAAAAAAAATTGAGACAAAATGCTTATATGATATAAAATGAAAAGAATAGGGTAAACCAAATCAACAATAAGCAAAAGGTTTATTATAGATTTCATTAAAACCAACAAATATGGGGCGGGTTAGCTCAGTGGTTAGGGTGTTGGGCTATCAATCTGAAGGTTGGGGGTTCAAATCCCAGGTCCACTGAAGTTACCAGTGTGGGTCCTTGAGCAAGACCCTTAACCCTCATTGCTCCAGGGATGTTGTGATTAACCCTGTGCTCACCTTGAAAGTCGCTTTGGATAAAAGCGTCTGCTAAATGACCCAATTTAATTTTAATTTAAATATATATAAATATATTAAAAGTACAAAAGAAGAAATAATAAAATATAAAAGCTAAAACTGCTAAGACGCAATTCAAAAATCCTGTCTGAAGAGGCAGAATGTCACAGGTGCCTGTAGCACCTGTCCCTCGTTTCCTCCTTAATTTTTTCAGTTGGGTGATTGGTTTGTTTTGTTCACGTGTTTAGTTCCTTTTGTATTTATTCTGAGTTTTCCTTCCCTTTGGTGCACGTCTTTGTTTTGTGGTTTATATACCCAATGTTGCTTTGTTTGTTTGTTCCCCCTTTTCGTTGGTGTCCCTACACCAATTTTTATTAAATTATACATTTTGGCTTTTATCCCGGTGTTTTGGACTCTCCTTCCGCGTTCAACCACGTTACGGCGCTACACATCTTCTCCGTGTAGGTCGTAAGTCCGTGGGAGCGTTCCTCGGACCCACGCACGCATTCTTCCCCGCGTGGTCGGTACCCGGGAGCGCTCACTAGGCGCGAGCGGCTGAACGCAGCAACTCCGCGTTAGCCGCCCTCCTCCCGGGGAAAGACGGACGACCACTAACACAGAAACTGTTACTGTGGGAAAACAATGCACACAATCCAACTGGAGAAATCTGAGCAGACTGATGGAGAGGAGAAAGTTTGAGCACCAACATGGAAACAACTGCCTGATAATGGAAAGCATCAAATGACAAAGCCTAAGGAAAGCTAAAACAACGAGTTACGACAAGTAGGTTAGCACAAATGTAATTTAGATAAATTCTGATAAGACAAGCCTTAAGTCAACCCAGGGTAGATAATAAAATAATCTTTACCAGAAAGAAAACACAGGGTTTAATAAAAATTATAAGAAGCCAATAAAACACCAAAGTAATAATACTATAACTACACATAAGTTTCCAGTTTTTTTAAGCACAGAGAGACACCCATGAGGGAGAATGTCAACCAGAATGTTAACCAGCCACCATAAAAAGAGCCTGTTTGTGAATCAGAAGCAGGGCAGTGTACTACGAATGTGAAGAAGGGGCGCCTTTTAAACTAATAATATCAAAACACAGACTTTTGGTTGCCACAAAAATAAGCACTCTTGGTCCTGGGGACATTTTAAGGACCAGGTCTGGCCACATCTGTGACTAACCAATCATGGCTGCCATCATCTTCATAACTAAAGCAAAGACTCTGTAACCTGGGTAATGTTACACTCACCTCAGTATTTCTAGTTTACAGTTTGGATTCTTCAGTCCATCAGAAAGAAGTTTTACTCCCAAATTCTGCAGTTTATTTTTATTCAGGTCCAGTTCTCTTAGACTGGATGAGTTTGATTTAAGCACTAAGGACAGAACTGCACAACTTTTCTCCCTTAGTTCACATCTACATAATCTGTAAGAAAAGTGATCATTTATTAGGACACTAAATTTGGAGACAGAAAGATGACAGATGCTAAAGATGACAGAAATAAAAAAAAATGTTAAGAGATTATTTGTAAAACTGTACCCGAACTGAGAGTCAGTAGCGCTCTAAACCAAAGATAAAGGTATAAAAGACACTACATGAACTGAGATTGTCTAAAACTGAATACTGCTATTGCATAGTACCTAAAATTCTAAGCAAGGATGACTAAATTTAACGTGGCACAATGCATATAACTGTTTTTAGGCATCCGGTCGGGACCTCTATTTTGAAGCCTGACTCCCGGCATGGACGCCATCTTAACTCACCAAATGGCAAATGCTGTCGCACTAATCGTTCCACCAATCAGAAAAATGCTGCCTAGGATGCGTAATTAGTAATTGTTGGACTCATCAGGGTTGAGCGTATATATATATATATATATATATATATATATCACACCCTGCTCTTAACCCATACGAGGTCACGTTGTATTTTGCCATGGTGGTAAGACAGACATGCGCATATGTTTGTTGTGTGTACTCATTGTGTGGTTTATTTTTCTCTCTTTTTGGATCTTGGCTGCCCAGTTAAGGACACAGGTAACCCCCAGGGATTTGTAGATTGCTGGGGGTCCAAGTTGGGAACATCTTGGGGTATTTTGGACCATTGTTTTGTTTTATATTTCCCTTGATTCTCAGGGTTTTTTTTCCTTTATTATTTTGGGCAGTTGAGATCACCTCATGCAGTAAACGCAATACCTTGTTACATAATTTCCAGTAAGATGTGTGCTCTCTGAGTTTTTCAGGGGTTGAGGATTTGGATTGGGGTTCTGCGTGACTGCGAATTTCATCACTAGCTGACACTAGTCTAGCCGAGAGCAAAAAACGAAACAAACGGTGCAGCGGGAACGCCGCTGAGAACACGAAGAAACGTGCCGAGAAATTGACACCGCAAGCAGCGGAAAGGCCGCTGGATGGAGGGCAAATATAGCACTCAATAAACAAACCACACTAAACCCCCGACGTGACGTATGAGCATAAGCACACCAGCGTGTGTGCTCAGTCTAAGCTCAATCTAATGCTGACCTACTGTCTGCTCAGCCGGGATGCTACAAATGCAGTCATTAGGTCGCACGTGATCAGGTAGGACCCAATCCCCGCTCAAGGGGATGGGCCCTACCTATGGAGGCCCCGAACAGCCAAAACCCGATACACGGGAGGCAGGGGGGAGGGCCCAACCTGACACCGCGACTGGGTGTCTGACCTTTTTCTTATTTTCATTCCGCCCGGACCATGACACCTGTACAGTAGGTAAAAATTTCCCGGATGACCTACTTGACCTAATGACAATTTTGAAGAAAGCATCCAGAGCACATTGTGCTCTCCTGTAATTAAATTGAAGCTAAATCATATGATCAGACACAGCCATGGTAATTCAGATAGGGGCAATTTAGAGCAGGAAATTTAACATGAATCCATGTTTTTGGACTGTGGGAGGAGACACGAGAATAGGAGAACATGGAAACTCCACCTAGATATGGATTCAATTATGGATTGTGGATGTGCTAGCCACCACGCCACCGTGCGTTCTTTAAGTTTTTTTTTTATTATTATTATAGTTATGATTATTATATATGAAGACATTGGTTGCTAAGATTTAAGTTGATCTCACCTCAGTATCTTTAGTTTACAGTGTGGATTCTTTAGTCCAGCAGAGAGAAGCTTCACTCCTGAATCTTGCAGGTTATTGTTACTCAGGTTCAGGCTTATCAATCTAGAGTTCAAACTGAGTACTGAGGACAGAACTGAACAACTTTTCTCTGTGAGATTACATTTATACAACCTATAAGAGAAATGATGATACATTTGAACACTGAAGGCTTATACACAAATTTTTTTCTATGTGAGCGGGAGGTGTTTTAGGGTTTTGAAACATCAGGGGCCAGATCCATTTAGACCAGATCCCTAATTCCCCCTCTGTCCTCTTTAAAAAGTGCCTTTTCATGTGTCACAAGTGGTTCTGATAGAGCAGTCAGGAGACGAATATGCAGAACAATGGTTATTTATTGAGAGGTAAGGCAGAGGCAGGGTAGTACGGAGGGAGCAAGGACGAACTGGTTTCGAGTGCCCGGGGACCAGGATGAGGACTGATACCTGGAACGAGATCCTGAGCAGAGCACAACACCGAGCAAACAAACAAACCAATAAACAGAGGTTCAGATAGTCAATAGAAACACTGTAGCAAGAGAACCCTACACTGGCTATGCGTGAAGAAGGAGAAGCTAAAGTGGTGAGGTGGCCTTTAGTAGGCAAAATAACAAACTCTAAGAAAGTACAGGATAGGGTGAAAAGGAGAGTGCAAGAACACACACAGAAAGAAGAAACAGAGATGAATGTGAAAAAGATAGAGGATCGGTGAACTGGATGCGCTGTCGAGCAGACCTGAACGGACCTGGAACAAACACAGGGAGGAGAGACAGCAAGAGGGTTAGCATACAACGGATTAGTTCACCGATAGAGAGCAGGTTAGTAAATAGATCTGAAAAGTTAGTATACACAGTGAACACAGATGTACAAACACACACAGGTGGTGACGCGCCAGCGGAGCGGGCTAGGGTGAGCGCAAACTCCGCCCCAGCCGGCCGAAGCCGATCCGCCTGTGAGAACAAACGATAAATAATAATGCTCCCGGGACACTGAAGGTCAGGGACAGGGGAAATGGAGGAAACAGAAAGAGATGAACTCAAAATAACTCTGGGAGCAACAATAAATGCACACAGACGTTCACTCATGCACACAAACACGCGCTACGCTAAACACGGAAGTGAGTACACGGAAGCTAATTCTAAGCCAAACAAACGCGCACTCACCCAGACGGTATACAGCACAAACAGAAGCGGACAGAGACAGCTCAGAGTATAACAGCAAAAACGCTCGGTACGTATAGTCGAAACCAGGGACAATACTTCGCGCCATCCAGCCTGAAAGCAGGGTTTAAATAGAGGTAATCGACCCATCAGAATAATCAGCCGCACCTGGTGAGGAAGCGAAGGCGGAACTAGAAGGCGGGGCTGAGAGAGCGCGCTGGAGAGAGAGAAACAGACAGCCTATTTCTTACATCATGAGTGTATTTATCCATTTTTCAAACTGTTGTTACATTCATTTTGTTTGATTATTCATTAGTTATATTGGACACACAGAAAGTTTTACACATTAATAAAATAAGTAAATCTCTCACCAACATTCACATTCTGCTTTACACAACGACATTCAGTTCTAATAAATGATGGTTTTGGCTGAAACATTTTGAATAAACGAACCTGAGATTTGGCAGAAAAGCATGAATCTGTTTTACAAGTCAGTCGCAGATGAGAGAGGTTTTGCTTTGATATACCGTAACTTTACGACAGTTTGCGCCATCTGAAAAAGTCTCACGGTTTCTGAAAGCTGGAAGTGATGTGGCTACTGACAAAACATGGTCTAACAAGCCCAGGTCTAACAACTCTCATGTGTATCAGTATGACTACAGTTCCACTAGCCCGTCTAATAGTGAACTTTTTTCATTTTAGGAAATTAACAACATTGTGGGAAAGTCTGCCCTGATTCTCAAGTGACATAACATTTTGGAGTAGAATCCTGTTAACAATTTAGATACTTTAAGGCCTTGCAGGCATAATCTCAGCAGAGATGTCTGGCTCTGGCCCAATGTCCCTTGTTCTAGTAAAAAGGAAATTAAGTCTTGAGCGGCTGCAGAAATTCAGATGGTGCCAGCAAACAATGTCTGAGTGGCAGAAGATGAGCAAGTTGCTCCTTGCAGGCTGCAATGGCTAAACAACAACAATCTTCAAGGTGGTGGCTGAAGAGAAGAAGTAATCCTTCCATTATATCAGCATAGCCAGTGCATCAGTTCCAGACCAGCTTGGTAGGTGCACCCCTGCTTCTGATCTTATGTCCTTTTATTTATTTAGAGGTAAACATTGGTGCATGAGTATGGTAGAAAGAGTGCCACCTAAGGTTTCGGTTTGTAGGAGTCACATGGACATTCAACCCAGATAGCAGTGTTATTCTTTATTTTTATCTGCCTCACTTGCAGTATGTATTGACCAAACTTGGACAAACTGCTCCGTGATGTAAGATGTTTGTGAAGTGAGTAATGATCTTACCTCAGTATCTCCAGTTTACAGTGTGGATCCTTCAGTCCAGCAGAGAGAAGCTTCAGTCCTGAATCCTTCACTTTATTGTGACTTAGGTCCAGTTCAATCAGACTGGAGGAGTTTAAACTGAGAACTGAAGAAAGAACTGAACAACTTTCATCTGTTATGTTACTATCCCACAACCTGAGAAAGAAATGATGATATATAAGATCACCGATGTTCTTCATACATATGGTACAACAAAACCAGCCCTGCTGACTGTCCAAATTATTCTGAAAAATCCAAAATACTGAAATACTTACAAGGCTTTTTTGGACTCTTTAATGATGGGCATCAGGCTTGTTGGACATTTACGTGATTGTCTATAATTTCTGAAGTCAAACTCATTCAGCTTATGATCTGAGGTCAGCAGCACAAAGACCAGAGCAGACCAATGACCAGGAGAGAGATCGGCTTCATCGAGACCATGCGATCCTCCACTGTTCAGATACATCTTAACCTCCTGTACTAGAGAATCATCATTCAGTTCATTCAGACAGTGGAACAGATTAATGGATTTCTCTGTAGGAAGATTCTTTCTGATCTTTTTCCTGATGTACTCAGCTGTTTTCTGGGCAAGGTCAGAAAATTCTCCTCTTTGTTGTAAAAGATCTTGTAAAAGCATCTGATTTAAATCCATTGAGAGACCAAGAAGAAATCGAAGGTAAAGATCCAGGTGTCCAATTTGACTCTTTAATGCCTCATCGACTGAACTCTTCAGAAAGTCAAAAATGTTGGACTGGTTAAAAAGATTTGTTAAAGCAGAATTTTGTGTTTCTGTTTTATTTCCAGTGATGAAGGTGAATAAACTAAAGAAAGCTGCCAAATACTCCTGAACACTCAGATGTATAAAGCTGAAGACCTTCCCCATGTGGAGTCCAAACTCCTCTCTGAAGATCTGGGTGCAGACTCCTGAGTACACAGATCCTTCTGTAACATCAATACCACATGCAGTCAGATCTTCCTCATAGAAGATTAGGTTTCCTTTCTCCAGCTGCTGGAAAGCCAGTTTCCCCAGTCTGAGGAGAATCTTTTCATCCTGCTTCTTCTGATACTTTCCTCCAACCTTGTTTGTCTGAATGATCAGGAAGTGGGTAAACATTTGAGTTAAGGTTTTGGGGATCTCACCACGTCTTCCTTCCCCCAGCATTATCTCCAGGACAGTGGCTGAGATCCAGCAGAACACTGGAATGTGACACATGATGTATAGACTTCTTAATGACTTAATGTGATTGATGATTGGATCAGTCAGACTCTGATCACTGACCTTCTTTCTGAAATATTCTTCTTTCTGTGGATCACTGAAGCCTCGTACCTCTGTAAGTCGATCAAGATATCTAGGGGGGATCTGATAAGCTGCAGCTGGACGAGATGTGATCCAGATGTGAGCAGAGGGAAGCAGATTTCCTTTGATTAGGTTGATCAGCAGCACGTCTACTGAGGATTTTTCAGATAGATCACTCACTATCACTGTGTTTTGAAAATTCAGAGGGAACCGACACTCATCCAGACCATCAAAAATAAACACAACATTCACCAATTTAGAGACATCAGTGTCTTTGAGTTCCTTAAAAAAGAGCTGAAGAAGATCAATCAGACTCAGTTTCTGGGTCTTCATTAAATTCAGCTCTCTGAAAGGAAGTGGAAACATGAAGATCACGTCCTGATTGGTTCTTCTTTCAGCCCAGTCAAGAACAAACTTCTGTACAGAGACTGTTTTTCCAATTCCAGCAACTCCTTTAGTCAGAACAGTTCTGATGGAGTGCTCTGGTTCTGATAAGGGTTTAACAGTCTGTAAAGTTCTGATGGAGTGCTTTGGTTCTGATAAGGGTTTAAAGATGTCATTACATTTAATGGGTGTCTCCTCTGAAGCACATCTCTTGGATGCCATCTCAAGCTGTCTCACCTCATGTTCATCATTGACTTTTCCACTATCTCCTTCTGTGATGTAGAGCTCTGTGTAAATCTCATTCAGAAGTGCTGGGTATCCTTTATTAGAAATCACTTCAGTCAAACACTGAAACTTATTGATCAATGATGATCTGAACTTCTGTTCTGTAGATCCAATGGATTTAGCAGAATCACGCCTGTAACATAATCATGGGACCAAGACTCAATGTAAGACACACAAATCCATTTACATAAAGAATATTTTTACCTCTATGTATTTAATCTCATTAGCGCTTTCTCTTTCGAAAGAGCAATGGATTCTCATTATATAAATCCATTTTGTCAGTATATGCACATATAGTCATAAATATGTAAATATGCAACATGAGAAAGATTTAAGGGTTAAACCAAGAGGCTGAATTTAATTAAAAGTAAAAAAAAAATCAATACAGTTTTATACTGTGCATGACAAATAGCAAATAACATACAGGTAATTTCATTGCTCTAAATTTGAAAAAGACTGTACATTGTATAAAAAGTCTAAAGCAGATTTCTAATTTCTTATAGATGTAGATGTGGCCCCATGGCTGTAATAAATTAAACATTCATATTGTTTCAGAATAGACTTAGTATTTTTTTTTTTTTTGTGACCTAACCTTAAACAACGAGTTTCATGTATGTTGTCTTCTGTTTCGTGTAGATCTCTGTAGAAAATAAAATATGTAATTGTAAATCATTTGTTGACATTTTTTATAGACACTTTTATTATCATGATTAGTTTTTATAAGTCTTCTGCTGCACTCACCTGACCACCAACCCCACCCTGTTGCACAGTCCACTCCAATTGCTCTCTGTGCTGCACAAATGTATCTCTAGCCCTTCTTGTATTGCATGATTCCAATCAGAAGAGCAGCCTTCTTTACTGAATACTATTGGTTCAATCATGGACCAGTTACTCTTCATGGAGACATGGCTGAGTTCAGATGAATCTGCTCTTTTACCCTGAATCAAACTATAAGACATCCACACACTTATATATATATAAAAAAACATATATAAAAAGAACAGACATAATATAAAAATCTGAATGTTTTTCTCAGAATGAAAAGATGAATACAATAACATAATGCATTACTGGTTATTACACGTTACACAATTTGCAACATGCCATTAGTAGAGGAATCACCCAAAGAAACCTATAATTAGAGCTCACCTCTGGCTGAGAAATGGGTCTGCTGACCAGCTACTTGATTTGGCCCACATTCCACATGTATATACCAGTTTAGAGCCATGCATCAGCACAAAAGTGAGTCACATGTAGGTAGCACTTTTATATATTTCATAAGTAAACCAGATTTTTGTTTTTAAACATTTGGGCCACATAAACTTTTTTACTATGTGGCTTTAGCTCACCCATAGTGTGCTGGTGCTGGCAGTAGCCCAGTAGTGCTGTATCTTAGTCAGAAGTTGCCTACATTCATTAGCTGTCCCTATCTGTCTACAATATGTGAGTCGAAATTGGCCCTCGGAAGAAAACCTTTATATGGACCGCATTGCAGTGCTATCTGTATATGAGCCATAAGTGGCCCACATGTTCCAAACAACATCAGGGCAGTGCTAAGGCATATTTAGCTAATATATGTTCACAATCTAGTACACATTTTTTCACTATCTTGCAGCTGGAAGTGGTTTGCCTGAGTGTCATCAGTTTGGGTAGCAAGTGGGCCAGATGAAAATTGAATTGAGGGCCAAATTCATTTTGCTACCAGGAAATTAATTTTGCTACCAGAAATATTACTGTAGAATTCATTTATATTAAATTAAGTCTTTTTTTACACACGTTTATACAAAGTGACTTAAAGTACCACAAACTTGATGGTATGAGATATTTTAACATCAACTGCCAACAAAAACAATTTGTTGGATGTTTGTATTATGCATATTTAACTCTTGTATGTGAGAAAAGGCCAAAATACAAAATATACCAGGGTTGTGAAGTTAAATTTTGTGTGAGTGAGTGAGAATGTCGGCAACTGTGGTGTTGAAGATGCGTGTGTGTGTGTACAAATAAACATAACATAACATAATTAATGTGCTAAAGGGTATGATGTTCCTGTATTTCTCCAAACAGATATACAAGTTATATATGTATATATGTCAAGAACTGTCCAGAATCCCCCAGAGGTGAGCGGGTCCGCCGGACATCGCGGACGCCGCTCGCGCATCATGAGCGTCTCCCGGGATCCGGCGACGCGTAGACCACAGCGTCCGCCGGTCTAGACAGAGGGAGACGCTCCCACAGATGTGACCTGCACGGAACGTCAACGCAGCGACACCCCGTGGCGGAAATGCGAGAAGGAGGCGACTGGAACACCGGGATAAAAACCAAACCAGAATTTATTAAAAGATGGTGCCGAAGCACCAACAGAACGGGGATAACAAAACAGAACTTAACGTAGGGTAAGATAACCACTAACCAAAGACATGCTCAGACTTACGGGTGAAAACAGATTAAATAGGAAACCCAACTAAACACGTGACCAAAAACAACCAATCACCCAAGTGAGATAATGAGGACCGAAAACGAGGGACAGGTGCAGCAGGTGCTCGTGACACACAGAGCAGGTGCTCGTGACATACCCCCACCCCAAGGGTCGCGCAAAAGGGAAAGCGACCCAAACAAAAAGAACAAAAATAATAACAATAATAAATGCATGCAAAAATAACAAACGGGGGGGGGGGGGGGTAACAAGTCCCTCGGGCTGAACCAGCCGGTTGCTCCCAGCTGACGGCGAAGACGCGTCCTCTCGCAGCGCAGATCAACGTCCTCTGGCTGCGAGGCTGGGGCATGCACCTCCTGGTGCTCCGAGTCCGAAGTGGGCGGCCTCTGGTGCTCGGGACCGATGGCGAACGGCCTCAGTCGGTCCCGACTCGACGACTGCCGCCCTCCAGAAGCCAGGCTCTGCCGCTGGCGGTCCCCGGCCCTCGGACTCGGTCGGAGCGGTGGTTCAGCGTCTGGTCCTCAGCACACGTTGGGTGACCCCAGGTGTCCAGTAGCCTCCGATGTTGGGCACGTCTTTCTGTCAAGAACTGTCCAGAATCCTCCAGAGGTGAGCGGGTCCGCCGAACATCGCGGACGCCGCTCGCGCATCATAAGCGTCTCCCGGGATCCGGCGACGCGTAGACCACAGCGTCCGCCAGTCTAGACAGAGGGAGACGCTCCCACGGATGTGACCTGCGCGGAACGTCAACGCAGCGACACCCCGTGGCGGAAATGCGAGAAGGAGGCGACTGGAACACCGGGATATAAACCAAACCAGAATTTATTAAAAGCTGGTGCCGAAGCACCAACAGAACGGGGATAACAAAACAGAACTTAACGTAGGGTAAGATAACCACTAACCAAAGACGTGCTCAGACTTACGGGTGAAAACAGATTAAATAGGAAACCCAACTAAACACGTGACCAAAAACAACCAATCACCCAAGTGAGATAATGAGGACCGAAAACGAGGGACAGGTGCAGCAGGTGCTAGTGACACACAGAGCAGGTGCTCGTGACAATATATAACTTGTATGTCTTATTTAACTGTACCTTTCTCTAACATAAGAAAACATAGTAAGCATGGAACTTTCATTGTCAGGTTGGGAGGGTTGGGAGGGTTGGGAGGGTTGGGCCCCTCCCCCCTGCCTTCCATGTATCGGGGTTTGGCCGTTCGGGGTTTCCGTAGGTAGGGCCCATCCCCTTGAGCAGGGATTGGGTCCTACCTGGTCACGTGTGGCCTGCTGTCTGCATTTCTGGGATCCCGCCCTAGCAGCCAGCAGGCCAGCATTCTGGATTGAGCTTCCGCTCATTCGCCACGTCGGGGTTTCAGAGTGGTGTTTTAGTTCTGTGTTTCGCTCCCGGCTTTCTACGCCGAGCACTCAGCGGCTATCCCGCGGTTTGTGTTTTTTGTTTTGTTTTGTTTTCTTATTCGGACACACTTCGTTGTGTGGTCAGCAGCGTTCCTGCTGTTTTATGTTATTTCGACGTGTTTCGGATCATGTTCCCTCCAGCGGCGTTCCCGCTGCGTAAAGCTAATAAAAGCTTTTGTATTCGCCTACCTGGTTGCCTGGCTCGCTATTTCCTCTCTGCACCGCGCTGCACCACCATTGTTCGGGCAGCGCGCCCCGATGTAACATTCATACTATTTCACAGTGTTTCTCAAATTAAAACACGTTTGAATCTTGTTTGGGTATTAGAAGGAACGCATGCACAGACTGGGAAACCTCCTTTTGATCATATCATACATTCTTCCAGATCTTGTGCTGCATGCCGGTGCTGTTCTAACCTGATTTGCATAATTTGTGTTGGTGGGCACGCTTTTAACATGCGTCCACGTTCCCGATTGGTTGACATTCAAACAGCCCGCCTTCCGCTCGATAACAGACAACACAGCCATCTAATGGCAGATTATAAAACACGCATTTCAAAACTGCAGTCTGACTTTCAATAACAATACGGAACAACAATCTGGTCACCCTAGGCTTGGCTGTGTTGGGGTAGTAATCTGCAATCAGTGTGTAATCAGTGTGTGCTGGCGTTTCACCTATTCACCCACCTCATCATTAATGGGGGGTGTGGCGCTGAAATGATGCTGTTCCAGGGAGCCATCTCAACTATGTAGAGTCTGCAGTATCTACCTCTTTTAGTTATGCTGCTCTAGTCAATGATGTCGGAGTCACATGCTGCACTGTGTCAATCACTCACTTATTATTTAAATGCTGTGCTTTATTAGCAGCTCTAACTGCCTTCCTTGTCTGTTTCTTTTGAGGTGTTGCTGGTTTCCTGGAGGTGTAATCAGATCTTCATCCATGGCTCTGCCGAAGCACTGCGGCTATGATGAATACTGGATGGAACCTGGATATCAATTGGACTGGCGGTCCTGCAGGACCCCCATAATGGACTTATATAGTTTTTCCATTTGTTAAATATAGTCACCCGATCTTGACACAATCTGTACATGGATATCCTACACTGTTTTTGCTGCCTGGCCACTCAAGGAGGATGAGTCCCCTACTAAGTCTTGGTCTCCCAAGGTTTCTTCCTTAAAATAACATGACAGCAAGTTGTTTCTTGCCACTGTAGCTTTGACTTGCTCCTTGGGGGTTTAAAGGCTTTTCATTCTGTAAAGCTGCTTTGTGACAATGTACTGTTGTAAAAAGCGCTATATAAATACATTACTTGAACTTGAACTTGAACTTTGAGACTACAAAAGTGGAAATGCTCTGCCGATTAATATGTACAGCCTGAATAAGTAAAAAAATGAGGACTGTCATGAGGAGAACGCTGAGGAGCCATAAGGTGATAACTCCATACACATGATTAATTACAATGTTAAAATGGTTTAGGATGGTTCGAGGTGAACGACAACCAGTTTGAGGTGTTGACTTGACCTCAGAATTTTCCAGACCATAACCAAATCCAGCATCTGTGGGATGTGCTGCACAAATAAATCCAATCCATTAAGGCTACACCTTAAAAGTTACATGGGTTAACGAATGTGCTGCTAAAGCATAGCCAACATTTCCACAGTTTAAGTCTAGTGAAGAAATTTAAATATTTCTTCACTAGACTTATTATAATTATAAACCCAAACATGTATTGACTTCGTACTTTAGAACATTTTTAAATTTACGAGCCTTTCCCAAACGCATGTGTAACTTAAGTCGTTCTTAAAATCGCTCGTAACTTTCGAATACTCAGACACTGGACACCCGACCACGTGCACAAAACAAACCAATGACACGAACGAGTTAATTAACTAAACTAACGACCAATGAAAGTTAATTAACTCAAAAGAACAGCAAAACAGGTGACACCTGTTACGGTAGCCCCGCGCAACGGAGGGATGCGACCAAGAAAAAAAAAAAAAAAGTCCCGGGTTGGGGGGGGGGGGGGGGTCATCCGTCCTCTGTCCTCCTTGAGCCAGGCTCGACAGGTGCCTTCTGAGAACGAAGAACGAGGCGCGGCAGGCGCCCTCTGGCTGCGTGATGCGGTGGACACCCTCTGCGGGGGAGACGAGAAGAACACCCTCTGGTTGTGCGGTTAGGTGGGCGCCCTCTGCGGATGAGGCCTGGGGTTTTGCCCCCTGGCTGCATGTCGCCTCTTCCGCCCTAAGCGGAAGAGGCGTGGAGAGCGTCCTCTGGCTGTAAGGTCAGGTGGGCCCCCTCGGCGGATCAGGAGTGGGCCACGCCCTTTTGCTGCGTGGTCCGATCGGCGCCCTCTGTGGACGAGGCGTTGGAGACGCCCTCTGGCTGCGAGGTCAGATGGGTGCCCTTGGCGGATCAGGAGTGGACCACACCCTCTGACTGCGTGGTCCGGTGGACGCCCTCGGCGGGCACGGAGTGGGCCACGCCCTCTAGCTGCATGGTCCGGTGAGCACCCGGGGTGACTGTGGGGCGACGTGGACCTCCCTGGTGCTCGGGCTCGGCGCCGTGCGGCCCCTGGTGGACGGCTGGGCGACGTGCGGCCCCTGGTGCTCGGGCTGGGCGGCGTGCAGCCCCTGGAGAACTGGCAGGGCGGCGTGCGGCCCCTGGAGAACGGGCTCGCACGCCGGGGGGACCTCGGCGGGCACGCACGCAGGCTGGAACTCAGCGGGCACGCACGCAGGTTGGACCTCAGCAGGCACGCACGCAGGCTGGACCTCGGCGGGTACGCACGCCGGGTGGACCTCGGCGGGCACGCACGCTGGGTGGACCTTGGCTGGGTGGACCTCCACCTCGGGATCGCCATCCTGCATACAGAACATGTACACCCCAACCGCCAGACCCAAGGACACCGCCCCAAATGCGTACGACATGGGTGAGAGAGAAAGATCAGGAACATTTGTATTAGCGACATTCTCATCCAAGAATTCAGGAAACGCCCCCTTGCAGCGCGACCCAGGCGCAGCACGCCCTGGCTCCATCGCAGATGCAGAGCGTGCATCACATGCAGGCATACCGGGCTCAGCAGCTGGCTCAGCAGCTGGCGCACGCTGCGTCTGCGTCTGGATCTTGCCACGGGGGTTTAACAGGATCTTGCCACGGGGGTTTAACAGAGTTCAGGAGGGTTCGTATGGGTAGAATATGCCCATACAGGTATGACTCACCCGCCTCATCACCAGGTCGAGACCCTCCTCTGCGCAGAGTGCCTCATACCCATACCTCCACAACCACTCATCATCGGAGTCGCAACACTCAGACATCACTGTGTTCCAGCCGTCCTTACGGCTCTGGGACGGCGGGCTACGCATAGTGGCGCACTTGCGGACACGATGGAGCGCGCCGCGAGAACGAGGTTATACGGCCCCCGCAAAGAAAATTTTTAAAAAGGCTTACCTGGGCACTGGACTCCCCAAATTGACTGCCACTTCGTTCTGTCACACTCGCCTACCTCGGACTAAAGCGGCTGCGCATATGAAGCGCAGAGCCGCCGCGCTTTAACGCGCTGAAGGGAGCCAGGCACACAGGTAGCAGAATATCAAGGTTTATTAAAGGTGTAGTGACATCAAACAGCATAGAGGTACAACCCGACGAGTGAACATAAAATAAACGACGTGCACAGAGGACGGGGAACACAGGAAATAAATACAAAAAGACAAAACAAACCAATGACACGAACAAGTTAATTAACTGATCTAACGACCAATGAAAGTTAATTAACTCAAAAGAACAGCAAAACAGGTGACAGGTGCCCTAGGCACCTGTTACAGTTGTTTAAATCGCACAGAATTAAAATAAGCACTAATATTATCACCTGGAATTCTGTAATTTAATCACGTATTGGATATATATATCCATTATCTTCCGCTTTATCCACTATTAGGGTAGCGGTGGGGTTCCCCATGCCCATCCAGGGGAGAACTTGGGCACACATTCACTCACACAAACACGCTCTATATGGGGCAATTTGGAGAACTCAATTGACTTCATCTATGTTTTTTGGACTGTGGGAGGAAACCAGAGGAAACCCACGTGGACACGGGAAGAACATGGAAACTCCACCCAGATGGATATATATATATATATATATATATATATATATATATATATATTATATATATATATATATATATATATATATATATATATATATATATATATATATATATATACACTCACCGGCCACTTTATTAGGTACACCATTCTAGTAACGGGTTGGACCCCCTTTTGCCTTCCGAACTGCCTCAATTCTTCGTGGCATAGATTCAACAAGGTGCTGGAAGCATTCCTCAGAGAGTTTGGTTCATATTGACGTGATGTCATCACACAGTTGCCGCAGATTTGTCGGCTGCACATCCATGATGCGAATCCCCCGTTCCATCACATCCCAAAGATGCTCTATTGGATTGACATCTGGTGACTGTGGAGGCCATTTGAGTAAAGTGAACTCATTGTCATGTTCAAGAAACCAGTCTGAGATGATTCCAGCTTTATGACATGGCGCATTATCCTGCTGAAAGTAGCCATCAGATATTGGGTACATTGTGGTCATAAAGGGATGGACATGGTCAGCAACAATACTCAGGTAGGCTGTGGCGTTGCAACGATGCTCAATTGGTACCAAGGGGCCCAAAGAGTGCCAAGAAAATATTCCCCACACCATGACACCACCACCACCAGCCTGAACCGTTGATACAAGGCAGGATGGATCCATGCTTTCATGTTGTTGACGCCAAATTCTGACCCTACCATCCGAATGTCGCAGCAGAAATCGAGACTAATCAGACCAGGCAATGTTTTTCCAATCTTCTATTGTCCAATTTCGATGAGCTTGTGCAAATTGTAGCATCAGTTTCCTGTTCTTAGCTGAAAGGAGTGACACCCGGTGTGGTCTTCTGCTGCTGTAGCCCATCTGCCTCAAAGTTCGACGTACTGTGCGTTCAGAGATGCCCTTCTGCCTACCTTGGTTGTAACGGGTAGCTATTTGAGTCACTGTTGCCTTTCTATCAACTCGAACCAGTCTGGCCATTCTCCTCTGACCTCTGGCATCAACAAGGCATTTCCGCCCACAGAACTGCCGCTCACTGGATGTTTTTTCTTTTTCGGACCATTCTCTGTAAACCCTAGAGATGGTTGTGCGTGAAAATCCCAGTAGATCAGCAGTTTCTGAAATACTCAGACCAGCCCTTCTAGCACCAACAACCATGCCACGTTCAAAGGCACTCAAATCACCTTTCTTCCCCATACTGATGCTCGGTTTGAACTGCAGGAGATTGTCTTGACCATGTCTACATGCCTAAATGCACTGAGTTGCCGCCATGTGATTGGCTGATTAGAAATTAAGTGTTAACGAGCAGTTGGACAGGTGTACCTAATAAAGTGGCCGGTGAGTGTATATATATATATATATATATATATATATATATATATATATATATATATATATATATATATATAATAAAATTCCCCACGCCCTCTGGCTGCGTGGTCCGGTGGACGTCCTCGGCGGACGAGGAGTGGGCCACGCCCTCTGGCTGCGTGGTCCGGTGGACGCCCTCGGCAGACGAGGAGTGGGCCATGCCCTTTGGCTGCGTGGTCTGGTGGACGCCCTCGGCGGACGAGGAGTGGGCCATGCCCTCTGGCTGCGTGGCGAGGCGGACGCCCCTGCTGCTCGGGCGGCGTGCGGCCCCTGCTGCTCGGGCTGGGCGGCGTGCGTCCCCTGCTGCTCGGGCTGGGCGGCGTGCAGCCCCTGTTGCTCGGGCTGGGCGGCGTGCGGCCCCTGGACTTGGGGCTGGGCGGCGTGCGGCCCCTGGACTTCGGGCTGGGCGGCGTGCGGCACCTGGACTTCGAGCTGAGCGGCGTGCGGCGCAGGGACCACCACAGGTGTGCAGGCTCGCGGGTCCGTGCCAGGAATGTCCGCTGGCTGGACCTTGGCGGGAACGCACGCAAGAGGGGCCTTGGCGGATTCATACGCTGGCAGGGCCTTGGCGGGCACGCATGCTGGCCGGACCTCGCGGGCACGCACGCTGGGCGGACCTCGGCGGGCACACACGCTGGGCGGGCCTCGGCGGGCACGCACGCTGGGCGGACCTGTACCTCGGGATCGCCATCCTGCACACAATACAAGTACACCCAAAGCAATGCCCAAAGACAAAGCCACAGACATATCTGACACAGGGAAGACGGACTGATCACACGAGACAGACGAGACAGGGGGACACACCACACTCACGCCACATGTATTCACATTAACACACTCGAGCGCCGGCTCCGGTACCGCCCCCTCACAGCGCGACCCAGACACGGCGCGGACCGGCACGGACGCGTCACGTGACTGCCCCGCAGTGCACGCATCGCGCTCCGCGGCTGCGCCGCGCGCACGCTGCGTCTTGCCTCCATGCCGGCGACGCGCTCTGCGTCCGGGTCTCGCCACAGGGGGTTTCACAAATGATAAGCTTGCTTGGTAAGCGATGGTCAAAAATTGGTTGTTTCCCGCTTTTTATAACAGTAGCATAATTTAAATATTATTATTTATTGTTTATATATATATTTTTTATATTTTCTAAATTAATAGTTTATTTTTTGTGCATCATAATGAAAGATTGTGTGGTATGTGATTCAGTTGACGGCGCCTTGACAGTGCCTTTTCAGGGGCGGAGTCTACAAAGAACGAATTAAAAGTCTCTTTTCATCCAAGAAGACTTTTGGGAAAGCACTGTAAAATTTGCGTTCTTAAAGTTACGTCGTTCTTAAAGTTGTTCGTAAATCGCTAAGAATGTTTGCTTTCGGGAAATCCACTCCTGTTTAATAAAGACATTTATTTTAAAATTTTTATCCGATTAATCGAAAAAATATCAAAATAATCATTAGTTGCAGCCCTAGTGGAAACTTCTGTAATGATGCTGGATATCTCCTATATGTTCAGATGTTCGATATTTAGGAAGTGCCTGCCATGAGCAGACAAAGAGGCTCACTAAACATTTACATTTAGGAGATGCTTTTATTCAAAATGACTTACAAATGAGAACACAAGTCAGTAGTAACAAAAAAAAAAAACAGCTACACTGTAGAACTATCAAGCCTGATCATTATTCCATCCTGTACCCCCACACACCCACCATATGTTTTATTATTTAATTAAAAAAAAAAAAAAAAAAAAAATATATATATATATATATATATATATATATATATATATATATATATATATATATATATATATATATATATATATCAGATGTTTGTGAAAGGTGTTTTTTGATTTTTTTATTATAGTAGGGTGTAGGTCTAATTACAGTCAATGACATACAGGTGTTTTAAAACTCAGGCAAGGCTGAACCTGTCAAACAGGATGGTGCACACATGGCAGAGCATGTCACCACAGATTATCTAACAAATTAGGTTATTTTATATTACATCATATTTATGTTATTTAAGTGATAATATAGCATAACTACCCAATAATAATAAAACTTCTGGCCCCCAATAATAAAAATTATAATAATAAAACTTCTGGCTCTCTGTCAGCAGTGACACACTGCATGTGAGCCAAAGATGATCCTTATATGAAAACATTATTATTACCTACTAGTCCCAAAGCTCATCTGGTTCACATCAGGCAGAAACATGGTACTGTTAAGTACAATTTATGGCCCACAAATTAAAAAGCTATTATGATTCACATTTTAAAACACATCTAATTCTTTGTCCTCCCCTGGGTGTAAATGGTCCACATCACCTGAGTTGCCTGTTGAGGACCTTTAGTTCCACTGCATTCTCTTTTTTCTATAGCTTTCCCTCTTTCTGCTTACCTAAGATTGTTACACTTCTACCATTGTCTGTTCTCTGCAGTTATAAATCCCAACAAAAGAGTGAAAGCAGAGCAACCTATGAGTGCCACACATTTGTCACACAATGTATAAAACAGGTTTGGGAAGAACTTTCCAAAGACTATTTGATCTCTTTTGTAAAAAGAATGCCATAAATGTGTTCAATTATTATATTTACCATCTCTCGTATGTTTATATTTCTACACTCACTGAACATTTTATTTTATCCATCACCCTGATATCTCCTCTATGGGGGTTTATCAGAGAACGAAGTAAAGGAGACAAACAAAGTATGTACAAAACAGAACTGTAATTGTAGAACTACAAAGTGTATCTATATCATCAGTGGAACTGAAAAAAAAAAAAAAACAGTGAGTGTAGAACTGAGGAGGTGTACCTCATAAATTGGTGTGTGTAGTGTATATAATAATAATATAATAATAATAATAATAATAATAATAATAATAATAATAATAATAATAATAATTTATATTATTATTATTGTTATTATTCTTATTCTTATTATTATTATTATTGTCAACTGATGTACTCAGACCTACTTACATTTCTCTCCTCTTTTAAATATAATAGTAATAACAACAATTTAACTGCGTCGCGACTTTCACTCACCTCTCCTGTTCATTCTTGTATTTATTCACAGAGTTATTCATTTTAAAGATATGTTCTTCTCTTAAATATCACATCGGAATCTTTAATTTAAACACCCTGAGCCAAATACAGTTCCACCGACACCCATAATGTCAAAGCCAAATATCAAAATAACTCTAACATTAGTCTTGAAGTCTTTACTGCTACTTTCTTGCGAAATATATCTGTGCAACACAATTTTTTTTTCTGTTTCGCAGAAGCGACTTTTTCTTTCACTTTAACTAAAGCTGCGTTGCTTCACTTCCCACAACACACGTCTTCACAACGGCTGACGTCAAGGCAATGTTGCATGAAACGAGTTATCGCCGTTTTATTTTTTGTTTTGTGAACTTCAATAAATCTTTGTTAACACGTAAATTTGTGTTAATACGAGTGAATCTTAACAGTTCGACAGTTCCGTTTTGACTTGTAATAAGTGTTACACCAGCATCTCACTGAGGGCTGCGTTTCAGGTTCTCTATATTTGGTGAATAGGTTAATGAGCTCAGTTTTACTTTGATTCTGCTCATTGATAATTTTTTTATTTTTTTATTTATTTATTTATTTTTTTTTTTTATTGTGATCTTGTTGCTTTCTATTAATATTTATACTTTAATTATATATAAGCTTCTCTCTTTCATGAATGCTTTAGTTAGTTCAGCCTCTGGTTATATATGGTTTTAATATCTTCTACGTGCTAACGTGACAGTAGCATTCCTACACACTAAAAACTAATATAAAAGCAGTGTAAGTAAAATTTTACCTTTTTAATTAGACTGCGTACTCTATACAAAAAAGTCTATTTAAAATACTGATATTTTTCTTAAAATACTCAATGTTTTTCAATATTGTTGTTCAATTTTATTTTATCCTATTTAAGGCAGAAATATAATTCACCTTCAGGTCGCACTGGGTGGGCAAATTAATCTGTAAGTCTTTATTTTGTTTAGCAACTGTTGCACATTCTGAAGATGCTGATTAATGGAAGGAAATTAAATAAAAACATCAGGAGCACTTTGTACCAAATCATCTAATTCATCAAAATTGCTATTGTGAAGAGACAAAATACATGCCCAGAAGTTAGTGGTTTGATGTGGGGCAGGACATAAATATAAATATACTGTAAATGTTCATTTGTATAACATCTTGGCATATATATATATATATATATATATATATATATATATATATATATATATATATATATATATATATATATATATTTCTTTTTTGCAAATGATAAACATGTTGCCTGCATCAATACAATTGACACATTCCAGCATGATGGGTATCAGCATGCCTTTCCGTCCTTATGACTGTGCAACATCACTCTGGAATGCTTCAAGGAAATACATTCCAAAGGCCGTGTTGTGTTTGCAGTTCATATAAACAGCTACTGGAAATGGAAATAAACCCTTATGGAAATTTCAAACCACTAATTCATAAACATAAATTGTAGGTTAACCATTCTCTTTTTTGTGATGCCAGTTGCATTTGAATAAACAATGTATTTCTGTCATCACATCAAAAGACCATAGTATTACATTCTTTGAGTGCCAATACCACTTCTGGAGAACCTTGTCTGGAGTAGTTGTGTCTTCAACTAAGGATTTTCATAGTCGAATCTGATTCGTCAGATTTTCCCTATAGTCGACTGATAGTTGAATCAGTTAAAATTTCACCACAAGATGGCGCTATAAGCGTAGTTTTATATTTTACTTGTTTTTCTAACAAAAGAAAACCTTTTTTTTTATTTTTCTTTTTTTTCTAGAAATTAGGATGATTTTATTTGACAAAAGGCTATATATATATATATATATATATATATATATATATATATATATATATATATATATATATATATATAACGAAAACAAAGACATTTAATGTAAAAACTAATGCTTAGTAGCAGCCATGGGCACCCCCATGTGGTCAAAATGGTACATTCGACTATGAGGTTCATAGTCGACTACGGTTCTCCGAATTGAATCGTCGAATCAGCGAATATTGCAGCTCACCCCTAGTCTGGAGTATTAATTTTTTTCCGTCATTGACTGTGAACTCAAGCGCTCAGACTTTCCAAGCAATTTATATATTTTAAACCTACATGGGAGGCACGGTGGCTTAGTGGTTAGCACGTTCGCCTCTCAGCACTAGGGATTCCCAGTTCGAATCCCCATCTGGGTGGAGCTTCCATGTTCTCCCCGTGTCTGCGTGGGTTTCCTCCGGTTTCCTCCCACAGTCCAAAAACATGGAACTTTTTTTGAAAAATTGGAAATTGAGTTCTCCAAATTGCCCCATATAGAGTGTGTATGTGTGCGTGTCTGTGTAAGTGATTGTGTGCCCAGCGATAGATTGGCGCCCTGTCCTGGGTGTATCTGCCCAGCGCCCGAAACGTTCTCCCCTGGATGGGTATGGGGAACCCCACCGCAACCCTAATATAGGATAAAGCGGAAGATAATGAATGAATGAATGAATAAACCTATATGTCATCTCTTTAATTCTGCAAAAATGTATCCATTGTTTACAATATATTTAAATATTATTGACAAAAATTTCTCTCCCTGATTGATTCCAAATATACATCAGAATGAAACTATAAGAACCTGAACACAAAGTTCATTGAACGTTGCAACTATGCAGTAGGATTTGTGTAGTGCAGTCCTTCTCAAATAGTGGGGCACTCCCCCCTGGGGGGGCGCAGTGCGGTGCCTGGGGGGGCGCATAACAAGATATCACAGAGCAAGTGATATTGAGTGTACTGAACAAACCTTCAAGAGACAACATAGAAAAATATTTAACAGGGATGGCAGAGAGAAATGGAGAGAGACGAAGATAATGAGAGCAACAAAAGTCAACCGAAAACTAAAACGAGGAAATATGACGAAGCTAATGTAGCGCTTGGCTTCACTGTAACTGTAACTTCACTGTAAGGTGGGAGATGAAGAAAGACCAGTGTGTCTTCTGTGTCTTTAAATGTTGGCAGGGGTCAGCATGAAGCCAAATAAATGAAGGCGTCACTTAAAGATATTACACCCCAATCACGCTGATAAGACGCTTGAGTTTTTAATCAAAAACGTGACGAGTATAAACATCAATCATCTCGCTTTTCAGAAAAAGCTACTTCAGAAAAGCTGTGTGCTGCAAAATGGGTGCATTGTAGCAATTAGTTCTGACTTCCTTATTTAGATTTAAAAAAAAAAAAAAACAGCACAAATTGTTGTATTCATTTTTGTTTTGTAGATTAAAGTGTTAATATATTGTGCTCCTGAATTAATGTTGCTGATGACTTTAATTATGAATTTATTATTATTTATTGAATTTATTTAATTTCATTTTTCAGTATCAAATGCCAGTCAGTTCAAATATGTTTCTAGCCCGCCACTGGTCTGCACGTCACAGAAGATCCGCACGTTGCAGAGCCCACCGATAAGCTGCACCCTGCCGAATCTCGTCCACAGGGAGCATCCGCCTAGCCACTCCGACGGAGGGCACCTGCTTTGGGCCAGATGTGACAGGGGCCTTCTGGCGGCGTGACCCGGCAGACACCCTCTGCGGGCTCGCAAATGCGGCCAAGGCGTGGCGGATGCCCCCTGCGGACTAGACGAGGCGGACGCCCCCTGCGGACTAGACGAGGTGGACGTCCTCGGGCTGGTGGCGAGGTGGACGCCCCCTGTGGATGAGACGTGGCGTGCTACTCTTAGGTGGCATGGTGGGATAGTATTTAGCAGATTCACTTCTCAGCACTGGGGATTTAGGTTTTAATCTCAATCTAGGTGGAGTTTCCATGTTCTCCCCGTGTCTGCATAGATTTTATTCCGGCTTCTCCGGTTTCCTCCCACAGTCCAAAAACATGGGTTCAAGGTAAATTTAATGCTTTAAATCACCCCATAACTTGTGTATCTGTGTGAGTGAGTGTGCCCAGTGATAGATTGGCGCATTGTTCTGTGCCTTCCCAGGGCCTGAAACGTTCTTACATGGATGGCATGGGGAACCCCACCGCGGCCCTTATAGAGCATTAAGCGGCATGAACAAATGAATGTTCTGCCTTTTCACTTATCTTCTTATTGTTGTTCTACTGTATATTAGTAAAAATATGTGGAGGACTTGTATCATTCACAAAGTAGTTAAAAAGCCAATATATTAAAAATGAAGAATATAAGTAAGAATGAATCTCGAGTTTAAACTTGTAAGAGACATGTTAAAAATGTTAGCCAAACTACAGAATGTTATTGTCACGTCGCCTCCCTCTGAGCATAATGACTTCAGTTCCCACAATGCACTTCCAAAAGGACATTTCAATATCACGCCCCTTCCTCGCTCGGGTTCACCAGAGTGGTAATAATCTACACGTGTACTTCCATCTGTATATACTTCCGGTTCCCATTCCTACGTCACAAAGTATTGTTATTTTCCAGTGACATACCGAGCGTTCTTTGGATTTTGCTTTTCCCGGTTATTGTACAGTCATGGCCAAATGTTTTGAGAATGATACAAATATTAATTTTTACAAAGTCTACTGCTTCAGTTTTTATAATGGCAATTTGAATGTTATAAAGAGTGATCAGCTTAACAGCAATTAATTGCAAAGTCAATATTTGCCTAGAAAATGAACTTTAACAAAACACATTTCAACTTCATTGCAGCCCTGCCTTAAAAGGACCAGCTAACATCATTTCAGTGATGGACACTTTAAAAGGAGGCTGGTGCTTGGCACCATTGTTTCTCTTCTGTTAATCATGGTTATCTCTAAAGAAACACGTGACATGTCATTGCACTGCACAAAAATGGCCTAACAGGGATGAGTATCGCAGCTAGAAAGATTGCACCTCAGTCAACAATCTATCGCATCATCAAGAACTTCAAGGAGAGAGGTTCCATTGTTGCCAAAAAGGCTCCAGGGCGCCCAAGAAAGACCAGCAAGCGCCAGGACCGTCTTTTAAAAGTGTTTCAGCTGCGGGATCGGGCTACCAGCAGTGCAGAGCTTGCTCAGGAATGGCAGCAGGCAGGTGTGCATCTGCACGCACTGTGAGGCGGAGACTCTTGGAGCAAGGCCTGGTCTCAAGGAGGGCAGCAAAGAAGCCACTTATCTCCAGAAAAAACATCAGGGACAGACTGATTTTCTGCAAAAGGTACAGGGAGTGGACTGCTGACGACTGGGGTATCATTTTCTCTGATGAATCCCCTTTCCGATTGTTTGGGACATCTGGAAAACAGCTTATTCGGAGAAGACGAGGTGAGCGCTACCACCAGTCTTGTCGCATGCCCACTGTAAAGCATCCTGAAACCATTCATGTGTGGGGTTGCTTCTCAATCAAGGGAATCGGCTTTCTCACAGTCTTGCCTAAAATCACAGCCATGAATAAAGAATGGGACCAGAATGTCCTCCAAGAGCAACTTCTCCCAACCATCCAAAAGCAGTTTGGTGATCAACAATGCCTTTTCCAGCATGATGGAGCACCATGCCATAAAGCAAAGGTGATAACTACATGGCTCAGGGAACAAAACATAGAGATTTTGGGTCCATGGCCTGGAAACTCCCCAGATCTTAATCCCATTGAGAACTTGTGGTCAATCATCAAGAGACGGGTGGACAATCAAAAACCTACACATTCTGACAAAATGCAAGCATTGATTGTGCAAGAATGGACTGCTATCAGTCAGGATTTGGTCCAGAAGTTGATTGAGAGCATGCCAGGGAGAATTGCAGAGGTCCTGAAGAAGAAGGGTCAACACTGCAAATATTGACTTATTAACCCATTCTAACTGTCAATAAAAGCTTTTGTTATTCATGATATGATTGCAATTATATTTCTGTATGTGATAAAACATCTGACAAACACACATAAAAACCAGAGGGCAGCAGATTATGTGAAAATATAATATGTGTGTCATTCTCAAAACTTTTGGCCATGACTGTACTTTTCGCCTGTTTCTTCCCGACTTTGTTTTTGGATTTTTCCTTTTGAATTTGTCACTATTAAACTTTTGATTCTGCATTCATTTCTCGTCCTTTACGCGCACATGAAATACAGTTATTTATTTATTTTCTAAAAAGGTTCGTAATTATTAATTACAACATGACATGTTTAATTCCATTCATTCATTGTTAACATTAACAGTGGATTTTTCAAATCCCTTAGTTTACATTAAGTGTGCTCACTTTTTTTTCTATCAAGTGTTTGTGGAAGAGATGTGTTTTCAGTTGTTTCTTAAAGATGCTAAGTGACTCCGCCTTACAGACAGTGTTGGGAAGATTTTGCAGTGGTGAATGAGTTTATCAGTGATGAACGAAATAGTGAGCAAGCTGAGGTTGAATCATCAGGTGACAGTCATCACTACAGCAAAGTGAACTATTTAGAGTGTATTTTGGAAATTAGATTATAGATTGTAGGTAAGAGAGGCAGGTCCAGACGCAGGTCCAGTGTACACCAGAGTCAGTGCCTTGTACTGGACCTAATCAGATTAAGATGTCAAATGTAAACATGGTTACAGACAGAAATAGTTGAAGAGATTGTGTAGACAATCAATTTGGAAGGTCAGGTCATGACAGATTTACAGTTTAGCTGGGATTATAAGAAGCTGTTTTTTCCTAATTTAATTTGAGATGACGGGTCTTCATCCAAACAGATATGTTAGTGAGGCAGGCGGGCCCAAGTACAGAGCCCTGAGATACGTCAGTGAGTACTTGGTGACAGTTATAAATCTCCCCATTCCATGACAGTTTAAAGATCCTTTCTGTTAGATAGGATCAAAAGCATTAAATTGTCGTACCAGAGAAGCCTAGTTTGAATAGAGATGATAGTAGAATCTGATGATATACTGTTTCAAAAGCTGCCGAGAGGTCCAGCAGGATGAGGACAGAGGATTGAGAGTTAGCTTTGGCAGTCTTAAGTGCATTAACCAGAGAAAGCAATGCTGTCTCACTGGAATGACAACACCTAAAACCAGACTGATTTGGATCTAAGAGGTTTATGTTCTCACTTCAACATGATGATTAATAAGTGTGTGATGTGGCCTCCATTTTCTCCAGTTTACAGTTTGGATCATCCTTTAGATCACTTAGCTTCTGCAGTCCTGATCCTTCTGGTCTGATGTATGTCAAATAAAGTTCTCTGACATTTGAGGAGGGATTTAATTTGAGCGCTTCAGCCAGATCTGAACAACCTCCATCCGTAATACAGCAATATTTGATCCTGTAGAAAGAAAAAGACGGATGATATAAAACTAACGCTGTAAGAGATTTAAATCTTAAACTCTGGTGTTAGAATAAAAGATCATAAAGATGAAGCTTCATCACAAACAAACGATTCATCAGTGATTCAGCACTGAAATCTGGATGTTTCGGAGGTGGAAATAAGCTGAGCGAGTGATATTGTTGATGTGTGATTTAAATGACAAGGTGTTATCCAGGAGGACACCCAAGCTCTTTACCTGAGCAGACGGAAAGACTAAACAGTTGTTGATTGAAAGGGAAAAATGATTTACTTTAGAGAGGTGCCAACATTAGTCATGTTTAATCATCAGATCTGATCGTCATTAGACATCAGATGAATCAGATGCAACTGAAACGTAAAAAAGAACTGAATCATTAACAGGAGTCTGCTGAACTCTTTTAGTTAAGCTGCTCCAGTCAATTATGCTGGAGTCACATGCCACACTGTGTCAATCAATTACTTATTACTTAAATGCTGAGCTTTATTTGCTCTAACTGCTTTTCTTGTATGTTTCTTTGAGTTGTGGCCGGTTTCCTGGAGGTGTAGTCAGATCTTCATCCATGGTCTGCCGAAGCACTGCGGCTACGATGATTACTGGATGGAACCTGGATATTAATTGGACTGGCAGTCCGGCAGGGCCCACTTAATGGACTTACATAAAATTTTCCAGTTGTTATAGTTTTCCATTTATTATATACAGTCACCTGATCACGACACAATCTGTACACGGCTGTCCTACACTGTTGATGCTACCCGGCCACTCAAGGAGGATGAGTCATGGGCAAATGCCCAGAACAGGGCACCCCACACAGACACAGGAAGAACCTGGATATGCCACCCAGATTGGGATTTGAGGCAAATGTGCTAACCACTACCACTACCTGTGCCGCCCCTCTAAAATTTGCTCACAATGATTCCTGATTGTGCCACTGTTGCCCAAACATACACCAAGGTATGGTCCAGGTAAACTATCGTCCAGGTAAACTATCTGGGAATAAGGTTTCCCCACCATGCCAATCCTCTTCATATACAATACATCTGATCAGCATGGATTACCAGATCAACCACCTGCTCCAATGTCAAAGATGAAGCTTGTGAGAGCAGCTTACAATGAGACAGAGAGAAAGTTTTTTAGTTACTCTTAGTTTTATGCAGTTATTCTTTTTTTGGCACCAGTTTCAGCACAGTTCTCAGTTCTCTTGCACCATTTACATTAAATGTGGCACTTTTAATCCCAGTCATTACAAAATTAAATAGTTAAAGCTAACTATAAAGGCACTGTCAAAAAAAACAAAACAGTGTTAGAGACAACTAACGATTATTTTGATAATCGATTAATCGGTCGATTATTATTTTTGATTAATCGATGAATCGGATAAATAAAAAAAAATTTCCAAGTCTTTATATTTACATTTAGCAGACACTTTTATCCAAAGTGACTTACAAATGAGAACACCACAAGTCAGTAGGTATGAAGCTACATTGTAGAATTATTAAGCAGGTCAATAAATATCTGGTTTTATTTACAGTATGAGTTTAAGGCATTCAAGTAGCCCCAAGAGCAATTAAACAAAAATCTCAAAGACATTGGCACAATGTGTAGCATAGTGTGGAAAAAATCCTAAATTACACAATTTGTGTAGCTGTAATCTGTTACCTAATCCCAGTCAATCCCATAGAGTGTAATGTCTTTACAAAAAATTAAAACATGAAGCTTGATTATTAATTACCACCGTTTTGTACAAGTTGTATGTATTTATAATGCACATTTAAACACTGCTTAAGCTAATTGAAGGAAATTACAATGAAGTAACACACGTTCTCTATCACCGTCAATATCCAGTTAACAACCAAAAAACAGCTTTGCTCTGCCAGTTCAGTGTTATGTTGCACCGTTACGTTAAATCACTTCAAAACTAAAGAACTTCATGATATTGTAGTGATTCACTCTGCTGTTATGCTTCATCCTCATCGGTGACTAACATGTTTAGTTTCAGGTGGTGGATCATCACCGTGGTGCTCCATGCAGGTCAATTCATATTCACAGAACTTGCATGTTACACTTTCTTTATTTGTGTGAAGCGTGAAGTGCTCCTGCAGTTTTGATGATTTAAGCCAAAGCTTTTTTCTGCGTTGCCTGTGTTTCATTTGTATGATTTATAAACTATGTTTTGCAGGTTCTGCCTCCCCGTTCCACCTGCTATTTTTTACATTTACATTTAGTCATTTAGCAGACGCTTTTATCCAAAGCAACTTACAAATGAGAACATTACAAGTCAGAAGTTATGGAGAAAACCAACTATACTGTAAATTCATCAAACCTCATTGTTATTTGATGCTGCACCCCCCCCCCCCCCCTTTTTTATCTACAACAGGTATTTGTTAAAGAGATGCGTCTTCAGTAGTTTCTTAAAACTGCTAAGTGATTCTGCCTTGCGGACAGAGTTGGGAAGATCGTTCCACCATTTTGCAGTGGTGAACGACACGGAATGAGAATTAGCTCCTCTGTGAGGTGGAATCGCCAGGCGGCAATCATCTATGGAGCAAAGTGAATGAGTCGAAGTGTATTTTGAAAAGATTAGTTGAAGAGGTCTGATTGTGGAAGCTGGGATACCGGCAAGTAGCGCATTACAATAATGAAGTTGGGATAGGACTAGGGCTTGAACAAACAGTTGGGTAGCTTTTTATTTCCCAGCGTTGTTGAAGCGCTACAGGTGACGTAAGCAGTTACGACATTGCGAGTAACGTGGAAATCATGCGACCCAACGAATCGATAACGAAAATCGTTGTTGCAACCCTATTAGAGAGCAATCTTAGAGTGTCGTACAGCTGCTGAAGGAGGAAACAGTTGCAGGTTCTGTGACCGGTCTCAGCATCTGAACACTTTTTGTCCTACTTACATCATGTTTTTCAGAACAAGTGCGAGTGAGATGTGCTATTTCATCACATTTACAACAACTCATGTTGGTTTCTGATATAATGTTAATGACGTATTTAATCCTCTACTCTAAACTTTAAAACCATACCCGAATCATCAGCTCCATCTTTTAATAACATGTGCATTAATCTCTTGTGAAACACCAATTGTTTAATCAGCGGTGATCTGCAGAAAACAATTTTCCTGAAATGGAACACAATCTTTGTTCCTCCATGCAGCAGAGACTATGTTACTGTGACCCACAGTATCTCCTGCTGACACACTCACCTCCTCTACACTCCACCTTCAACACTCTGTTACTATGCTCACTATGCATGAGCACACAGAGAGAGCAAGAGAGAGAGAGAGAGAGAGAGAGAGTGATGTTACCTCAGTATGTTCAGTATACACTCTGGTTGTTTTAGTGCAGTACAGAGAGACTTCACTCCTGAATCCTTCAGGTCATTGTTACTCAGTTCCAGTTCTATCAGACTGCAGGAACCAGAACTGAGGACTGAAGATAGATTTGAACAACTTTCACCTGATAGAGAACAAGATCTCAACCTAATAGAGAAATAATGATACATCAGAACTACAAAATTACAAACACACAAACACACACACACACACACACACACACACACACACACACACACACACACACACTTCTTAAATCTATAATCTAATGTCCAAAACACACTCAAACTGGTGTTTCAACCTCACTGTGGTGCTAATATGTCCGTAAGGTGGAGTCACTTCCACTCCTCCAAGTAAGGGCCTCCAAGTTTGGGTGTAGGGGCTCACAGATGCTGGGCGCAGACTAAGTGTGTGGGACTATGTGGTCACTGGGACAGCAGAACTCTAAGGGGGTGACTGTGCTAAATACTAAGAACATCACAAGATAAACTCTCACTGGAAGAGCAATCTGTACTGCAGGAGGTGCCCAATTAATGGGGCACACTGATATAAAGCTTTGGTGAATTGTTCATGGTGTTTTATCTGTTAGTGTGTTTGTTTCTGTTATTAATCCAGACATTAAAGATCAGTTTATTATTCTGGACTCAGACTCAGAGAGACTCTCTTACTCTTTTATGCAGTGGTTAAAGTTAACACTTTTTTTTAAAGTTAACACTTTTGTTTATTTTTTCTGACGTGTGGGTGAGTTTTTAGTGTGGATTAGTTTATTTATATCTATCTGTCTGTCTGTCTGTCTGTCTATATGGTTGCGGGGTGTTCCCCATGCCCATCCGGTGAAAACATTTTGGGCACTGGGCAGATACACCCAGGACAGGACATTGCTGGACACACACTCACTCATGCAGACACACACAAACAAACTCTATATGGGGTAATTTGGAGAATTCAATTGACCTTGATCCATGTTTTTGGACTGTGGGAGGAAAACGGAGAACCCGGAGGAAACCGGAGAACCCGGAGGAAACCCATGCGGTTTATATATACAAATAGTGTGTATGTGTGTGATGTTACCTCAGTATGTTCAGTTTACACTCTGGTTGTTTCAGTGCAGTACAGAGGAACTTCACTCCTGAATCCTTCAGTTTATTGTAACTTAGTTCTAGTTCTATCAGACTGCAGGAATCAGAACTGAGACCTGAAGATAGAACTCTGCAACTTTCACCAGATAGAGAACAACCACTCAACCTGAGAAATTAATAATGATACATCAGAACTACATTACACATACGCACACACTCTTTTTCTCTTTCACCCATTCACATACACACTTTAAGCACAAACACACTTTAAACACACAAACACACACACACACACACTTATTCTCTTTCTTCTGCTCTCTCTCTCTCTCTCTCTCTCACCCACACCCCCATACTCACTCTCTCTCGCTCGCGCTCTCTTTGTCTCTAAACACATGCATAATCGTGAGCAAGCAGTGTGTGAGAGAGTGTGACCGTGAGCTACATTTTTTTGGTCTTTTATGTTTGAATGTGTGTCAGTGTAAGTAAAGATGCGTGTGTGTAGTGTGTCATGGTTCCCAGTGTTTTTGCTAGTTGCCATGGCAGCAATCACCTTTGTTACTGGAACAGCATTAAATTTACCCGACGACATTGTGTTTTTTTTTTTTTTTTTTTTTTTTTTACAACAGGTATTTGTTAAAGAGATGCGTCTTCAGTAGTTTCTTAAAACTGTTTAGTGATTCTGCCTTACAGACAGAGTTGGGAAGAACATTCCACCATTTTGCAGTGGTGAACGCCACATTACATTTACATTTGGTCATTTCGCAGACGCTTTTATCCAAAGCGACTTACAAGGTGAGCACAGGGTTCATCACAACATCCCTGGAGCAATGAGGGTTAAGGGTCTTGCTCAAGGACCCACATTTGAACCCCCAACCTTCAGATTGAGAGCCCAACACCCTAACCACTGAACTACCTTGCCCTTACTCACGCCACGGAGTGAGAATTAGCTCTTCGGTGAGGTGGAATCGCCAGGCGGCAATCATCACTGGTGCGAAGTGAACGAGTCGGAGTGTATTTTGAAAAGATAGAGTGAAGATAGGAGGGGGAAGATCCAGAAATGGTTCTGTAGGCCAGAGTCAGTGACTTGTACTGAATGCGAGCAGCTACAGGAAGCCAATGGAGGGAAGTGAGTAATGGAGTGACATGAGTTTGCTTGGGCTGGTTAAACACAAGTCGGGCTGCAGAGTTTTGAATTAGTTGAAGAGGTCTGGTTGTGGAAGCTGGGATACCGGCAAGTAGCGCATTACAATAATCAAGTTGGGATAGGACTAGGGCTTGAACAAGCAGTTGGGTAGCATGTTCAGTCAAAAAGGGTCTTATCTTCCTTATGTTGTAAGGAAGGAATCTACAGGAACGGGCTGTTTTGATAACATGATCAGAGAGTTTAAGGTGGGAGTCTATTGTGAAACCAAGGTTCCGGACCGCACAGCGTGACAGCAAGGAAGATCTCCCCTCCTCTCAATGACCAGGTGTTGTGCTTCACAGCAGCTGACGTGAGGAAAACTACGCAGAGTCAACCCTCGAAAAGCTGCTGGACCAGACAACATTCCTGTCAGAGTTCTCACAGCTGACAGATGTCTTCACCGATATCTTCAACACCTCCCTGAACTATGTCATCGTCCCGACGTGTCTCAAGGCTACAACCATCATCCCTGTGCCGAAGAAGTCTCCAGTGTCCTGCCTCAATGACTACCGCCCTGTTGCACTGACTCCCGTCATCATGAAGTGCTTCAAGAGGCTTGTCATGAGGCACATCAAGATCCTACTGCCACCTACACCTGATCGGGAAACTGGATCTACTGGGCCTCAACACCTCTCTCTTCTTCTTCTACTGGATCTTGGACTTTCTGACCGGGAGACCACAGTCAGTCCGGATCGGCTGAAACAGCTCCAGCACCACCACACTAGTACGGGGGCCCCTCAGGGCTGCGTGCTCAGTCCACTGCTGTTCACTCTGCTGACTTGTGATTGCGCAGCAATGCTCAAACCACATCAGACGAATGTGAACGACGAGACAGCGTACTGAGAAGAAGTACAACGGCTTACGGACTGGCTTACAGAACCAACAACCTGTCTCTGAACATAGACAAGACCAAAGAGATGGTTGTTGACTTCAGGAGGACAAGGCATGATCACTCTCCACTGAACATCGATGGCTCCGCTGTGGAGATCGTCAAGAACACCTAGTTCCTTGGAGTTCACCTGGCAGAGGATCTCACCTGGTCGCTCAACACCAGCACCATCGCCAAGAAGGCCCAGCAGCATCTCTACTTCCTATGAAGGCTGAGGAAGGCATATCTCCCCCCCATCCTCACCACATTCTACAGGGGAACCATTGAGAGCATACTGAACAGCTGCATCACCACCTGGTTTGGGAACTGCACTGTATCAGACCGCAAGTCCCTGCAGCGGGTAGTGAAGATGGCTGAGAAGATCATCGGTGTCTCTCTCCCCTCCATCACAGACATTTTCATCACACGCTGCATCCCCAAGGCAACCAGCATTGTGGATGACAACACTCACCCCTCACACTCACTCTTTGAACTCCTGCCTTCTGGAAAAAGGGACCAGAGCATCCGGGCCAACACTTCCAGATTGCGAAACAGTTTCTTTCCTCAGGCCATCAGACTCTTGAAGAATCCGACCAAACACTAACATATCCGCTGCTAGCATGTTAGCACATACCTTTATGCACATCTTGCACCTTTAGCACACTTTTTGCACATTATAAAGAACTTCCACAATTATAAACTCTTAAGAATTTCTAAAATCAAGGACATTTTTCTTCCTGGAACATGTGGCTCACATCACTAGGAGCCAGCACTGTTACCTCTCCACTTAATGTTAACTGTTTACAATAACCAAACTCAGGGTTTACTTTCAATACCATACTTGAATGTTTATTGTTTACTGTACTGTGTATCGTCCTGTATTTATTGTGATCCTTGTGTTTGCACACGTGCACTTTATGTTGGTTGTGTAGTAGCTGTTATATGTAGCACCTTGTTCCTGGGAACACTGTCTCGTTCCACATATACTGTACTGTACTTGTATGGTGTATGGTGTATGGTGTATGGTTGAGGGTGCCCACTTTGAGCATTTTAATTAGTAACAACTTCTGTTATTAATTCAGATGTTAAAAATAAAGTCAGTGTTTTATTGAGTGTTTAAGTTAACATCACTCTATGACTTTTGGTTTCTCTTCTCTGGTGTGTGGGGGAGTTTTTAGCGTGGAGAAGTTTATTTTTGTTGTATCATATATATATATATATATATATATATATATATATATATATATATATATATATATATACATACATACATACATACATACATGTATATACATACATATATATATCCAGTCATCCATTCATTCTCTTCCGCTTTATCCTCTACCAGGGTCGTGGGGGGGGGGTTCCCCATGCCCACATGTCCATCCAGGGGAGAATGTCTCGGGCACTGGGTAGATACACCCAGGACAGGGCGCCACTCTATATGGGGTAATTTGGAGAATCCAATTGACTTGATCCATGGTTTGGACTGTGGGGGGAAACCGGAGAATCCAGAGGAAACCCACACGGACACCCAGATTGGGATTTAACCCGGGAATCCCTAGCGCTGAGAGGCAAACGTGCTAACCACTAAGCCACCGTGCCGTACACACGTGTGTGTGTGTGTGTGTGTGTGTGTGTGTGTGTGTGTGTGTTACCTCAGTATCTTCAGTTTACACTCTGGATGTATCAGCGCAGTGCAGAGAGACTTTACTCCTGAATCCTCCAGTCTATTGTTACTAAGTTCCAGTTCTATCAGACTGCAGGAACCGGAACTGAGAACTGAAGAAAGAACTGAACAACTTTCACCTGATAAAAAACAAGCACTCAACCTGAGAGAGAAATAATGACACATCAGAACTGCACCATCACTTACTCACTCACACACACACACACACACACACACACACACACACACACACACACACACACACACACACACACTTATCTATTAGTGGACAGGGGGGAACTCATGAACTGTTTTTACCAAACTGGGAGAAACACTTTCTCCTAATGACCCGCCCACAACTTTTGATTGACAGGCGCTCCACTCACTGACAGTAGAAATGTTTTCATTTGTACAAGAGAGCTGACGGTACCAAAAAAGGAACCAAAATGATGCTCCACAGTTCCAGTTTCTATTTCTGATCAACTCTTTGGTTCCATCATTTATTATTATTTAGTAAGCATTCATGTGTGGTGAGATGAATGGGTCTTGGTACGATACGGTTTGGGATTCTATAGTTAGCCAATTGTTGGACAGGTATTTAAAGGGGAGGGACTAGCTTCTAACTGGATTCCTAACTGATGCTGACAGTACTCCCTTCTTTAGAGTTACTTGGCTGCTGGCTCACATACATGCTTCCAGTGTTTGGTGCTTGATTCATAGCATTTTATTCTTGTGGGTAATTAGTAAATGGCCAAGTTCATGCTCCCTTCTCCTGGATTAACTGGAGAAGTTAGTTAGGTGCTCGCTGTGGCCATGACTCATAGTGTTTCATTGGGAACAAGTAATCAGCAGAGTACATTGACTAGTTATCCTTTTTCTCTGTAGGTTATATAATTTGGGTGCATATAGTAATATACTGTTTTATTTAGCAGGTAATTAAGAGATTAATGAATTTTCCCTCTTGGATCTAACAAAAGATCTTCAGCTGGATTGCCAGCACCTCACTTCTTTTCAAGGTGGCCACCCGAGGAGCTGCCCGGCCACTCGAGGAGGATGAATCCCCCACTGAGTCTTGGTCCTTCCAAAGTTTCTTCCTTAAAATAACAATATAACAGGGAGTTTTTTTCTTGCCACTGTGGCTTCAGCTTACTCCTTGGGGGTTTAAAGACTTCTAACTATTTTTACTGTTGTAAAAAGCACTATATAAATACACTATTTTAATACTTGAACTTAAATTACTTGAGTGTGGTTACTATTGGTGCCATATGGTGAACGCCGTTGTTTTTTTTCATTGTTTGACATTACTCTGCATTGCCTGGAACTCTTTTGCCTCCTCTGTATTGTGTGTTATCTAGAATGTGGCAGTGTTAGCCTTTTTTGTTGATTCATTTAAAAGTTGATAATTCTGTTTTGGGGTTTTTATTTTAAGTGTGTGTTAATCTTAATTAGTTTTGTTCTGTTTCCAAAGCTGGGACCCCATGGTGGAGAATGGCTGGTTTCTGGTTCAAGGTTTCCTTCACCTTTGCTAAAGTTGATTTGATGCTGTGTATGGTGCATATGTGGTATGGTGGTTTGGTCTCTCCCTATAGAATGGCCACGCCTCTCTGGTATTGGCTCTCAGTGGTTGGAGTGTACGACAGTAATTTTATGGTTGGTGTTTGCGGACTGTTACTTTTATTTACTTTGTATAAATTATACATGTTTAATAAAATTATGGTATTTGGATGGAACCAAGTCTTTGACTTATTTAGTACCATGGACCTAAAAGCATTGTGAAAATATGATCTTGATCAAATTTGCCTTTTTGGACAATTCAAGTAAAATGAGTCAATTCAGATATTTTACATGATACTGTGTTAGCCTTTTTTGTTGATTCATTTAAAAGTTGATAATTCTGTTTTGGGGTTTTTATTTTAAGTGTGTGTTAATCTTACTTAGTTTTGTTCTGTTTCCAGAGCTTGGACCCCATGGTGGAGAGAGGCTGGTTTCTGGTTCAAGGTTTCCTTCACCTTTGCTAAAGTTGATTTGATGCTGTGTATGATGCATATGTGGTGTGGTGGTTTGGTCTCTCCCTATAGAATGGCCACACCTCTTTGGTATTGGGTCTCAGTGGTTGGAGTGTACGACAGTAATTTTACGGTTGGTGTTTGCGGACTGTTACTTTTATTTACTTTGTATAAATTATACATGTTTAATAAAATTATGGTATTTGGATGGAACCAAGTCTTTGACTTATTTAGTACCATGGACCTAAATGCCATGTGAAAATATGATGCTGATCAAATTTGCCTTTTTGGAAAAGTCAAGTAAAATGAGTCAATTCAGATATTTTACATGATACTGTATCTCCATGAACTGTACTTTATTAATACTGATGTTAGTTACATTAATAATGCCATCATTAAAGAGAATAAATTAATCCACCTTACTGAAGTTAATCTGATCCTAATGCTGTTACCACTACATTATATATTAAAATATAAATAGTGTTAAAATGCTGAATCAAGTAACAGTTTAGATTCAGTATGAACACACTGCACTTCATATCCTTAGTCTGTATGATCTGACCTCTCTGTGGTTCTAATCTTTCATTTCTAGAGTGTTTATATCTATAAGATTTAATCAGAAAATCAGATCTGATATATTTTATATTAAACTATATTACTGATTCTAATAAAAGAGTTACAATATATAAATACTTACTCAGCTTTTTTTGTTGATTGGATTACCAGCTGTAGTCTCTCCAGAGCTTCATGTGATCGTCTGTATTTCCTTAGATTAAACTCCTCCATCTCCTCTTTAGAGTTACATAACAGGATCGACAGAGCAGCCCACTGAGGTGGAGAAAGACTGACTCCATCCAGACGATTACGATCACGTCCTCCTTTCATGTAGGTTAAAACTTGTGTCACTAGAGAGAAGTGAAAACTCATTTATACAGTGAACCAAAAAATACAACATAACAATTAAAGACAAAAATAATATCCATTTAAATATTTAAATCAGTGTTCAGTACAAACCTCTACTTTAATTTACACAGAATGTGAATTCTATTTCTAAACAAAGATGTATTTAAATGAAGGAATCATGTGTTTATAAATGACACAGATTCATGGAATGTGTTTAAAGGTTAGGCTACAAATAATTCTGCCACTTATAATCTGTCCAGATAAGCTTTGCATTTAGAGAATGAAGTTAACATTGAAAGAGTTTAATTAATAAAGTTATTTATGCTATTTTAAAAGTTATAAATGTATAAAAGTTATAAATGTAGTTAAAAAAAATGTAACATCAGTGTCAAGTGGTAGCTTTACACATCTGGCTCACTTTAGGAAGAGGATGCATTGTCATGTAGAAAATAACCCAGAAAAAGAGGATTTTAAGTGGATTATTAGTTAGTGTTAGTTAGTGTTTATTTACAGGTGTGCAAGGTCCAAATAAACATAAATATAAGATTATACTTATGCAGCCTCATTGCTGCTGATACCACACAACCTCCTCTATTCTCCATTTCTCCAGGAAAATGCCTCCTTAAATAACCTAACACTAACTGGCAAGTCCACTGTAACAGGGAGGCAAAACCAGGTAGTGTCCACCAGGAATTCACAAAAGACTTTACCTAGCATCAATTTTCTAATAGACCACCATACCTAATGCATAACAGATATGACAATATAATTAATAAATATAAGTGAAAATATTTAATATTTAATGTTTAATGTCTCGTTGGTCCAGACCAAACAAATTGTTCTCACTTCACATTTCCAGAATCAGGTTTTTACACTCAAAATAGTTTAAAAAATAAGAAAAGTGTTTATTTAATATCTCGGACATTTAAGAAGGCATTTTAAAGGTACACCCCGACTTGTTCAATGAGCTCTATTGATAAATGTCACCTGATGCTTTAACCCCACTGTCATGCTATTTCCTATTCCATATTGTTGAAATGGTGGAACCTTTAGCATGTCTTTACATGATGCCTACATAGCAAAAGTATTCTGGCCCAGATTTGGCTTACATCCCACATATTCATCTGGCCTATTAGCGGCATGGAATGACAGCACTTGGGCTGCAACACCCAGATGCAAATCATGGTGTGTGAACCTAATTAGGGTGGCCCACACAGCAAAATGATTCTGGCCCACATCCACCATTTTCATCTGGCCCACTTGCCGTATGGCAGTTAAGCAGACTATTTCCCATTGCAAGATGTGGGCCACTTATGAACCATATTAGAGCCACGTGTCAGCCAAAAGTAAAGCATGTACAGCTATGCCAAATCTGAAACCCAAGCAATATACATCTGCTTTAATCTTTTTTCAGATATGAATCATATGTGCTTTTGAAAATTTGGAAAAATAATAAAAAATATTTTAATATGTGGCTCTGGCTCCGAAGCAGTGTGCCAGCAGTGGTTCTATCTCAGCCAGAAGTGGCCCACATCCATCTGCTATCTGGTGGACTCTACAAAGGGTAGGAGGACTTGCCAAAGGTCATATACATGAGAATGCTAAATTGTGCGTAGGTATTCTTGGCACATGACAATGATACCGGCCACCTGCAAAGCCGAGGGGTGGGGGTGAGGGTGGGGGTGTAGGTTATTGATGCTTAACATTGACACTAATTTACTAAAGTGTATTAAATTGAACAATAAATCAGTAAAGAGTGGAAAATATCTTGTTTTCTGAATTTACCTTTTTCAGCATCTTCTTCTCTCCATCGGCTGACTATAATATAAACAATTAAACATTAACATTCAAATAAACAGATATTTCACTCACATTTGTTTGAAGTTAAATTATATCATTTTATTATTATTATTTATTAATGTTTTTTGTAAAAGAAATGCTGTTATTTGAACTTCCTGTGATAACCACTTACATGAGGCTAAATGACAAAACAACCTGATGACCAGTAACAGACCTGCACCAGCTCATAATCAGACTGTTACCTTGGTCTGACCTGGGGTCATTAAAGCCAAATAAATGCTTTTGTCTTAAAATAAACCTCTGCTGAATCATATACTATGAAAATGATATCAAATTCAGTACATTGGTGTTCTTAATCACACAGAGGTAAAGACTGCCAATACAGTGGAAGCTGCAAACTTCAGGAAAGCATCAACGCTTAATCAACATAGGCCTTTTAAATTATTGACAAAACAAAAAAAGATCCAGTGCAGAAGTAAGTGAGCAGGAGCTACACCTGTAAAGCTGAACTCATTTAGCAATGATTGACCCATAGAATCTCAGAAATGTAGTTCATCTGTACTGCACTGTGTAAAGTTGCAGGTTTTGTGTCCCCCTAATGTTCACAAGATAGACCTGTGTCCAGAGTATTACTGTAAATGACAGTAAACTTTTTTTTACTATTACAGTAACATTATTCTAATAAAGCTCAAATATTTACAATATGTATAATGTCTTATTTTTCTGAATTTACCTTTTTTAGCATCTTCTTCTCGCAAACCTCTCACTAAAATATAAACAATATAAGCATTAACATTAAAAAACACAGATATTTATCTAACAAATAAACACTCACAGTCAAAAAGATACTTTACTACAACATCATGATTAAAATAATAATAGATTTTTAAAATAATACTTTAGATAATTGTTTAGAACATACAGACATGCTAACACTGAATATAGATTAGCAGATGAGGCTAAACATCTAACTCAGAAAGTCAGACTTTTAAGACAAGGCTTCATTTGCTCAAGTTCGGTTTCACTAAAGAATATAGACCTAAGCCTTGCTCAGTTGCAACAGCAACATATATGTTTGAACAAACATAACAAGTCAAGTTGAATGTTTTTTTGGAGGGCAAATTTTTCTTATCACTTTAATAAAAACCTAAAATATTATTCTGAATAGAGTTTTAACACAAATAATAAACCTAAATGTAAATTATACTGCTGTGGGATTTATATGTAAAATGTAATACAATGGTAAACACCGAGCAAACGGACTTAATGGAAATGTTGTCACAGGTGCCTGGGGCACCTGTCTCTCATTTAATGTACTCATGGACTCCGTTGGGTGATTGGTTTATTTTGTGCACGTGACTGGGTGTTTTTTGTATTTAGTTTCTGTGTTCCATTTTCCCCGTGCACGTCTTTGTTGTGGTTATATCCCGGTGTTAGTCGTGTTTGTTTTGTTTCCCCCTTTCTGTTGGTGTCCCTACACCATTTTAAATAATAAATCCCTGTTTAGTTTTTATTCCGGTGTCTCCGAATTCTCCTTCCGTGCTCAACCACGGTACGGCGCTGCGCAATATCCCCGCGCAGGCTTGTAGCTGTGTGAGCGTTTTTTCTGATGGACTGGCGTGTACATTTGTCTCCGCACAGCCATTCCCTGGAAGCGCTCACAAGGCGCAAGCGGCGTAGGCATTCATCCCGTGTAGCCGATCTCCCAGGGAAAACGAGCGTTGCTAACAATGGTAAAAAGTTATCTATAATTTTTGAATGTCTATTTCTTCATGATTAATTATTCTTAGACGGCACGGTGGCTTAGAGGTTAGCACGTTCGCCTCTCAGCGCTAGGGATTTCCGGTTCGAATCCCCATCTGGGTGGAGTTTCCATGTTCTCCCCGTGTCCGTGTTGGTTTCCGCCGGGTTCTCTGGTTTCCTCCCACAGTCCAAAAACATGGATCAAGTCAATTGAATTCTCCAAATTGCCCCATATAGAGTGTGTCTGTATGAGTGAGTGAGTGTGCCCAAAGATGGATTGGCGCCCTGTCCTGGGTCTATCTGCCCAGTGCCCGAAACGTTCTCCCCTGGATGGGCATGGGGAACCCCACCGTGACCCTAATAGAGGATAAAGTGGGAGATAATGAATGAATGAATGAATAATTTTTCTTATATTGTTGTTATATGACACTTATTGTGAGGCTTGGGGTCCATTCCACGAAATGAGCCAACTCAGTAACTTAGTAACTCTTATTTTGCTCAAATTCGGTTCCAGGAAAAGACCTAATACCTAGATCTAAGACTCGCTCAGTTACTACAGCAATATGTATGTTCAAACAAACCTTCTCCTTACCAGGTTAGAGTTGTACTTAGTTAAGCTGGACTAAATATATATACTACATATAGTATAGTGCAATATAGTGAAAGATCTGATAAAGAATGTACAGTGGGTTGCAATATTAAACCAAAAGTAACTTCCCCTTAAGTACTCAGTCAATTATTAATACTTAGGTATGAAGAATTTTTTGTGATATGGAGTTTATGATTATGTCTTTATCCATATTCCCTTTGTGGATTATAACAGCGATCAGACACTGTATTCAATTTGATACCTGAATTTGTTAAGATTTTAGTCTTTTCGTGCTGGGGGATTCATATACATATACAGTGGGTGGCAAAAGTATTCATACCCCTTGAACTTTTCCATATTTTGTCACATTACAACCACAAACATAAATATATTTCACTGGAATTTAATGTGAAAGACCAACACAAAGTGGTATACAATTGTGAAGTGGAAAGAAAATTATACATGAATCAAAACATTTTTTACAAATAAAAAACTAATAAGTGCGACGTGCAAAAGTATTCAGCCCCCCTGAGTCAATACTTTGTGGAGCCACCTTTTGCTGCAATTACAGCTGCAAGTCTTTTAGGGTATGTCTCCACCAGCTTTGCACATCTAGTGACTGAAATTCTTGCCCATTCCTCCTTGCAAAACTGCTCAAGCTCAGTCAGATTGGATGGAGAGCATTTGTGAACAGCAGTTTTGAGATCTTGCCACAAATTCTCAATTGGGTTTAGGTCTGGACTCTGACTGGGCCATTCTAACACATGAATATTCTTTTTTTTAAACCACTCCATTGTAGCTCTGGCTTTATGTTTAGGGTCGTTGTCCTGCTGGAAGGTGAACCTCCGCCCCAGTCTCAAATCTTTTGCTGACTCCAACAGGTTTTCTTCCAAGATTGCCCTGTATTTGGCTCCATCCATCTTCCCATCAACTTTGACCAACTTCCCGGTCCCTGCTGAAGAGAAGCACCCCCAGAGCATGATGCTGCTACCACCATATTTGACAGTGGGGATGGTGTTTTCAGAGTGATGTGCAGTGTTATTTCTCCGCCACACATAGCGTTTTGCATTGTGGCCAAAAAGTTCTATTTTGGTCTCGTCTGACCAAAGCACCTTCTTCCACATGTTTGCTGTGTCCTCAACATGGCTTCTGGCAAACTGCAAACGGGACTTCTTATGGTTTTCTTTTAACAATGGCTTTCTCCTTGCCACTCTTCCATAAAGACCACATTTGTGTAGTGCACGACTAATTGTTGTCCTGTGGACAGTTTCCCCCACCTGAGCTGTGGCTCTCTGCATTTCCATGGGCCTCTTGGCTGCCTCTCTGATCAGTGATCTCCTTGTTCGGCCTGTAAGTTTAGGTGGGCGGCCTTGTCTTGGCAGGTTTACTGTGGTGCCATACTCTTTCCATTTCCGGATGATGGATTGAACAGTGCTCCGTGAGATGTTCAAAGCTTGGGAAATCTTTTTATAACCTAAGCCTGCTTTAAACTTCTCCAAAACCATATTCCTAACCTGTCTGGTGTGTTCTTTGGACTTCATGATGCTGTTTGCTCCCCAATATTCTCTTAACCAACATCTGAGGCCGTCACGGAGCAGCTGTATTTGTACTGAGATTAGATTACACACAGGTGGAACCTTTTGAGTCATTAGCAGTCATCAGGCAACTTCTGAATGCAATTGGTTGCACTCAGGGAAAAGGGGGCTGAATACTTTTGCACGTCGTACTTATTAGTTTTTTATTTGTAAAAAATGTTTTGATTCATGTATAATTTTCTTTCCACTTCACAATTGTATACCACTTTGTGTTGGTCTTTCACATTAAATTCCAGTGAAATATATTTATGTTTGTGGTTGTAATGTGACAAAATATGGAAAAGTTCAAGGGGTATGAATACTTTTGCAACCCGCTGTATATGTATATGAATCCCCCAGCACGAAAAGACTAAAATCTTAACAAATTCAGGTATCAAATTGAATACAGTGTCTGATCGCTGTTATAATCCACAAAGGGAATATGGATAAAGACATAATCATAAACTCCATATGTTTAATTTTTTTTTTTTATATTATTCACATCATACTAATATAACTCACATAAAACTGGAGTATATATATATATATATATATATATATATATATATATATATATATATATATATACTGTATTTTTTCATTTTTCGACCTGTTTCAACCACGTTCTTTTCACTCCTCTCTTGCAGCTTCTAAATCAGGAAATGTTTAATTTTTTCATTTTATTTATTTTCTATTTCACTTTAAATAAATTTTTTATCTGCTTTTTGAATATCGGTTACTGGGGCTGTTTGAATTCTGATTGCACACGCAGGATCCTTGATTACACAAGCCTCACTTGACTTAGTGAGAAAAGTTTGCTTCTGGACTGTGTTTGTGAAATGGAACTGGTTGAACGCTAACTCAGGAGAGACTTACTCAAACAAGCGCCACTTTTATAAGCTCGCTTCGTGAAACTGACCCCAGCTATTACTAAAACACACAAAATGTCAGTAAAATGCACTGGGAAATATCAGAAATATTTACACAGTTATTAGTGTAATTAAGGATTCAAGGAGAATTTATTGTTATGCGCATCACATGTGCTAAATGAGGTGGAAAAAAATTGTAATCTCAAGAACCCAGTATAACCCAAGAGTGATAATTATGTAAAAATAAAAGTAAAAATGAAAAGTGAAAATGTAAAATTTTAAATATAATGTATAGCAACATGAAAATAAAATATACAATATAAAAAGTCTGCCATTATTACTAAAATAATAAAATTTCCATTAAGAGTAAAATATCATATTGAGTGTCTTTGAAAAGTGTCTGTTTGGCTAGGTGGTGAGTCTTAATTATTAAGGGATAAAGTTTTTTCTTTGTCTCATTGTTTTACACTAAATGTTCTGCACCCTGAGGGGAGAAATACAAAATGTGGGTGTGCTGGATGAGTGGGATCATTAAGCCCTGGTGGGAAATTGCATAAATGACTTTATGATGCATGAGGCCCTTTTCCTACATGTAGAGGTGTAGATTTCCATGCTGATGGGGAGTCTGACTCTAACAGTCCTCTGTATTGCCATCACCACACACTGCAGGGCTTTCCTGTATGCAGCAGAGCAGCTTCCATGCCACACGTTGATGCAGGAGCACAGGATGCTTTCAAGTTCAAGTTCAAGTTATTTATTTATATAGCGCTTTTTACAACAGTACATTGTCACAAAGCAGCTTTACAGAATGAAAAACCATTAAACCCCCAAAGAGCAAGCCGAAGCGACAGTGGCAAGAAAAAACTCCCTTTTATGTTGTTATTTAAGGAAGAAACCTTGGGAGGATCAAGACTCAGTGGGGGACTCATCCTCCTTGAGCGGCCGGGCAGCAACAACAGTGTAGGACAGCTATGTACAGATATTAAACAAATGGAAAAACTAACAACTGGAAAACTATTTGTGAGTCCATTAGGGGGCGTCCTGCAGGACCGCCTTGTCAGGTTCCATACAGTATTAGTCAGCAGAGCCATGGATGAAGGTCTCCAGGAAGCCAGTCACACCTCAAAAGAAACCTCAATTATTTCCACTACACAAATGTAGAAGGAGGTGGGGACTGAGCTCACGAGTCCGGCTCTTCTCAGTCGGCTGATGAAGTAGAGTTGCTGATGTGCCTTCCTGACTAAACTGGAAGTGCTGTTGTTCCGGTGAGGTTTTTACATAGGTGCACACCCAAGTACCTGTAGCTGGAGAATACTTCCTCTGACATCCAGAAGTGGCATGTCTGCCACTTCTTAAGTCCACAATTGTCTCCTTGCTTCTGTTTATGTTAATGCAGGGGTTGTTCTTTCTGCACAAACTTTCCATGTGTTCCAGCTGGTGCTGAGGATTATGATGGAGCAGTATATTCACAGACTGTGGCCTGTTGGTCAGGAAGTCCAGAAACCAGTTGCAAAGGGAAAGACACAGTCCAAGTTCAGAAAGTTTATTGGACAGGGTCTGAGGAATCATTATGGCGTCAGTCTTCAGGCAGGTTCGGACAGCTGCCTGGATGCTGGACATGCTAACTTATATGGTACCGTTCTGCCCTCAGGTTTAAATTGATTGGTTTTAAACTGATTTCAATAGATGGAGTTCCATGGGATTTTTATAACGACTTCATTGTTGACTCCATCCATCCATTCATCTAATATCTAGCACTTATCCAGGTCCGGGTCGCCTAAGCAAATGAGCCCAGACGTCCCTATCTTCATCTACCTCTTTTAGCTCTTCAGGAGGCACACTGAGACATTCCCAGGTCAACCAAGAGACATAATCTATCCATCTTGTCCTGGGTGTTCTTCAGGGTCTTTTACTGGTTAGACATGCCCCATCAGGAACCAAGAAGTGTCCGGTCCAGATGCCCGAACCACTTCAGCTGGCTCCTCCCGAGGTGGCTTTCCCACCTCAGCGGCTGTGCTCTGAGCCCCTCCAAAGTGACCGAACTCCTTACCCTTACTTATGTCAAAGCGAAAGCTCAGCCAATCTGCGGAGAAAACTCATTTTGGCTGCTTGTGGTAGTGATCTCATTCTTTTCGTCACTACCCAGAGTTAAGATCCTGAGATACTTAAACTGCTCCACTTGAGGCAGGAACTCATCTCCAACCTGGAGAGCGCTATTAATTGTTGACTCTCTTATGTTAAAATAATAAATAAACATGGCTGATACTTTACCTTTCCAGATTATAAAAACAACAACTCCAGCTTCTATGATAATGATCACACATGCAACTGAAACACTGATTACTGCTGCTTTCCATGTGGAGAAGATCTGAGCTGTAAAACACAACAAAATTATGAGATCAAATGCATTTTTAATATCTTATTTCATTATCCTCTGCTTAATCATCTACTAGGGTCATGGGGTGGTTCCACATGCCTATTCAGGGGAGTGCATTTCGGGTGCTGGGCAGAACCTGGACAGGGTTCCAATCCATCACTGGGCACAAATTCACTCACTCACTCACTCACTCACTCACTCACTTACTCACATACTCACACACACATTAGATACTGGCATATTAAAGCAGGCACATATAGTATAATAAAATCTAATAAAATAATAGCCCAGCGATAGATTGGCACCCTGTCCTGGGTGTATCTGCCCTCTGCGACCCTAGTAAATGATTAACCGGAAGATAATAAATGAATGAATTAATGAATATAATAACATAATAAAATAAAAACTAGCCTATTTAAAGGCTGCTCTGATGCTCTGCTCTGCTGCGCTCAGTTAAGTGAGTGCATATGTTCTATTCTCTTTCATTTTCTAAGGTTTGTGTAGTATGTCTTACTTTATATACTTTTTTATACTTTGGTGGGTTTTGTGGCATAGCTGATCATAGTAAAAAGACTTAAAAAGACTTGCTGATCTTTTGAGTTCTATGGACATGTTAATCCTGCGTGGATATCAAAATTGGAGATGGAAGACAGGAAATTGTTGACTTGTGACTGGGATGGCACACAAGTGGCTATACACTAAAATGCGGATGTCAGAAACCCAAGGGTCAATGAGGTTGGAGATAGATAGGAAGGAAGACAGTGATGTGCTGATACCTCTCCCTCTCTACAGTATAACTTCTATCCTTTTCCCCCAACATCATTACCCTTCCAATACATCGCCCACTGATTTATTGCGTAACTTTAATATTCTGAAATCTTTTTACTTTCATGTTGCTTCATCCAAAATATTTTGTGGTTTTCAACCAACACAATTCTAATTTGTTTGTGTTTTACTTTTGTAAAATAAAAGTTTCAGAAAGCTATTAACATATTTCTTTAGTATATTGTACAAAATGTCCAAATGTTGTTTGTAAATGTCCTGGTTCATGTTGAAGCTTCAGACATGTTTAAATATTCGGGTCATACACTTTTGAGAGCCATAAATCAGGTGTGTTGTTTTTATGTGACTCACCTGAGACGATGACCTCAGACTCCTTCATGTGATGACTTAGCTTCACTCTACAATAGAATCTGTTGGAGGCGCCGCTGGGTACATAGATTCTGTGTTTCACATTGAACAGCTCTCCATCTCTGTGAGTCTCTGTAACTCCATCAGTCAGATGGATTCCTTCATTACCCATCCACTGAAGCTCAGGTTCAGGATACCAGCCTTTAGATTCACACAGCAGACTGAATCCTCCTGAAGTCTCATACTTTTCCAGAGTGATCACTGGATCTGTTCCAACAGCTGTAATTACATAATTTAATATAATTTTATATTTTATATATTTAATGTATGAAACTAATGCCCTGTTAGTGAAGCATTTTGTTGTAACTCACCTTCAACCTTCAGTTTAACAGTGAAGTGATCTTCCCAGTTTGAAGCCTGAATGTCACATGTATAATCTCCATCATCAGAAATTTCAACATTACTTAACAGCAGGGAGGCGTTACCTTTCTGCAGCTCCTCTATAAATAAATTAGTTCTCCCTCTGTATGATGAAATTTGGCCAGTATTGATATTTTCATGATCTTTGTAGAGATGAACCACTGGGTTCACCAGGTTTGGCCTAAACCACTCCACACTTAAATCCAGCGCATTGGTACTGGGTTCAATCCAGCAGGGTAGAAGAATGTTAGAACCATGTTCAACATAAAGAGGAACATTTGTACCAACCACCCGATGATCCTCTACAATGAGAAAACCATAAATAATAAGTTTAATTTAATCTGTATATCTTATTGTCAGTGCGGCATGGTGGCTTAGTGGTTAGCACGTACACCTCTCAGCACTGGGTATTCCCAGTTTGAATCCCAATCTGGGTGGAGTTTCCATGTTCTCCCCGTGTCTGCGTAGGTTTCCTCTGGGTTCTCCGGTTTCCGCCCACAGTCCAAAAACATGGACCAAGGTCAATTGAATTCTCCAAATTACCCCATTTAGAGTGTGTTTGTGTGTGTGTCTATGTGAGTGAGTGTGTGCCCAGTGATGTGATAGATTGGCAACCTGTCCTGGGTGTATCTGCCCAGCGCCCGAAATGTTCTCCCCTGGATGGGCATGGGGAACCCACCCACGACCCTGGATGGATGGAAATTTTAAATAGGTTTAAAAAGTAAAAAAAATAAATTCAAAATATTACAAAATAGAAGTATAAAATATAAAACATAAAATATACTATTATTAGTTCATTCCGTAAATTCTTGTGTATCTTATCTCTGGTAAAGGAATCTCTGAGGTCATTCTTGTAACACCAAAGTTTAGATGTGAATTCATAGACTATAACAGCTGAAAAACACATAGTTAGAAATGTTATGACATCATAGTCTAGAGAGGGATCTGTAAAGCATTCAGTTCCATCTCAGGTCTCAGGTCACACAGCTCTGAGGGCTCTCTGGATTCTAAACAGAGGCTTTTAGTTCCCTTTGCCTTAAAACGGTTAAAGTGGGCCACCATTTTTAAGAAATTATATTTTCATAATGCTTACAACTTGGTTAGACAGCTTTCGTTACCTCTTCTGGGCAGTATGAGTACCTGGTTATGCCTTTTGGTCTGACCAATGCCTTTTGGTCTGACCAATATTTTCCAAGTGTTTATTAATGAGGTTTTGCATGATTTTTTAGAGGAGATTGTTCTTGTTTATCTCAATGACATACAGTTGTGATCAAATTTATTCAACCCCCAATGCTGCGAAGGGTTTTATGGAATTCAGTGCACATTTGTAATTGTGTTCATAATGAAATCTTACAAGGACTTGTTAAAGAACTAAATGCAACTAAGATAGCATCAATTGTTTTTGTCATAAAGTATTAAATGGCCTTTTTGTGATTTCTTCATTGACACAATTATTCAACCCCTTTACAACTACCACTCATAAGAACAGAGGTTCATTCCAGTGTTTTCAATCAGGTATTGAAAAGACCTGTGGATGTCAACGAGCAGCAATCAAGCATGATAAGCACCAATTAGGCAGATTTAAAAGGACTGTGATACTCAGCTCCTTCTAGATATCTACTGGTGTGTTTACAAGCATGGTGAAGGCAAGAGAATGGTCCCAGAAGACAAGAGAAGAGGTTATTGCTCTTCACAAGAATGGCAATGGATATAAAAAGATTGCGAAGTTGTTAAATATTCCAAGAGACACTATCGGAAGTATCATTCGCAAGTTCAAGTTAAAGGGCACAGTGGAAACGTTACCTGGTCGTGGCAGAAAGAAGATCCTGACCGCGACTGCTGTGCGCTACCTGAAGCGTAATGTGGAGAAAAATCCCCGCGTGACTGCTAAGGAACTGAAAAAAGACCTGTCAGATGTGGGCACTGAAGTTTCAGCTCAGACAATAAGGCGCGCACTGCATAACGAAGACCTCCATGCCAGAACTCCCAGGCGCACCCCCTTGCTGACTCCAAAGAACAAGAAAAGTCGACTGCAGTATGCCAAAAGTCATGTGGACAAGCCACAAAGGTTTTGGGACAGTGTACTGTGGTCAGATGAAACTAAATTAGAACTGTTTGGGACAATGGACCAGCGCTATGTTTGGAGGAGGAAGAACCAGGCTTATGAACAAAAGAACACCTTGCCTACTGTGAAGCATGGCGGGGGGTCAATTATGCTTTGGGGCTGTTTTGCTTCTAATGGTACAGGAAAGCTTCAACGTGTGCAGGGTACCATGAATTCCCTTCAGTACCAGGAGATCTTGGAGGAAAATGTGATGGAGTCAGTCACAAACCTGCGGCTTGGGAGACGTTGGACCTTCCAACAGGACAATGATCCGAAGCACACATCCAAGTCCACTAGAGCATGGTTGAACATGAAAGGCTGGAACATTCTAGAGTGGCCATCGCAATCACCAGACTTAAATCCAATTGAGAACCTCTGGTGGGACCTAAAGAAGGCAGTTGCAGTGCGCAAGCCTAAGAATGTGACTGAACTGGAGGCTTTTGCCCATGAAGAATGGGCTAAGATACCCATAGGTCGCTGCAAGACACTTGTGTCAAGCTATGCTTCACGCTTGAAAGCTGTCATAACTGGAAAAGGATGTTGTACTAAAGTACTAAAAAATAATGTCACTAGGGGGTTGAATAAAACTGATAATGATGTGAGCACAGTAAAGACATTTGTGGTTATTCCATCATAAATATTATGTTATATTTGTCTAATTTATAAGTGCCTCTTTGATATAATTGTAAATAAGATGACTGAAATGATCCAAATCAATGTCAAACTGGCCAAAACACTTTATTTCAGTGGGGGTTGAATAAATTTGATCACAACTGTACTTATCTTCTCGTCTGAGAAGATACTTATTGCTGATTTTCAAACCAATCATCCTGAGAGGCCTGCGCCTTGAGACTGGGGTCGTTGAGGTAAGTCCATTTCCTCTACTCAGCTGTAGAGGGGTAGTTGTAACAGGTGCCTAGGGCACCTGTCACCTGTTCCGTGTTTCGTTCCGTTTTTCAGTTAATTAACGTTCATTGGTTTATTAGTTTCGTTAATTAACTTGGTATTATCATTGGTTTGTCTTGTGCACGTGATCGGGTGTCTTTTTGTATTTATGTCCATTGTTTTGTGTCTTTGGTGCTGGTCGTTTTTGTTTTTTGTCACATAGTCTTTTACGTACCTCTTGTTTTGTGGTGTACTGCACCTTTAAATAAACCTGTTCTCGCTACCTGCGTTCCTGGCTCCCTTCAGCGCGTTTATACGCGGCGGCTTTGCGCTCGTATGCACAGGCCGCTTCTGCCCGAGGTAGACTATCGTGACAGAACGACCAGCCCAAGGAAATTTGGGGAGTCCAGAGCCCAGGTAAGCATTTCTAAATTTTTCTTTGCGGGGGCCGTGTAGCCTCGTACTCGCGGTGCGTTCCGCCGTGTCCGTGAGTGCGCCGCTATGCGCAGCCCGCCGTCCCGGAGCCGTAAAGACGGCTCGATCAGAGAAATGTATGAGTGTTATGACTCTGATGATGAGTGGATGTGGAGGTACGGGTATGAAGCGCTCTGCGCTGAGGAGGGTCTGGACCTGGTCCCGATCTCCGATGATGAGACGGGCGAGTCGTACCTGTATGGGCATATTCTGCCCATACGAACCCTCCTCAACTCTGAGGAGTTCTGGACGGACGCTCCGGTCCAGTTTGTTAAACCCCCCGTGGCGAAATCCAGACGCAGAGCGCGCCGACGCTGTGCTAAGACGCAGCGTGCGCGCGCAGCTGCTGAGCGCGGTACGTGTGCTGCGGGGCAGTCACGTGACGCATCCGCGCCGGACCGCGCTGTGTCTGGATCGCGCTGCGAGGGGGCGGTACCGAAGCCAACACTCGGGGTGGTAGATGTAGATCCTTGTGGTGTGAGCATGGTGAGTCCCCCTGTCTCGTGTGTCCAGTCTGTCTTCCCCATGTCTGAGATGTCTTTGTGTTTTGGCATTGCGGTGGGGGTGTATATGTTCTGTGTGCAGGATGATGATTCCGAGGTGCCCACCGAGGTCCTGCCAGCATGCGTGCCCGCCAAGGTCCTGCCAGGGTGTGAACCCGCAGAGGTCCGGCCAGCGTGCGTGCCCGCCAAGGTCCTGCCAGCGTGCGTGCCCGCCAAGGTCCTGCCAGCATGCGTGCCCGCCAAGGTCCTGCCAGGGTGTGAACCCGCAGAGGTTCGCCCAGCGTGCGTGCCCGCCAAGGTCCAGCCAGCATGCGTGCCCGCTGAGGTCCAGCCAGCATGCGTGCCCGCCGAGGTCCTGTCAGCACAAAAACCCATGTCCAGGGGCGTCACGCCGCCCGTTCCGAAGCCCAGGGGCGACACGCCGCCCGTTCCGAAGCCCAGGGGCGTCACGCCGCCCGTTCCGAAGCCCAGGGGCGTCACGCCGCCCGTTCCGAAGCCCAGGGGCGTCACGCCGCCCGTTCCGAAGCCCAGCCGCCCAGCCCGAGCAGCAGGGGCCGCACGCCGCCCAGCCCGAGCAGCAGGGGCCGCACGCCGCCCAGCCCGAGCAGCAGGGGCCGCACGCCGCCCAGCCCGAGCAGCAGGGGCCGCACGCCACCAGGGGGCGCCCGCCTCGCCACGCCGCCAGGGGGCGTCCGCCTCGCCACGCCTGTTTTTTTTTTTTTTCTCTTGGTCGCGTCCCCCCGTTGCGCGACCGCAGGGGCGGGGGTAATGTAACAGGTGCCTAGGGCACCTGTCACCTGTTCCGTGTTTCGTTCCGTTTTTCAGTTAATTAACGTTCATTGGTTTATTAGTTTCGTTAATTAACTTGGTATTATCATTGGTTTGTCTTGTGCACGTGATCGGGTGTCTTTTTGTATTTATGTCCATTGTTTCGTGTCTTTGGTGCTGGTCGTTTTTGTTTTATGTCACATAGTCTTTTACGTACCTCTTGTTTTGTGGTGTACTGCACCTTTAAATAAACCTGTTCTCGCTACCTGCGTGCCTGGCTCCCTTCAGCGCGTTTATACACGGCGGCTTTGCGCTCGTATGCACACGACGCTTCTGCCCGAGGTAGACTATCGTGACAGTAGTACTGTCACACATGCTTTCCCTAGTGCCACTTCGGCTATACCTGGTGTGTCTGTGGGCAGTCTCGCTAAGACTTTGTCTCTCTCCAAATCACCGGAAATCTGATCACCTCTTTCCTGTTTTTGTCAGTCTGCTGGTGTCTTGCCAAATTGCCTCCTCTTTGTGTTTACTTATTATATTTATGTTGGACATTTATTATTTTGGGAGGACTACTTTTGTTTCTTAAAGGACTTTTTGCATATTACTCTGGAAAACGTCTGATTATTTTGACCATAACAATGTTCAGTGATTTCATACATAGCCCATGTATGCACATAGCCATCATATTATGCACATCATGTGAGTGGGAGTGGGAGTCCACCAGTCGAATAATACAGTCGTGGTTATTTTGTCATTGAACAGTTGCTGGCCACAAATTATTCCAAATGATCTGTTAGGTCTGGTGGCCAATTGTGCCATTACAGTGACATCATCCTCTATCACCACTCTTATTCCTGACATCACTACCGATCAACTCCCTACCTGTTTGCTATTACACTGATTTCCACTACTATTTTTAGTTGCCATTTTCCTCAGCTCCTCACAAGATTCTAGTTTTTCTACCCATATGTTCACGTGTTTCAAGACTTATTATCCATCCTGCCTCTTCCTTACACTCGAATTATGCGCTGGAACCTGATTCATTATTTGCCTGAGACTGTTTTCTACTCATCACTACGTTATTGTGTTAAACACCCTCTCTTCAGCCTGTGGTCTGTGCCTTTTCTGTGTGTTTTCTGGCTTGTGGTTCTACAAAACACCGTCGCTTCCTTTCATAGCATTTTCTTGGTTGCGCCTCTTCCATATTTCTGCCTACAATCTAAATAAGTGTAAATCAACTGGTTGCTTCAACCAATGATATTTTGAGTTGGTGACACCAAGGCCTTCTAGCAAGCTTATGTTAGGTCAGCGTGTTTACGCCCTTTGACTGGTTAGTCAGAAAGTGTACCGCTTTGATTGGACATTTTCAGAGAATTAAAACTTATTCCAGAAATACAACTCGACTTTCAGCATTATCTTTGATGGCAATAGAAAAGGACTTCTTAAAGGAACTAATTAAACTCTTTATGAGGGGGAAAAAGGAGTATGGCTTTTGTACAAATAATCATTATTTAATCAGAATTTTTACTGAGTGTTATTTTCTTTAAAAAATAGTAATTTTATCTAAATGTTAACTCTAAGTAAATGTTTACACCTTAAATAACACAGAACATATCAAACTAAAGTCTATGGGTTTTGATCACTTGTATTTCAATTGTATGATATTTGTATGATATGGCAGAGTGGTATGTTAGGTCAGGGTGTTTACACCCTTTGATTGGTTATTTAAAAGTGTACTGCTTTGATTGGACATTTTCAGAAAACGAAAACTTATGCCAGAAATACGACTCAAATTTCAGCATTATCTTTGATGGCAATAGAAAAGGACTTCTTAAAAGAACTAATTAAACTTGTTTTGAGGAAAAAATGAGCTTTTGTACAAATAATCAGAATTTAATCAGAATGTTTACTGAGTGTTATTTACCTTAAAAATATAAATTTAATATAAATGTTAACTCTAAGTAAATGTTTAAGTTCAAACATTTTTAATATTATATAGTATATTGTGTTATTTTCTGTGTTGTGAATAAGTTTAAAATTATACAGATGAAATAAATAAATATAGGTTACCTGATGAAGAACACCTGAAGAACATCATCATCATCATCATCAGGCAAACATACTTCATCTCTGAAAGTACAAGAACAAAATTATTAAAATGAACATTAGCGCTATGAGAAAGTTTAGATTTTTGTAACAGGTTTATATGTTATGTCTTTTAATGCTGTTTTAGAGAGTGTTATGGTTGGTCATGGAGGGGCGGTGCCTCCAGGGGTAGCCCCGCCCCTCATTTAGCACATTATGTTTGCCATTATGTATGCCTTGTCTCTGTTCTCGTATAGTGTATGCCTAGTTATGTTCACGTGTTGTGTTTGTGTCATGTATACGTTGTCAGTGTTATCTGTTTGTATTCTTAGTTTTGTTTAGTCATGTTTGCGTGTTGTGTTTAGTGTCATGTATGCGTTGTCAGTGTTATCTGTTTGTATTCTTAGTTTTGCTTTGTTAGGTTCGCGTGTCGGGTTTAGTATCATGTGTGTGTTCTCAGTCATGTTATGTTTTGCGTATTGTCAGGATTTATGTTCCCGTGGTTCGTTTTGAGTATTGTCATGTTGTGTTTAGAATGTTGTTATTGTCATGTGTTGTGTTTAGCCTTGTCTTGCTGTGTTATGGTCCCATGTTATGTTTAGTCTAGTGTTATACTTTGTTATGGTCACGTGTTGTGTTTGTCATGTCATGCTTTGTTATTGTCACATGGTCACGGTTTGTTTTGGTCACATGGTGTGGGTTGGTTTCTGTGTTCACGCCCCTGTAAATTATGCACACCTGGGTTCCTGATCACTGTTCCCTATTTAAGCAGCTCACGCCCGTCACTCCTGGCTAGTTGGTCTTGGTTTGCGCACCGACCTTTGTCACGCCTCGCCCACTCTGGCCCTCACCCCTAGTCACGCCTTGTACCTGTCTCGCCCTGTTCTTAGTCTTGCCATGCTCCCTATCTCGCCCTGTTCCTAGTCTCGCCACGTCCTCTCCACGCCCTGTCTTTGTGTTGCACCTCGTCCAGTTCTCGTCTCGTCTTGATTGCACCTCGTCTCCGTTTTGTCAAAGTGTTCACGTTCTGTTCCAGTTATACGTCCCGCCTTGGTTCACCGGACATTCAGCCACACTCCACCCTGTTCGCGCTGCGGTTTGGAACACGGCCCTGCTGACGTCGGATGCCGTGACGTCAGGCCCCACCTCCGCAGCCGCCTGTGTATTCTTACGTTTACCTGTCTGTGGCTGAATAAACTGTTTTACATCTAATCCCCGCCCCGACCTTGTCGTTCCGAGTAGCGGATCCACCCACGTCTCACGGTTTGCCCCGGTAAACCGTAACATTACCAACTAGCCAACAGATGGATCCCTCGGATCGACTCGGCTACGGAGCGGAGCCGGCATCTCCTCCATTCCCCGGATGGCCGGCCGACTCTCGTCTCGACCGTCTTTTCAACCTCCAGGAGGATTTGGCGGCCACGATTGGGAAGCTCTCCTCCCAACTCTGGACCCTGTGCGCTGCTCTGCCCGCATCACCTACGCCCACAGACTCCGCTTACCAGGTACCGGGTCTGTCTTCAGTATCGGCTATGCAGTGTAACGGGGTGCCTGGGGAGCGGCGCGTGGGTTTTGTGGAGCGGCGCATGTCCCACGTGGATTGGCCCTATGTTCCGACGGATCGGCCGGAGGGTCCGGCGGAGCGGCCGGAGGGTCCGGCACAGTGTCCGGAGGGTCTGGCGCAGCGTCCGGAGGATCCGGCAGAGCGTCCGGAGGGTCCGGCGGAGGGTCCGGCGGAGCGGCCGGAGGGTCCGGCGGAGCAGCCCGAGGATCCGGCGGAGCTGCCCGAGGATCCGGTGGAGCTGCCCGAGGTTCCAGTGCAGCAGTCGGAGTTTCCAGTGGATCAGTTGCCCCCTGCTCCGTGTCAGTTGCCCCCTGCTCCGTGTCAGTTGCCCCCTGCTCCATGTCAGTTGCCCCCTGCTCCAGGTCAGTTGCCCCCTGCTCCAGGTCAGTTGCCCCCTGCTCCAGGTCAGTTGCCCCCTGCTCCAGGTCAGTTGCCCCCTGCTCCGGACCAGTTGCCCCCTGCTCCGGACCAGTTACCCCCTGCTCCGGACCATGTCTCGCCACGTCCTGCTCCGGACCTTGTCTCGCCACGTCCTGCTCCGGACCTTGTCTCGCCACGTCCTGCTCCGGACCTTGTCTCGCCACGTCCTGCTCCGGACCTTGTCTCGCCACGTCCTGCTCCGTGTCAGTTGCCCCCTGCTCCATGTCAGTTGCCCCCTGCTCCATGTCAGTTGCCCCCTGCTCCAGGTCAGTTGCCCCCTGCTCCAGGTCAGTTGCCCCCTGCTCCAGGTCAGTTGCCCCCTGCTCCGGACCAGTTGCCCCCTGCTCCGGACCAGTTGCCCCCTGCTCCGGACCAGTTGTCCCCTGCTCCGGACCAGTTGCCCTTGGTAGTCCCTCCAGCGCCTGAGCCCGCTGCCGCCCTGATTCGGCGTCCTTGTCATCTCCGCGTCCTGAAGGGACCCCTGCGTAGCTGTCACGTCCTGAGGCGACCTCGTCTGCTCCTCCGTCGCGCCCGGAGGTGGTCTCGTTACCTCGGCACCTGGATTTGGGCCCCACGGACTTCCAAGCGTCTTGGGACTGTCAGCACGCACCTCTGCCCACCTTTTATACCCCAGGTACTGTCCGTCAGCCCACAGGGTCCGGGGCCCCCTAGTGTTCTAACCCTGGGTATTTCCGCAGCAGGCTCCCCTACAAGACTTTTTAGGGTGCCAGGAGGCACCCGTTGAGGGGGGGGTATCTGTTATGGTTGGTCATGGAGGGGCGGTGCCTCCAGGGGTAGCCCCGCCCCTCATTTAGCACATTATGTTTGCCATTATGTATGCCTTGTCTCTGTCCTCGTATAGTGTATGCCTAGTTATGTTCACGTGTTGTGTTTGTGTCATGTATACGTCAGTGTTATCTGTTTGTATTCTTAGTTTTGTTTAGTCATGTTTGTGTGTTGTGTTTAGTGTCATGTATGCGTTGTCAGTGTTATCTGTTTGTATTCTTAGTTTTGCTTTGTTAGGTTCGCGTGTCGGGTTTAGTATCATGTGTGTGTTCTCAGTCATGTTATGTTTTGCGTATTGTCAGGATTTATGTTCCCGTGGTTCGTTTTGAGTATTGTCATGTTGTGTTTAGAATGTTGTTATTGTCATGTGTTGTGTTTAACCTTGTCTTGCTTTGTTATGGTCACGTGTTGTGTTTGTCATGTCATGCTTTGTTATTGTCACATGGTCACGGTTTGTTTTGGTCACATGGTGTGAGTTGGTTTCTGTGTTCACGCCCCTGTAAATTATGCACACCTGGGTTCCTGATCACTGTTCCCTATTTAAGCAGCTCACGCCCGTCACTCCTGGCTAGTTGGTCTTGGTTTGTGCACCTACCTTAGTCACGCCTCGCCCACTCTGGCCCTCACCCCTAGTCACGCCTTGTTCTTTGTCTCGCCCTGTTCTTAGTATTGCCATGCTCCCTATCTCGCCCTGGTCTCGTCTCGTCCTGTCTTGATTGCACCTCGTCTCCGTTTTGTCAAAGTGTTCACGTTCTGTTCCAGTTATACGTCCCGCCTTGGTTCACCGGACATTCAGCCACACTCCATCCTGTTCGCGCTGCGGTTTGGAACACGGCCCTGCTGACGTCGGACGCCGTGACGTCAGGCCCCACCTCCGCAGCCGCCTGTGTATTGTTACGTTTACCTGTCTGTGGCTGAATAAACTGTTTTACATCTAATCCCCGCCCCGACCTTGTCGTTCCGAGTAGCGGATCCACCCACGTCTCACGGTTTGCCCCGGTAAACCGTAACAGAGAGGAGGTGATGTAGCGTAACATCCAAGCACAACAAGCATGAGTAGCATGACCTGTTATTCCTCATCTACTTTTTATCATTCATTAATAGAATTTCACCTTTCAGGTGTTATGTGTCAGATATATAGAAATATCAATCTTAAAATGTATCTATTTTATTTTTCTTGCTAGATAAAATAACATATTTGTGTCATGAGGAAAAAAGTGATGACGGTTTCTCCTCCAGATGGGATGATGTGCTCAAAGTGAGAATTAAGTCCACTTTTTCACAGTAATGTGGTCCATTTAAAAGATGGAAAACATTGTCTAGACTAAAAAAAGCACATATTGCTTTTCTACAAGAAACACCTTAAATAACATATAACATACAAAACTAATATATATGGATTTTAATCACTTGTATTTCAATTGTATGATATGGCTTAGTGGCTTCACTCTGCTGATGGACGAAGCATCTGACAGTATTAAATACTGCTTACTGATAACATACATCAGATTCACTGATGACAACCATTTTTAGGAAAGATCAGCTTTTCTGCAAACAAATTACTCTTAGAGCCACTGAAAAACTGTTCAAAGTTATTGACCTATACACACAAGATACCGATCTGAAATGGGAGAACTGTGCGGAATTTATAGATAGGGATTAGGCAATGACTTGGAAACAAAGTGTACTGCAAGCATTTCCCCCAATGTGCAGTAGATTTTGTATCATTGTATGATACACAGAGAAGCGCTGATTATTCTGTATTCTTTTACTTTCACTTTACTAAACTACAGCAGGAAATAAAAAGTAAAAAATAATAAAATGGGTTTTAATTAGCTTTTTTTACATAAATAAACATTATAACATGAAATTTCACTTAATTCACTAACATAACATTCATTAACAAGATAAATAAGCTCACCAGCAATATGAAATATCCACTCAGCAATCAGTGTAGTCCTATTTCGCTGCATGTGTGTATGTGTGTGTGTGTGTGTGTGTGTGTGTGTTTGTGTTCTCATTAACATAATCAGGGGTGTGCCCTACTTCAGTCATCAGGTACCAGTGTTTTAGCAACATTAATCTTTTAATGTTGTGTGTATCTGACCAGCGCCCGAAACGTTCTCCCCTGGATGGGCATGGGGAACCCCCACCACGATCCTAGTAAAGGATAAAGCGGAAGATAATGGATAGATGGATGGATGGATGGAAGTTTTTTCTCTCATCTCTGTGTGAGTGCATATTAAATGCAGAGATAGGATAAAAACAAACACTATATATATCATATATATCACTACTGTTCTTTACTTTTTTCTTTCTCACACACAGTCTCATTTGTTAATATAACAGTTCATCAGAAGAAGCAGAACAGGTTTAAACAAGTACAGCTTTCATTAACATGATTATACATGTAATTATTTATATTACAGAGTGGAACTATGTACACACCCTCTTTTTGGGACAATAGAAAATCTGATATTTGTCTCTTTTTTTTCCAGTCATCATTAACTCATGTGTGTTATTTTATTTGCATTTATCTAAATACATTTTAATCAGTAGCACAAATCTTTATATGGATAAATGCTCACAGATTTCCTTAGATCCTTCCCAAAAAAGATGTCACTGAAGAATGGATGTTTTTAATACTGTAGCTGTAAAGAGGAACTGTCACGATAGAGGCGCATCGGACGCGGAGGCGCATCGGACGCGCAAAGCCGGCGTATTAACGCGCTGAAGGGAGCCAGGCACGCAGGTAGCAGTGAACAGATTTATTTAAAGGTGCAGTGCACCAAAAACATGAGGTACATAAAAGACTACGTGACATAAAACAAACGACCAGCACCAAAGACACGAAACAATGGACATAAATACAAAAACACACCCGGTCACGTGCACAAGACAAACCAATAACAAAACAGAGTTAATTAACGAAACTAATGAACTAATGAACGTTAATTAACTGAAACAAACGGAACGAAACACAAAACAGGTGACAGGTGCCCTAGACACCTGTTACATTACCCCCGCCCCTGCGGTCGCGCAACGGGGGGATGCGACCAAGAGAAAAAAAAACAGTCCCGGGGGGGGGGGGGTCCTCCGCCCTCCTCGAGCGGGGCTTGGAAAACGCCCTCGGGTGGACGCCCTCTGCGGGTGAGGCGTGCCGAACGCCCTCTGGCTGCAAAGTCCGGTGGACGCCCCCGTCGGACGAGGAGTGGGCCACGCCCTCTGGCAGCGTGGTCCGGTGGACGCCCACATCGGGCGAGGAGATGGCCACGCACTCTGGCTGCGTGGCGAGGCGGGCGCCCCCTGGCTGCGTGGTCGGGCGGGCGCCCACGTCGGACGAGGAGTGGGCCACGCCCTCTGGCGGCGTGGTCCGGTGGACGCCCTCTGGCGGCGTGCGGCCCCTGCTGCTCGGGCTGGGCGGCGTGCGGCCCCTGCTGCTCGGGCTGGGCGGCGTGCGGCCCCTGCTGCTCGGGCTGGGCGGCGTGCGGCCCTTGCTGCTCGGGCTGGGCGGCGTCCGGCCCCTGCTGCTCGGGCTGGGCGGCGTGACGCCCCCTGGGCTTCGGTACGGGCGGCGTGACACCCCTGGGCTTCGGTACGGGCGGCGTGACGCCCCTGGGCTTCGGAACGGGCGGCGTGACGCCCCTGAGCTTCGGAACGGGCGGCGTGACGCCCCTGGGCTTCGGAACGGGCGGCGTGACGCCCCTGGGCTTCGGAACGGGCGGCGTGACGCCCCTGGACATGGGTTCTTGTGCTGACAGGACCTCGGCGGGCACGCATGCTGGCTGGACTTGGCGGGCACGCATGCTGGCTGGACCTTGGCGGGCACGCACGCTGGCTGGACCTCTGCGGGCACGCATGCTGGCAGGACCTCGGCGGGCACGCATGCTGGCAGGACCTCGGCGGGCACGCACGCTGGGCGGACCTAGGCGGGCACGCACGCTGGGCGGACCTCGGCGGGCACGCACGCTGGGCGGACCTCGGCGGGCACGCACACTGGGCGGACCTCGGCAGGTACCTCGGGCTCGCCATCCTGCACACAAAACATGTACACCCCCACCGCAATGCCAAAACACACAGACATCTCGGACATGGGGAAGACAGACTGGACACACGAGACAGGGGGACACAGATCCACATCTACCCCCCCGAGTGTTGGCTCCGGTACCACCCCCTCGCAGCGCGATCCAGACACAGCGCGGTCCGGCGCGGATGCGTCACGTGACTGCCCCGCAGAACACGTACCGCGCTCGGCAGCCGCGCTGCGCGCACGCTGCGTCTTCGCACCGCGCCGGCGCGCTCTGCGTCTGGATTTCGCCGCGTGGGGTTTAACAAACTGGACCGGAGTGTCCGTCCAGAACTCCTCAGAGTTGCGGAGGGTGCGTACGGGCAGAATATGCCCATACAGGTACGACTCGCCCTCGTCATCGGACACCTGAATAAGATCCAGGCCCTCCTCCGCACAGAGCGCAGCATACCCGTACCTCCACAACCATTCCTCATCGGAGTCGCTATCAGACATTACTGGGTACGAGCCAATCTTACGGCTCCGGGACGGCGGGCTGCGCATAGCGGCGTACTCACGGACACGGCGGAACGCGCCGCGAGTATGAGGCTATATGGCCCCCGCAAAGAAAAAATTTTAAAATGAGCTTACCTGGGCTCTGGACTCCCCAAATTTCCTTTGGCTGGTCGTTCTGTCACGATAGTCTACCTCGGGCAGAAGCGGAAGCGCATCGGACGCGCAAAGCCGGCGTATTAACGCGCTGAAGGGAGCCAGGCACGCAGGTAGCAGTGAACAGATTTATTTAAAGGTGCAGTGCACCAAAAACATGAGGTACATAAAAGACTACGTGACATAAAACAAACGACCAGCACCAAAGACACGAAACAATGGACATAAATACAAAAACACACCCGGTCACGTGCACAAGACAAACCAATAACAAAACAGAGTTAATTAACGAAACTAATGAACTAATGAACGTTAATTAACTGAAACAAACGGAACGAAACACAAAACAGGTGACAGGTGCCCTAGGCACCTGTTACAGGAACTAATTTAGAATGAACCGTGATAAAGATTCCTTGTATGTGTCCAAATAGTACTGCCACAGTGAAAATGAATATCTCAGAACTACAGACTAAAGAAAAGTGAAATGAGATTCTAACTACATCAATAAAAAGTATTTCCAAGCTGTGGTTTCTGCTGAAGGGGTCGCAATTAAGTGTGTAAGGTGTTTTAACTTTCAGGCAGACCACAGTGATTTTAAGATGGTTCTGTTTGAAGTTGAGGAACAGTAGCTGTGTGATTCTCTGGCAGGTAGAACAGAATCTGCTTTAATATTGTTGTTGATGTTTAATAAACTACTGTATTGCTTTTTCAGTTTCTAAAATTTTAACTAAAACAGAGCCGTTTTTCAGAAGATGAAGGCGAAACCCGAAGGGATTCATTACACTGAGGTTCTGTCTGAGTACAAAAGAGATCTGTATAAAACAGAACCTTATAATAATTTATAAACAATAATTTGTATAGATTTGAATCTTCAATTACACAACAGTTCACATTAAACACAATTTACACATTAACTTTATCATGTGTCAAACACTGGGTAAAGGATGCAAGGGGAGACGTAGATACAGAACAGTATTTTATTGAGAGTAATATGATAGAGCGGATATGATGGAGGCAATGTGCAGGAGGAGCAATTGGATGCTGAGACTGGACTCCAGGGATGAGATGGAGAACTGGATGGGACAGAGAGAGCAGAGGACAACACCGAGCAAAATAAACAAACAAATTCAGATAGAATGGAATACGCTGTAGAAAGAGAAGCCTACACTGGCTATGCGTGAGAAGAGAGAGGAAGCTAAACTGGTTTGGAGTGTCTAAAGGAGACAAAAAAACAAAAGCTACTAAAGAACAGGGATAGCAAGAAACACAGAGATAGAGACAAAGGTAATAGAGAGATAGTGAAAATAGCGAGAGAGAGTGACGAGAATGAAACGGACGCTGCACAGAGCCTAGAACGAGCGTAGAGAGAGAGAGAGAGAGGGCGGGAGAGAGAGAGTGTTAGTAAAGGGAGACACAGAGGTTAGTCCACCGATAGAGGAGGTATTAGTACCTAAGATAGAAAGGTTAGTGTGGACACGGACAACAAGAACCACGGCGGAGGACGCACCGGAGGGGCGGGCTAGGTGGAAGCCCAGTCCCGACCGCTGCCGGTCGAGACTAATCCGCTTAAACACAGAGGAGGAGATAAAACACCCAAATCTTTTAACAGAAAAACTCTCGGAGCGACAAAAAAAAACAAAAAAAAAAACACAAAAGACAGTCTCTTTCAAACACATGCACATGATTACACAGATACTAGGGAAGGAGAAGGGATAAAGGGTAAACAGAGGAAACACGGGGAAGTGCTAAGGGTTTAAACATAAACAAATAAACCACACTCACGCCCAAGACTCACCAGACGGGAACAATAAACAGACAAAGAGAATAACTAATCTAACTAGAGATAAAGCGAGGATAAAAGACTTAGAATAACGCTCGGTATGTCGCCAAAATGAACCACAATACTTCGCGAAGCGCGGAGTGAAATGAGAGCCTTTTAAACCCAGAGAAACAAAGGCACCAATCAAATGACTGAGCTACCGGTGTGAGAGAAAGCGCGCGCTGGAGATTAGTAGGCGGGGGGCTAAGAGAGCGCGTGCAGGGAGTAGACGGAGTGAGAGAGACAGCGGGAGGATTTCTAACATCATGTCAGTGCTTTATATTATTCATTCATTATCCTCTATTAGGGTCGCGGTGGGGTTCCCCATGCCCATCCAGGGGAGAACGTCTCAGGTGCTGGGCAGATAGACCCAGGACAGGGCGCCAATCCATCTCTGGGCACACACTCACTCACACAGACACACTATATATGGGGCAATTTTGAGAATTCAATTGACTTAATCCATGTTTTTGGACTGTGGGAGGAAACCGGAGAACCCGGAGGAAACCCACGCAGACACGGGGAGAACATGGAAACTCCACTCAGATGGGGATTCGAACCGGGAATCCCTAGCGCTGAGAGGCGAACGTGCTAACCACTAAGCCACCGTGCCGCCCCTTTATATTATTAATAAGAATTATTTATTATTATTTATTAAATTCTCAGAGCAAACAGAAAAGTCTAAATGATTAAATGATCAGATAAAGTTCAGTGCAGATATGATTAGAACTCTAATTGTTTACTGTATGACATCAGAATGGTGTCTGGTTCTGGTGGAACAGTAACCTCAGTCTGACCTCAGTACAACCTCTAAAATATCTCCTGACCCGCAGATCTCAGATTCTTAATATGGTATGATGACTTTCTATATATTTATGTTGAAGAATTAGAATTTCATAAAACACACACTTTAGAACCTAAACTCCAGCTTCTGTATCGTCCCCCACGCTGTGAGGAAGAAAAATGAGTGACTTTAGGATTCAAGTTAAACCTGTCCCTGTGCTTTCATCATCAGGAAACTGCAGTATCTACGAAATTACCTGAACTCAACTGCCCTACCCTCCCCCTCCTTCAGCCAAACAGGATATGCAGCATTCCTGAACTAAGAAGAGATGAATAGAAATCCTTTAGCAACCTCTGAGATTCTTCTACATTATTCCTCATGAAATACCTTTAACCTTAATGAACCTGAACTTTCGTACATTCATCACTGAAGACATGCGTTTATCCACAGAGAAGATCATGAGCTCCAATCTAACATCACTAACTCCTGTTGCACATCAAACCCAGAACACTGCACTGCTGCTTGCACCGCTTCTGTTTGATTCAATTAGAAGAACTAATCATCATCAGTGTGAAGAGTCCCACCAGAGCCCTAAATCCATGAACTGCTTCTGTACAGCTGCTTGTCTGAACCTGAGCCATTAGCACACAGCTTCACTTCTGACATTCAGCTGAAGGTCTGCTACAGACGTAAATGAGGATTCTGTAAGGTGGAGGAAGCTGTCAGGTTTTCACCTGTCTGGAAGTGGCTGGGGGTCTCCCTACTTTGGTTGCTGCCCCCGCAGTTTTGTCACAAATATTTGAAGAAATTGTGGACAAGGAATAATTTATTTTTTGTTTAATTTTCTAATGCAGAACTTTTACACCTGAACAGAGACATGAAAACAAAACCAACAGATCAAAGGGTTCCACAATTCCAGCTCCAAAATCAGACATTTAAAATAGTAAACTATCAAAAAGAATTATCACAGAATATGGAAGGTATGATTATAAGTGAGGCAGAAAATAAAATATCAAATCTATAATATTTAAATCAAGGTGGCTAAGTGGTTAGCATATTCGCCGGGATGTCTGGTTCAAATCCCAATCTGGGTGGAGTTTCCATGCTCTCCCTGTGTCTGTGTGAGTCTCCTCTGGGTGCTCCGGTTTCCTCCTACAGTCCAAATGTCAATTTAATTCTCCAAATTGCTCCATATAGAGTGTGTGTGTCTGTGTGAGTGAGTGTGTGCCCAGTGATATATTGGTGCCCTGTCTTGGATGTATCTACCCAGCACCCGGAACGTTCTCCCCTGGATGGGCATGGGGAACCCCCGCGACACTAGTAGAGGATATAATGTTTACTATGAACAATAAGGCATAGTAAAAACTCTCTAAATAAAGACTTTTAATTAACTACTTTTTATTATTCACACAACACCCCAGCGCATAGAACTAATAGTGGTTTATAATTACTGTACAAGAACACTAAAGGGTAGTACAGGTTTTTGTTCAGGATCTGGTTTTGCTGTGTAAAAAAGAATTGACTCTCAGCACTGGTCTCAGCACGGGACCCACATGTTCTCATGGTCATTAAGTTATGACCCACTTTTGGGTCTTGTCCCACCAGTTGAGAATTGCTGCTTTGGACAAGTGGTTCTCATCTATGTACCATCTATGTTTTTCATCATGGAGCGACTGAGAAATTTCCTGTTTAATTAAAATAAGTTTGTACAGTATGATTTAGAGCTTGTACTAATATAAAAAATGTAATAATTATGTTATTTTAGGGTGGCACAGTGGCTTAGTGGATACACGTTTGCCTCTCCAGGTTCAGGTTCACGACACTTGAATGGTTTCGATCCTATCTCACAGGAAGGACCTTCAAAGTGTCATGGAATGGGGAGATCTATAACTCTCATCAAGTATGCACTGGTGTGCCTCAGGGCTCTGTACTTGGTCCTCTCCTTTTCTCACTATACATGACATCACTGATCACAGTCATCCAGGCGCATGGTTTCTCTTACCACTGCTATGCTGATGACACTCAGCACTCATCTGTCTTTTGCCCCTGAGGACACCACCATCTCAAATCGGGTATCTGCCTGCCTCACCGACATATCTGTTTGGATGAAGGCCCGTCATCTCAAATTAAACTTAGAAAAAACAGAGCTTCTCATTATCCCAGCTAAACCCTCAATCCATCACGACCTGACCTTCCAAATTGATGGCTTCACAATCTCCCCAACCGATTCGGTCCGGAACCTTGGTTTCACAATAGACTCCCACCTTAAACTCTCTGATCATGTTATCAAAACCGCCCGTTCTTGTGGATTCCTTCTTTACAACATAAGGAAGATCAGACCCTTTTTGACTGAACATGCTACCCAACTGCTTATTCAAGCCCTAGTCCTATCCCGGCTTGATTATTATAATGCGCTTCTTGCCGGTATCCCAGCTTCCACAATCAGACCTCTTCAACTAATTCAAAACTCTGCAGCCCGACTTGTGTTTAACCAGCCCAAGCGAACTCATGTCACTCCATTACTCACTTCCCTCCATTGGCTCCCTGTAGCTGCTCGCATTCAGTACAAGTCACTGACTCTGGCATACAGAACCATTTCTGGATCTTCCCCCTCCTACCTTCACTCTATCTTTTCAAAACACACTCCGACTCGTTTACTTCGCTCCAGTGATGATTGCCACCTGTCAATTCCACCTCACCGAGGAGCTAATTCTCACTCCGTGGCGTTCACCACTGCAAAATGGTGGAACGTTCTTCCCAACTCTCTCTGTAAGGCAGATTCACTACACAGTTTTAAGAAACTACTGAAGACGCATCTCTTTAACAAATACCTGTTGTAGAGAAAAAACAAAAAGGGGGGGGGGGGGGGAGAGGCCGCAGCATCGAATAACAATCAGGTTTGATGAATTTACAGTATAGTTGGTTTTCTCCATGGCTTCTGACTTGTGGTGTTCTCATTTGTAAGTCGCTTTGGATAAAAGTGTCTGCTAAATGACTAAATGTATGTAAATGTAAATGTATGTCCTTCATGTCTCCATCTGGGTTTTCCCCCACAAGGTAAAATGAATGATCTAAATTGACCCATATATTGTGTTGCTTTGTGCCCTGAATAAGGCCCTGTCCTGGTTGTATCTACCCAGAGGCATAAACGTTCTCCCCTGAATGGGCATCGGGACTTTTAAAATTTTAACCTTTTCAAAAGCACTGCCATGTAGAGGTATGTGCACAAATGTTACTTTGTCTGGATTTCTAGACTCAAGAGCCATTAAATCTAAAGAACTGACCCATTATCTTGGTGTATTAATGGTTTTTAGGTCTCAGTTTGAGTAGTCATGTTAAAGCAGGTACTAGATCAGCATTTTACTATCTTAATAATATCATTATTATTATAGATTTTCTGACTAAATCAGACCTAGAGAAACATAGAATACTAGAATAATTACTGAAATGGTCTCTTAACTGGATTTCCATCAAAGACCAATAACCAGCTTCAGCTGATTCAGAATGCAATAACATACTCTTCACATTTTATTACTTAAAAACGTTAACAATTATAATTGTTTCTTTTACCCTTTTTTAAACTTGTCTTGCCTTGCCAGAGGAAGTTCTTACAATTCTTCTGAGGATTTTATCTCATCAGTGACTGACCACCAAATAGGTCATGCTGGATGATGTTGCAGAATCAAAATGTTTTCCATGGCAGCTCCAGACCCTCTTATTTCTGTCACAAGTGTTCAGTGTGAATGTGCTGTCTTCTGTAAAAATAATAGAGCACCACGAGCTGCATGATGCTGGGTTGTAAATACAGGTTCCACTGGAGGACCCTACTTTTCTACACTGTAGTGTGATGGGAGACACAGCAATCTTTCCTAGACCAGCACTAATGAATGTGCCATTCTAGAAGATCTGGACTACCTGTGCCACCTGAATGAGCAGCATGTGCCACCTCAGGCTACCGGTAGCAAAGTAAGACAGAATATGGACAGAGTCTATTCTGCATTTGTTAGATCACCATAAACCCCCCTTCACCAAACATTATGCTTGGCACAATGTACAGTAGTCAAACAAGAATTGTTCTCATGTCAGCTTCTAATTAAAACACAAACTCTTCAGAATTTTTTTTTTTTTTTATTATTTAAATATAAATATTTGATCAACAAATTTATTCAACTAAAATTATTATACATGGCCATCATTAAATGCCTGACTTCAGGACAATTATTGCTAAATTGACAAGTGCACTTATTTCAATAAAATATACAAAAACTTTTTAAATAATGTGAAGTTAAAACGTAAAATCAAATGTAAAACGTAACCTCAATGCATGAGCTGATAAGTGAACAATGTGAGTACAACATGAGTACTATACAAATAACTTACTAAATGACTAGGTGAATTATAAACATCAGAGATCAAACTGCCACTATTCAGTACATTTATTTTCACTGTTATCTGTTCTGATCTCCACTTTAAACCTGTCATCATGTGGCTTGTGATGATGTTTTCTGCAAAAACAGTCCTTTATGTGAAATTAGTCTCTTCTTGGTGTTTTTTTTAATTTTTTTTTTTTAATCTTTTTTGGAAATGGTTCAGGGTGGTTCAAGACAACAAGTTTGCGGTGCTGACTCAGCTTCAAATTTCCCTGACCTCAATCCAATTCAACATCTCTGAAATGTGCTGGCCAAACATGTCCAATCAATGGAAGCTCCACCTCACATTTTACAGGAGTTGAAGGATATGTTGCTAACATCTTTGTGTCAGATAACACAGCTCACCTTCATGGATTTAGTGGAGTCTATGTCTCCATGGCTCAGGGCAGCACAATATTAGGAAGGTGGTTAGAATGTTATTACTGGGCAGTACAACCCTATTTCCAGAAGGTACACTTTATTTAGGATTGAATGCCAGGATCACTATATTTGGTATAGACCAGGGGTGTTTTTAGGGTTCAGAAACATCAGTGGCTTTAGCCCAGATCCCTTATACCACCTCTGTCCTCTTTAAAAATTGCCCATTCATGAGTGTATTTATCCATTTTTCAAAGTGTTGTTACATTCATTTTGTTTCATCATTCAGTAGTTATAAATTATATTACATTTGAAATATGTCTGTCAGCAGTGGATCGCACATTCAGTTCTAATAAATGATGGTAAATGATCTGGGGCCACTGACAAAGCATCCGGGGCTATAGCCCCGAAAGCCCAGGTGTGAGTGATCATGTAGTTCTCCGGTGGTATTGTTTGAGAATCTGTCATGGTAACATAGTGAACATGGTGCTCAGTAGACATTAACAAAAATCACTGTCCTATAAGACTGCAACTAGAAACACAGCTTGAAACAGATGTTTCTGTAGCCACAGTCTAAAGAAGCCCAAGTTTCCATGAACACAATGTTTTTCAAATGAGATGACATGAATACTGCAGTAGGCATACTAATACGTATCTCCATATAGAATATAAGCATGTTTCTTGAGAGTTTGGTAGCTCAGTGGTTATTAAGTGGCTATTAAAAAACTGTTACCAATGTAAATTAAATTAACCCTCACTTCTCCAGGGTGCTGTATCAATCCTGTGTTCTGACCCCAACCAAGTTGGGAGACACTTTGGATAAAAGCTTCTGCAAAAATGACCAATTGTAAATGTATAAAATATGTAAAGAACTTCTGAATAAGAAAATTACAATAATTACATCTTGTTACTTATATAAAATGTTTCTTACATTAGAAAATAAAATACAGAATAATACTGATCATAATGGATAACCTGAAGAGTTAACGTCATATTTAAAGATTAAAAGTACTTCAATGAATAAACCATGAGATAAACAAGATAAATAAATAACTTTAACTTTAGAAATGATAAGATGGAACATAAATAAATGTAGCATTTATATTGTGTAGCTTCGGGAATATACACAGAATCCTTCCCATAAATCACAGAACTGATCAGAATCTGCAATAAAGAGAAGAAAATCAGGTTAATTACATTCAGTTATTAAAAAACAAAATGATGTACCTTTAAAGGGAATGAACTGTTGTTATTTGATTCTGTTCATTAGCTCATGTGTTTATTTGTATTTTAACTGTTTTCAATGTTTTATAAATCTCTATATGTGTTTTGGACAATGTGGACTGTGATGCATGTTTGATGCATGTTTTCATATGAAGACCACCTTTAGCTAGAATGCAGTTCCACTGTCACTGCCATATGTGGCCCACATCTGTATGTTATCAGGGGATTTATGAAGACTTCTACAAAAAACTTACTTTAGTTTCTGTAGTTTACAGTTTGGATCCTTTTGTAGATCAGACAGCATCTTCTTTCCTGATTCTCCTGGATTATTAGCAAACAAATAAAGTTCTCTGAGGTTGGATGATGGATTTGATCTCAGAGTTGAAGCCAGAACAGTAAATCCATCATCTGTGATTTTGCACTGTACCAACCTGCAAATAAATAAAAATGTACATAATTAAAACTAATCACACAATCAGTTCTATAAAAGAAATATTAAGAGATGTAAATTCATACATAAGTATCTCCAGTTTACACTGTGGATTCTTTAGTCCAGCAGAGAGAAAATTCACTCCTGAATCCTGTACTTTATTATCATTCAGGTTCAGTTCTATCAAACTGGAGGAGTTTAAACTGAGAATGGAGGACAGAACCAAACAACTTGCCTCTGATAGATTACATTCACACAATCTGTCAAATATAGAAGACAGTAATCCACAGTGTAAGAAACATCCATCACAAACATGTGTTTGCATGAATCAACATATACAACAACATATTTGAAATTATATTTAAAACATTAATAAAAAGATTAAAACCCAAGCTCTTCCCACCTCCATTTTCATATTCCAGTCATCACAGTAAAGTTTGCAATGAAATTGTTAATACAGAATACTTTCATAGAGAGCATGCATCCTACCCAATGAGGATGGAGGACATAATTTTACACAGAAAGTTTTATTCACACATTGCATCACAGAATGAAGAAACTGCAGGCACCGGAATGAAGACAGTGCTTCTCTTATTCTGTGCGCATCATCTCACCTCTCCTCAAATACCTGGCAGACAATTCCCTTTCTCACTACCTCAGTTTTGCCTCGCCTCTGAACGGCGTTGTTTGGCTTTGTCGCTGCCACACTGTCCCACCAGCCCGTTTCAGAATGTTCCACAGACTGACTCTGAGGGGCACTGTGTCTTGGTGTGTGAGACTGAGGCAAGACCCAAATCAAAAATAGAGAGAGGGATCAGAGTGTCTTATTCTGCCATAATACACACATTTCCAAATTTCTCTGTACATGGGCTCCTGACATTCACTCGTCAGGGAATAGCCACCTGCAGTTGCCATCCTACCAGCATTCTATTTACTCTATTAAACATCCATCCCCATCGGCTTCCACCGTCCTTCTCCCTCATTCTTAAAACAGCATTTGATTGGTGCTTGACTGCACAAACATTGTACTTCATTAAACATTATCAAAACAACTTCTTAAAAATCAAAGCATAACCAATAGAAGAACAGTGGAAGTAAAACACATATTTATCAGTAAACTGAATATAAAGCCAGAAGACATGGCAAAATCAGTGTGATGCTTGAAAGGTAATGATCTCACCTCAGTATCTTAAGTTTACAGTGTGGATTTTTCAGTCCAACAGAGAGAAATTTCACTCCTGAATCCTGCAGTTTATTGTTACTCAGATCTAGTTCTTTCAGACTGGAGCAGTTTAAACTGAAAACTGAAGACAGAACTGAACAACTTTCTGCTTTTAGCTTACAATCCCACAACCTGCGAGAGAAATTATGATCTATTAGAACACAGATGTCTGGTATGTACATTGTTTCATTTTGTATTTAAACTTAAAAAATGGTAGATTTAAATGTACATTTTTAAAGAATCCTTTAAAATACCATACAAAGCTAAAATTAACAAGGCTAAAATGGCTAAGTGCACCAAAATGAATGACTGTTTCCATCACCAAGGTGGCACCAACAGAAAATACCTAGTGCGATTGCAGATTAATGCTGAATCATGTATTTGCATCTGTAAGTGAAGATGAATGAGTCAGAAGAGGTTAAAGCAAGACTCCAAATTTAGTTTAAACATGCAAAATTTGGAAATGGCAATAAGATCTGAAGAGGGATAAACTGGTTCTAAAAAGGACAGTGCAAGAGAGCAAAATCATACTTCAATCAGATATGGCCCACCTTCCTGATTTTCATCTGGTCCACTGACAGCACAAGAGTGTACCTCTCCTGGATGTGAGATATTTGCAACATACACAGATTAAAACCAGGCCTCGCCAAACTTGGTCACATGTAGGTAACACTGCCAGATTTATATATTTTTATATGTTGGACATTTAAGGCTCTATGAAAATGTCTGCCACATTTGGACCAGATGTGTTGGACATTTTGGTTCACCAAAATGCCTTCAAGCCATGCGGCAAGTGGGAATTAGGAATGTGGACCAGATCTTGACCAGAATCATTTTGCTATCTGGGTATTCACATTCTTCAGCACCATGTGATTAAAAGTAATTGACCCTCTTTACCAGCATCCTGACCATAAACAGTACGGTAAAGTACTATAGCACAGGAACTGTTTTAAACATGAAAGAAACAGGGTTATTAATGAAACTTTTTCCCATATCCCCATGTTTTGTGATACAGAAATGGATCACAATGTTTTTTTGTTAAAAATAAATAAATAAATAAATAAATAAATAAATAGTTAGTACAAAAAAATTATTAAAATCTGCATAATTTCTGAAATTAAGATAATCATTGATCTCACCTCAATATCTCCAGTTTGCAGTGTTGATTCTTCAGTCCAACAGAGAGTAGCTTCACTCCTGAATCCTGCAGATTATTGTAACTCAGGTTCAGTTCTATCAGACTGGAGGAGTTTAAACTGAGAATCGAGGACAGAACTGAACAACTTTCCTCTGATAGATTACAATCCCACAACCTATGTGAGAAATTATGATTATGATCAGTATACTGATGCCACTGATTTTGATCACTGAATGTGGAGTGATGAAGTGAATAACACTGATTATTTCTTTACAACTGCACCTGTGAGTATGTGGTATTATTCATTCATTCATCATCTTCCGCTTAATCCTCTACTAGGGTCACGGGGTGGGGGTTCCCCATGCCCATTTATGGGAGAACGTTTTGGGCAGATACACCCAGGAAAGGGCGCCAATCTATCACCAGGCACACACACATTCACAGAGATACACACACACAAACACGCTATATAAGGGACAATTTTGAGCATTCAATTAACCTTGATCCATGTTTTTAGACTGTGGGAGGAAACTGGAGAACCCGAAGGAAACTCACACGGACACAAAGAGACCATGGAAGCTCCACTCATTTTTAAAGCTGATGTTAAAAGCTGGAAAATTAGAAAATGGAAGTGAAAGGATGTGAGGTAATTTGGTAAAGGTTAAATCGTGATTGCTAGACTAAATCTATCATCTCAAGCTTCTGTGGGGTGATCCAGTCTGCGGGGGTCAGTATCTTTTAAACGTGGTAAAAGTTTTAGAGTGTAGTCAAAACAGAAACATCTATATGAATATATACATATAATCCAGAGGTAAAAATAAATAATAAGAATAATAAGATAACATACAAGAAGAAAAAAACAAGGAAAACCAAACCAATAATAAGTAAAAGGATCTAAAAAGGGAACTTAGCAACGCACAAAGGCTAAGCAAAATGCTAAATTAAAGATTGCACAAAAAAAAAGAGTTAATAGAAAAAAAACAACAGGTTAGTGGTGGAACATAAACAGAAGAGTGGCAACACAATGCACACAATCCAACTGAAGAAACCAGAGTAGACTGATGGAGAGTAGTAATTATGAACACTAACATGGAAACAACTGCCTGAAAAAGGAAGGCATCAAATAGACAAGTAGGTTAGCACATTGATTTATATATATGCACCTCTGAAAGACAAACCTTAAGTCAACCCAGGGTAGATAATAAAATAATCCTTACCAGAAAGAAAACACAAGGTTAAATAAAACTGAAAAGAAGCCAATATAACACAAAAGTAATGACATAACTACATACAAGTGGGGATCAACTGAAACACAAGGAGAGACCGCAACCAGCAAAGAATCTCAAAATATTTACTCGAGGTAAAGATTCAGTCATTGTTTTACAATGACAGATGCCTTTGATGTGGACTGAAATGTGGAAAAATTTGGACTGCATTGTTATGTGAGCATCTAGGTTGTCTAAGCTTGTCACTTAGCCACTGCAGTTAGTGAGTAATTAGCATGGCTTCCACCTGCAAATTCAGCAGCATTTTGCACATTGTTTGCTCCTCTGATACCTGCAGGCCGGCAGAGTTGTGTAGCGATTAACGCTTTTCAGCTTTTTGAGCACAGAAAGACACACATGAGGGAGAATCTCTTAACCAGCCACCATAAAAACAGCCTGCTCGTGAAACAGAATCAGGGCTATGTGCTACGAATGTGAAGGAGGGGCAACTTTTAAACTAACTGTGTCCCAACCATGACTTTCAGGTGTGACAAAAATAAACACGCTCAGTGCTGGGGACATAATAAGAAACAGGTCTGGCCATATGTGCCCCTAACCAATCATGGCTGCCATCCTCTTTGTGACTAAAGCAAATACCATGTAACCTAGGTAATGTTAAACTCACCTCAGTATTTCTAGTTTGCAGTTTGAATTCTTCAGTCCATCAGAGAGAAGTTTCACGCCCGAATCCTGCAGTCTATTTTTATTAAGGTCCAATTCTCTTAGACTTGATGATTTTGAATTAAGCACTAAGGACAGAACTGCACAACTTTCCTCTCTTAGTTCACATCTACACAATCTGCAAGAAAAACAATAATTTATTAGGACACTGATGTTTTGGACAGACGCAAATTTTATTTCTGCTAAAAATGACAGAAATAAAAGAAGCTTATTATGAGATTATGTGTAAAACTTTATCCAACTAAAGCTCAGTAGAGCTCTGAAACAAAGATAAATGTAAAAAAAATACACTATCCTGCTATCGCATATTAACTAAACCTGTAAGCAAGAAGCAAGGTGTAACGGGTGCCTAGGGCACCCGTTTCTCGGCGTTTTGTGTGTTTTTGGGTTCTGTGTTTTCCTGTGTTTAGTTAATTAGCTGTCTCATGTAGGTCTTTTAGTTAATTAGCTTCGCGGGTTCGTTGGGTGGTTTTGGGCACGTGGTGTGATATGTCAGGGTATTTAGTTCCGGGGTTTTATGTCTTCCGTGCGCGTCTTTGTGTTTGATGTCACTCTGTCCGTTTACCTGTGTGTTTGGTGTTTTGAGCACCGTAAATAAAATTCCTTTGTTGCCACTACCTGCGTGCCTGGCTCCCTTCTGCGCGTTAGAGCGCCGCGGCTCTGCGCAGCATTTGCGCAGCCGCGTTAAATCCCAGGTGGACCGGCGTGACAAGGCATATATTTGTAGATAACAATTTCCCAGATGATCTACTTAACCTATTGACAAAATTTTGAAGTAAGCATCCAGAGCACATTGTGCTATCCCATAATTAGACTGGAGCTGAATCACATGATCAGACAAAGCCACAGTAAACCCGTGATACATTTACATTTAGCAGACACTTTTAGTCAGTGTGACTTACGAATGAGAACAACACAAGTTGGTAGTTATGAAAAACAGCTACAGTATAGAATTTTAAAACCTAATCATTATTCTATGCTACACCAGAATTCTTACATCATTGTTTGAGAAAGAGATGTGTTTACAGTTGTAAAAGATGTTCTTAAAGATGCCAAGTGACAGAGTTGGAAAGATTGTACCACCATTTTGTAGTGGTGAACGCAATGGAGTAAGGATTAGTGCCTCGGTGACTTGGAATCACCAGGCGAGTAAAGGTAATAGAGGCAAATCCAGAAATGGTCCTATAGGCCAGAGTCAGTGCCATGTACTGGTATGATTGAGTTACTGATACTAATTCAGATAGTTGATAATTTAGAGCTGCTAATTCACCTTGAATCCATGCTTTTTGATTGTGAGAGGAGACATGAGAACCCGGAGGAGACCCACGGAGGACAAGGGGAGAACATGGAAACTCCATCCAGATTTGGATTCAAACATTGTAGATCATGGATGTACTTGATTGATTGTGGAAGACAAGTTTTAAGTTTTAAGACAATCTCACCTCAGTATCTTTAGTTTACAGTGTGGATTCTTCAGTCCAAGAGAGAGAAGCTTCACTCCCGAATCCTGCAGATTATTATTACTCAGGTTCAGATTTATCAATCTAGAGGAGTTTAAACTGAGAACTGAGGACAGAATTGAACAACTTTCCTCTGTGAGATTACATTTATACAACCTGTAAGAGAAATGGTGATCCATTAGAACACTGAAGGCTCATACAGATATTATTTCATATGTGAGAGGGAGGCAGAGCATTGGATGTGACAGAGGTAATTGAATCAGCTGCCATAAGTGCTGCTAATGGTCTATATGCAGGTACTTATAGAGGTGAGTCGTGGAACAAAGGACAGAGCAACTGCAGAACAAGAATAGTCAAGAGCAAGAGTGTCAAGAATGTGTGTGCGTGTGTGTGAGACACATGGACATCCAACCCAGATATTCTATCCACACAGCAGTGATATTCTGATTAAGATCTGGTCACATCTTATTTTTTCATCTGCCTCACTTGCAGTATGCATTGACCGCACTTGGACTGCTTCCTGATGTGAGGTCCACATACAGTACATGCACTAGATGAGGACCACATGTTGGACAAAAGTAACGCACATGTTGGTGACTTACATTTGGATACATTAAAATGCCCTATTGATCATGGAAAATGGGACTTTGTTGCCAGAAAATGACCACCGTAGTGACACCCTGTGTGCTTCCCCAGGCCCCTATGCCACATGACCAGTACAGTAATAGAAAAGCAAAATAGCTAAAGATGCAGAGTGCTGAACCCAGCCAAAGAGGGGAAAAACATTCTGCTGATGCCAAGCTTGAACTGTGTTCTTACTTATAGTGAGAGGTATGCAAAATAGCATAAGTTTTGCTGCAGCAGTGGCTACATCTTCACCTAATTATCATGACGTATAATTCTAGAGTAAAAACAGATGCTAGATTACAAAGTTTGATACAAAAGTTGAATAATCTGTTGGTGTGTGTGATGATCTCACCTTAGTGTCTCAAGTTTACAGTATGGATTCTTCAGTCCAGCAGAGAGAAGCTTCAGTCCTGAATCCTGGACTTTATTGTAACTTAAGTCTAGTTCAATCAGACTGGAGGAGTTTAAACTGAGAACTGAGGACAGAACTGAACAACTTTCCTCTGTTATATTACAATCCCATAACCTGAGAGAATTAATGATGCATTAGAACAGCGATGTTCTTTATACATATACTGTAGTACAACAAAAGCCAGCCTCAATGGCTTTTCCACTTATCCAGAAAATCGAAAATACTACAATACTTACAAGGCTTTATGGGACTCTTTAATGACGGGCAGCAGGCTTGTTAAACATTTAAGTGATAGTCGATAATTCCTGAAGTCAAACTCATTCAGCTTTTGATCTGAGTTGAGCAACACAAAGACTAGAGCAGACCAATGACCAGGAGAAAGATCGGCTTCATCCACCCCATGAGACCCTCCCCTGTTAAGGTACATCTGAACCTCCTGTACTAGAGAATCATCATTCAGTTCATTCAGACAGTGGAACAGATTGATGGATTTCTCTGTAGGAAGATTCTTCCGGATCTTCTTCCTGATGTACTCAGTTATTTTCTGTGTAAGGTCAGAGATTTCTTCTTGTTGTGGTAGAAGATCTTGTAGGAGCTTCTGATTTGATTCCACTGAGAGACCAAGAAGAAATCGAAGGTAAAGATCCAGGTGTCCAATCTGGCTCTTTAACGCCTCATTTACTGAACTCCTCAGGAAGTCAAACATGTTGGACTCATTAAAAAGTTTTGATAGTGCTGAAGTCTGTGTTTCTGTTTTATTTCCAGTGATGAAGGTGAATAAACTAAAGAAAGCAGCCAGATATTCTTGAACACTCAGATGTACAAAGCTGAAAACCTTCCCCATGTGCAGTCCAAACTCCTCTCGGAAGATCTGGGTGCAAACTCCTGAGTACACAGACCCTTCTGTGACATCAATACCACATGCTGTCAGATCTTCCTCATAGAAGATCAGGTTTCCTTTCTCCAGCTGCTGGAATGCTAGTTTCCCCAGTTTGAAAAGAATCTCTTTATCCTGCTTTTTCTGATACTTTCCTCTTACCATGTTGGTCTGAATGATCAGGAAGTGGGTGAACATTTGAGTCAAAGTTTTGGGGATCTCATCACTTCCTCCTTCCCCCAGCAGCTTCTCCAGGACAGTGGCTGAGATCCAGCAGAAGACCGGAATGTGACACATGATGTAAAGACTTCTTAATGATTTCATGTGTTTGATGATTGGATCAGTCAGACTCTGATCACTGACCTTCTTTCTGAAATATTCTTCTTTCTGAGGATCACTGAAGCCTCGTACCTCTGTCAGTCGATCAATGTATCTAGAGGGGATCTGAAAAATCGCAGCTGGACGGGATGTGATCCAGATGTGAGCAGAGGGAAGCAGATTTCCTTTGATTAAGTTGATCAGCAGCACATCCACTGAGGATGTCTCAGACAGATCACTAACTATCAATGTGTTCTGAAAATCCAGAGGGAATCGACATTCATCCAGACCATCAAAAATAAACACAACATTTTCAAATCTGGAGACATCAGTGTCTGTCATCTCCTTAAAAAAGAGATTAAGAAGATCAATCAGACTCAGTTTCTGGGTCTTTATTAAATTCAGCTCTCTGAAAGGAAGTGGAAACATGAGAATCATGTCCTGATTAGTTCTTCCTTCAGCCCAATCAAGAACAAACTTCTGTACAGAGACTGTTTTTCCAATTCCAGCAACTCCTTTAGTCACAACAGTTCTGATAGGGCGTTCTGATTCTGATAAGAGTTTAATAGTCTGTAAAGTTCTGATGGAGTGTTCTGGTTCTGATATGGGTTTAAAGATGTCATTACATTTAATGGGTGTCTCCTCTGTAGCTCTTCTCCTGGATGCTGTCTCAATCTGTCTCACCTCATGTTCATTACTGACCTTTCCACAGTCTCCTTCTGTGATGTAGAGCTCTGTGTAGATCTCATTCAGAAGTGTTGGGTATTCTTTGTTAGAAATCACTTCATGTAAACACTGAAATTTTTTAATCAGTGATGATCTGATTTTCTGTTTTGTAGATCCAGTAGATTTAGCAGAATCACACCTGTAACATGAAAATTTCTCTTGAGCCAGAAAGGAAATTGATTTAAGTAATCTCAAAAAACAAACAGAAGTTTATAAAATGTATTAAAATAAACATATTTAAAACTATATAACATACCATCAAGCACTTGCTCATCCTACATACAATGTATAGTGTCAACCATAAGTTAGATGTAAGGATATCACTGTTGTTCAGCTACTATAGCAGTCAAAATTAAAAGTACACCACCTGTGCTTTTACTTTCAATAGGAAATGGCTAATGTGGCTGTGTGGTGATTTGCTTCATTAAGCATGACAGCAAGGAAAAAATAAAATGCATTATGCACAGACCGTCAAGTTGCTCCAAATCAATTGGCTGTACACCGTATTTGCCCTGACTGTACTAGGAATTAGTTAAAAGGTAAAATAAATGTTGCTGGGTCCCCTTTCAACCAATGTATATGTTGGTGTCTATGAAAATGCACCAATAGTCTTTTGGAGCAGTCGTAGGCTTGTGGTAAGAAAACAGCCTTGCTGATTTTTTTGGCCAAAACACCTAATGGGCACCATATACAAACTGCCCATCGCTCCAAACATGGGTGCACAGTTCACCTGTGTGTGTGTGTGTGTGTGCGCGCGCGCGCGCGCGCGTGTGTGTGTGTGTGTGTTTGTGTTTCACTGCTCAAATTGGTTAAATGTGGAGGACAAATTCCTCTGTGCGTAAGTACTGTAGGTCACTTTGAAATAAAAAGTCTGAACTTAAAATTCAGCACTGGACCTATTCATACAATACATACATACAAAAAACAAAACAGGGTTTTTAGCACAACTGAAAATCCGGTCTAATAAACGATGCAATCATAAGGCTTTAGCAGTTCTAATACTACTATAATCAAAGGTTAAGAAATAAATTGTATCAAACCAACGTATGCAATGCCTATATTTAAAAAAGACTGTACACTGTAGACATATTTACATTTGATTTCTAATTTCCTATTGACTGTATGAAAATGGATAGGTACAGCCAAAGTGTGGCCCCAGTACTGTAATATATTAAACATTATTATTTCATAGTAGACTGTAATATTTAAATGTTGTTTTTGATCTGACCTTAAATCATCCACTTTGTGTTTCTGTTCCAGTTTGTCTTCTGGTTCATGTAGAGCTCTGTGGTAAAACCGAATGAATTAAAATTGTAAATGCAAACTGCTGTAAGTTTAGTTAAAGAGATCATTATTTTCTATAATAAACATTTATTAAAATATTTTTTGATTGAATTTTTAATTTAAAAAAATAAGCATGTAGATCTGGGAAAGAGTAGTGTAAGCTTAGTTGATGAAAGAGGTGGATATTTGTGATTCAGTACTTCAGTTTATGGCCTGCAAAACCACCACTGGTGCACAAATTGTTTTGAGAAAGTTGGTGGAATAGGAAAGGGAGCTGCAATGTGTGATTATAGATCTAGAAGAAGCTTTTTTTAGGGTGGAGAGAGAAAAGGTGTGATATTGTATGAGGAAAAAGTGTCAGAGAATGTGAAAATGATGGGACACATTTTGTATGCGGGTTTCAGAAAGAGATGGATAAGGTGCAAGAAAACTAGAAAAATAAAGACACAAAGAAAATGTGTCATGCCAACCCCAATTTACGTATGTAGCATCACAGAATTTTACAGCTATAAGATGTTCAATGCTCCAATACTAAATAACAACCTGCAGCTCATGTCAGAGACAGACTGTAAGGACGGTTATTAATATTAGGAATCATTTTTACCTCCCATCAGGTGAGTAGCCTTTTTTACTGAATGATATTGGTTCATTCATGGACCAGTCACTCTTCATGGAGACACAGCTGGGTTCAGGTGAATCTGCTCTCTTACCCTGAATCAAACCAGGGTGGTGTGGTGATGCTGGGTAATGGGTAGGACAGGCGGAGCCGACTCGCTGATCACACTCACCCATCTTCCGCTTCCGGCCTCTTTTACTGTTACACATAAGGAGAGATAATAAGTAACATCAATAAAGCCAGGTGTTACCATTCACCTGATCCACATCCACAGCCTTCCTCTATCAAGCCCTCATGCCACATTTTCCTCACTTGTTCTCAGGCTGGACCACCTCCACAGTGGGAGAAAAAGTCGTGCACAACCATCTGCGCCCCCGACCTATGAATCAATTGGAACTTGAGGGGCTGAAGTGCTAAATACCAACGAGTGATCCGGGCATTGGTATCCTTAATGCATTGAAACCACTGGGGCATGATGTGAACAGAGAGTGAACACTCGGCCCAGGTGATAGCAGCCAAAGGAGAGGACAGCCCAATTGATAGTTTCATTTGGCCCACATGCTGCATCCATTGACTGATTCCAGGTGTAAAATGTGGGCCTCATATCCACCAGATTGGCCAAAATCACTTGATGTGATTTAAAAAAAAAAAAGTCAGGTGTAGAACTGTCTAATCTTTATTTCAGATTTGAACCATATGTGCTTTTAAACATTTGGGAAAAAAAAAAAAAAACTTTTTAATATGTGGCTTTGGCTGCCATGCAGTGTGCCAGTGTCAGTAGAGGGCCAGCAGTGCTATATCTCAGCCAGAGGTGGCCCACATCCATATGCTATCTGGGCAGTCAATACTGCCTTACTGCACGTGAGCCAAAGTTGGCCCTCATAACAAAACCTTTATAAGAACCATATGGCAGTGCTACTTGCATTTGAGCCATAAATGGTCCACATCAGGGCAATGCTAAGACGGATTTCGTTGATTTTTCCACCATCTTGCAGCTTGGTGCGGTCCGCCCAATTGCAGACATGAAACATTTTGCTACCATAAACATTACTATAGAATTAATTCAGATTACTTTTAATCATATTACAGACACTTTTTACTTTTTACAGACAAGTACCATAAACTTGTGTTAGGGTCAAAGGTCAGGGTCAGCCATGATACAACACAAAGGCCCACTTTGGCAATTTTTGGTGGGGTTAGAGTTTAGTAGCCTCACATTATAATCACCGAGCCACCTTTCAGAAATACTAACACCTGATTCCTATCGGGCGGGGGTAACCTTAGCAATGATATGATTTATTTTGTGCCGTGTTTTTAATTAACAACTGATCAAGAAAGAAATTAGTCAAAATTAAAGCTAAACAGGTTTAATTACAAATAAACACATTATCTAAGTGCAGCAAATGAAATCTGTTTGTGGCGTGTGCAACAATGAACTTTCAAAAAAATAAACTAATTTACATTGTTCCATAGAGTATCAGTCTCAAGTGATGTTTGTGCGATGAATATCTGTAACACTGATGAGTTTTGTGAGCAGCACCGGTGTTTGGAAGAGGGAAGCTGGGTAGGGTGCTTTCAATCATTTTTGTTACATTTTATTTTTGTAGATTTCAGTATCACCTCAATTCATCACGACCTGACCTTCCAAATTGATGGCTCCACAATCTCCCCAACCAATTTGGTCCGGAACCGTGGTTTCACAATAGACTCCCACCTTAAACTCTCTGATCATGTTATCAAAACCGCCCGTTCCTGTAGATTCCTACTTTACAACATAAGGAAGATCAGACCCTTTTTGACCGAACATGCTACCCAACTGCTTGTTCAAGCCCTAGTCCTATCCTGGCTTGATTATTTTAATGCCGGTATCCCAGCTTCCACAATCAGACCTCTTCAACTAATTCAAAACTCTGCAGCCCGACTTGTGTTTAACCAGCCCAAGCGAACTCATGTCACTCCATTACTCACTTCCCTCCATTGGCTTCCTGTAGCTGCTCGCATTCAGTACAAGTCACTGACTCTGGCATTCCTGTAGCTGCTCGCATTCAGTACAAGTCACTGACTCTGGCATACAGAACCATTTCTGGATCTTCCCCTCCTACCTTCACTCTTCAAAATACACTCCGACTCGTTCACTTTGCTCCAGTGATGATTGCCGCCTGGCGATTCCACCTCACCGAGGAGCTAATTCTCACTCCGTGGCGTTCACCACTGCAAAATGGTGAAACGTTCTTCCCAACTCTGTCCGTAAGGCAGAATCACTAAACAGTTTTAAGAAACTACTGAAGACGCATCTCTTTAACAACAAATACCTGTTGTAGAGGAAAAAAAAAAAAAAGGCGGGGAGCCGCAGTATCTAATAACAATCAGGTTTGATGAATTTACAGTATAGTTGGTTTTCTCCATAGCTTCTACTTGTGGTGTTCTCATTTGTAAGTCGCTTTGGATAAAAGCGTCTGCTTAATGACTAAATGTAAATCTAATGTAAATCACATCTGTCAGGAATTTAAAATTACGTGAACATAATAACAGTGTCACAGGTGCCTGGGGCACCTGTCCCTCATTAATGTACTCTTTGTCTCCGTTGGGTGATTGGTTTATTTTTTGCACGTGACCAGGTGTTTTTTGTATTTAGTTTCTGTGTTCAATCTGAAGTGCACGTCTTTGTTGTGGTTATATCCCAGTGTTAGTTCGTTTGTTTCAAGTTCAAGTTCAAGTTATTTATTTATATAGCGCTTTTTACAACAGTTTCGTTCCCCCTTTCTGTTGGTGTCCCTACACCATATTAAATAATAAATCCTCTTTTGTTTTTATGCCCGGTGTCTCCGAACTCTCCTTCCGCGCTCAACCACGGTACGGCGCTGTGCATTATTCCCGCGCAGGCTTGTATCTGTGGGAGCGTTTTGTCCAACGGACCGGCGTGTACATTTTTCTCCGTGCAGCCGTTCCTTGGAAACGCTCACAAGGCGCAAGCGGCGTACGCATTCCTCCCGCGTAGCCAATCTCCCGAACGAACGAGCGTGGGTTATAAGCGTTTAATAGAACCGGGTTCTAGGCGCTTTTTAGGTTTAACTGGGTTCGTGAAACCGGGTTTGAGACTAGTAATTAAGAAATAAAGAATCGGAGTATTATTCAACGGGGTAGGCGAACAGAGTTCGTATCCAATGGTTGAAAAAATAGCTGATTTTTGGCTAGAGCGATCGAGAGAGGCCTGGGGTCCCGTCGTGCCTGAATAGCAGGTCAAATTTCTAAATTCGAAATTTCTTCGGTGCGCATATCAGGGAAACCTTGTATGTGTGTTTGTCTTGTCTTGTGAGGAGCAGTAATACATGTGGTTGAAATAAGCTCAAAAGGTAAAGTTCTGTTTTGTGCTTGATGTTTTATTTGAAAAAGGGGGGAGGTTCATTTTGTGGTAAGTAATTTACTGTAGCTGGTAAGTAAAGTAAAGTGTTTAGCTTGGTAAGTAATATTTGTGTTCTGCTTGTGTGTTATACAACCTAAATTAACTTAATTAAAATGGCTGACTTAACTTCAGGACAACTAGCGCACACCTAGCCAAAGGCTAAAATTTTAGCAGCATGTTAGAGTTGAGTTGGAACAAAGGGTTTTAAATGGCCGCCCCAGTGCCATTCAGTCCACCACCGACCCAGCTCTGGCTCAAACCATTAACATAGGTACAGTCACACCCATTGCCCCCACCTCAGGTATAGCTCCTCCTACATAGCATATGGTCAATGCAATGCTTGCAGCCCTTCACCTAACTTAACAGTTACCTATGTTGGGTGTCATTACAGGGTACACCAGTAGGTGGCGCCATATATCACTGGGCCATATCCCAAGACAGCCTGTGCCCAACCAATAAGGTTTTAATGAAATACCTCCAGCTCACCTTCCAAATTAGTCATGTGTCCTCCACAGGAGAAAATTATCCCAGCACCAATTGTTACCTGTGGTGCAGGTGGTGAACAATTTGATTTTCTAATTAACACTGGGCCCAGCGATGAATTGGCGCCCTGTCCTGGGTCTATCTGCCCAGCGCCCGAGACGTTCTCCCCTGGATAGGCATGGGGAACCCCACCGCGACCCTAATAGAGGATAAAGCGGGAGATAATGAATGAATGAATGAGTTACAATAACATGAAATTTTTAGCAATGGTAACGTGTCAATTTTGGCTTAAAATTTATGTATAGGGCCGTAGAATTTTTTATTTAAAATTTATTTATGGGAGCATATAGGTGCTCCCATAAATAAATTTATGGGTTTATATATACAGTTGTGATCAAATTTATTCAACCCCCACTGAAATAAAGTGTTTTGGCCAGTTTGACATTGATTTGGATCATTTCAGTCATCTTATTTACAATTATATCAAAGAGGCACTTATAAATTAGACAAATATAACATAATATTTATGATGGAATAACCACAAATGTCTTTACTGTGCTCACATCATTATCAGTTTTATTCAACCCCCTAGTGACATTATTTTTTAGTACTTAGTACAACATCCTTTTCCAGTTATGACAGCTTTCAAGCGTGAAGCATAGCTTGACACAAGTGTCTTGCAGCGACCTATGGGTATCTTAGCCTATTCTTCATGGGCAAAAGCCTCCAGTTCAGTCACATTCTTAGGCTTGCGCGCTGCAACTGCCTTCTTTAGGTCCCACCAGAGGTTCTCAATTGGATTTAAGTCTGGTGATTGCGATGGCCACTCTAGAATGTTCCAGCCTTTCATGTTCAACCATGCTCTAGTGGACTTGGATGTGTGCTTCGGATCATTGTCCTGTTGGAAGGTCCAACGTCTCCCAAGCCACAGGTTTGTGACTGACTCCATCACATTTTCCTCCAAGATCTCCTGGTACTGAAGGGAATTCATGGTACCCTGCACACGTTGAAGCTTTCCTGTACCATTAGAAGCAAAACAGCCCCAAAGCATAATTGACCCCCCGCCATGCTTCACAGTAGGCAAGGTGTTCTTTTGTTCATAAGCCTGGTTCTTCCTCCTCCAAACATAGCGCTGGTCCATTGTCCCAAACAGTTCTAATTTAGTTTCATCTGACCACAGTACACTGTCCCAAAACCATTGTGGCTTGTCCACATGACTTTTGGCATACTGCAGTCGAATTTTCTTGTTCTTTGGAGTCAGCAAGGGGGTGCGCCTGGGAGTTCTGGCATGGAGGTCTTCGTTATGCAGTGCGCGCCTTATTGTCTGAGCTGAAACTTCAGTGCCCACATCTGACAGGTCTTTTTTCAGTTCCTTAGCAGTCACGCGGGGATTTTTCTCCACATTACGCTTCAGGTAGCGCACAGCAGTCGCGGTCAGGATCTTCTTTCTGCCACGACCAGGTAACGTTTCCACTGTGCCCTTTAACTTGAACTTGCGAATGATACTTCCGATAGTGTCTCTTGGAATATTTAACAACTTCGCAATCTTTTTATATCCATTGCCATTCTTGTGAAGAGCAATAACCTCTTCTCTTGTCTTCTGGGACCATTCTCTTGCCTTCACCATGCTTGTAAACACACCAGTAGATGTCTAGAAGGAGCTGAGTATCACAGTCCTTTTAAATCTGCCTCATTGGTGCTTATCATGCTTGATTGCTGCTCGTTGACATCCACAGGTGTTTTGAATACCTGATTGAAAACACTGGAATGAACCTCTGTTCTTATAAGTGGTAGTTGTAAAAGGGTTGAATAATTGTGTCAATGAAGAAATCACAAAAAGGCCATTTAATACTTTATGACAAAAACAATTGATGCTATCTTAGTTGCATTTAGTTCTTTAACAAGTCCTTGTAAGATTTCATTATGAACACAATTACAAATGTGCACTGAATTCCATAAAACCCTTTGCAGCATTGGGGGTTGAATAAATTTGATCACAACTGTAGGTGCTCCCATAGGGGGGAATTGTCAGGAATTTTAAATTACGTGAACATAATAACAGTCCCAAAATGGCCAAAAGTTTGTATGGGGCTTGCTGCCATTAGGAAGTAGGGTGGGGCATGCTAGATTTGAACCAAAGTACTGGTCTTGGATCGGCTGATTTAAACCCTAGGGCGGTAATTTGTGATTGGCTTAGGCAGTTAAGGGGCGGGAATTACACTTAACGGATATATACACAGGTAAGCACTGCGGGGGCGCTCTATCACTCAGTCCCAGAGGCAGATACAACATCGGATCGCTGAGGATGGCAGACCCACTGGCCAGCGCGAGTTACTGACGGTGTTCATGTTCAAGTTTTCTTTGTACTCAATAAATGAGTTGAGACGACCATTTTTGCATAGGCTCGTTCTTTCTGCCTTTTTCAAAAATCAAAAGATCCAACATATCCAATACGGGACACAAAATTTATTTGCCAATTACGAGATGATTCCGTAGTTTACGGGACGGGAGGCAACCCCGTCACCACTGAGCAACCTTCCCCTTAAATTAAATCATTATAACACTTTATTAATGCAATGGAATTAGAAGTTATTATTCTTCAATAAAATGTGTGTTGTTACTTAGTATTGAATGATGTGACAAAGACTAATAGCTCGTAAATTAATAAATAGACTTTGAAGTGGTTCTAGTGTGATGTGGTATCTAAAAAGCTTGGGTCTGTCTAAATTTTTAAGTCCTCATTTTCATAGTGTATCCATATTATGACCAAAAGTACCTTCTGATATGAAGTTAAAAATAAAGCCAACTTCTCTTTACACTTCCTGTAGATGGACTGCTGACTTTATGTTTAACATGAAGCAATATGCAATGCTCATCACATGCTGCGGGGGCAGAGTTCAGTCATGAGCTGCAGGAGCACAAGCCATACAATTCCAGCATCTAGCAGCTGTATGTTTAAATGTTTAAAAAAGTTTGGAAACAAAGCCATATTCTGAGCTTGGGAAATCCTGTCTCCAGTCCACATTCTGCTCCATCATGTTACATTAATTTTAGAGGTAGAAAAAAGGGTCTGTGTACGGATTTGAGTTAAACATTTGAGTTTAAGACTTTTTATTCACATGCACCTTTAATAAATGCTTGAAATCAGGCAACTTCCCCACTGTAAATGGAGCATAGACAATGAAATGTACAGTCATCCCTCAATATATAGCAGTTCACTTCTAATTGCTTCACTGTATCACAGGTTTTAAAAAATATATATAACTAATTCTGTATCACAATTTTTGCTATATTGCAAGATTTTGAGCTATATATGTTCTTAAGATTGCAGGGTTTATTCATTAGCACTGGTTATTGGTGAATATCAAATGTGGATTATGTCGCTAAATACGCATTAGCCCATTTTAAAAGTTTTTTCAAACGTACCTCTGTTGCGCAATGCTCACAAACAATCTACCACCTGTGCTCCAGTGCTGTTTTAATTTACAGGGAACACAAAATATACCCACACATTTAATTCAAATGAAGTAGGCGGATCCTCTAACTTCAGTGTGCCATTTTTACTTGCCTTAGTCAGTAAACTGAACTCAGCATGGGAGGTTAGGCAGTATGTACAGCTAATAGCTCTGATAAATTGTGCTTTCATCAACATCATGTGGATGCCGGGATAATTGTGTGACTCTTTTCCAGGGGAACACATGGTACTAGAAAGCACTATGGAAAGAAGTCATTATGATGCTCAGGAAAACTTTCTGCTGGAAAGCCTTGGGGCCTGCATCCATGAAGATTACTTTGACATCTCTATATACAACATTTTTACAAATTATGTTCAAACTTTCATGGAAACTGTATTCCTGATGGCTGTGGCCTCATTCAGTGATAAAATGTGAAAATGTGTCAGGATGATTTACAGTAAGGACAACCAGCAGTTTGAGGTGCTGACTTAGCCACAAAATTATTTCAGATCTCAACCCGAGCCAGCATCTGTGGGATGTGCTGGACAAATATGTCCAATCCATAGAGGTGGACAATAAAAACTGCAGTCCATCTCAATCTGTTTCTCCACATACCATACTAGTCTGATTTAATGTTTTCTGTGACAGAAAAGGTTTTTGGGTGGTGATAATTCTTAGTACTGCAGTGATACTGACATGGTGGCACTGTGTTAGTGTGTGTAGTGCTGGGACGAGTGGACAGATTGTACAGAGAACAGTACACTAGTCAGAACATACAAGTGCCTGATCCACTTGGAACGTCATTCACCAACCTAATAATATCTGCTTTGTGGAGGTCCTGATCATCCAAGAAACAGAGTAAAAAGGACTAACAAAATATGTAGAGAAACAGATGGACTACAGAATAGAATTGTAGAACTACAAAGTTTATTTATATGATCGGTGGAACTGAAAAACAGACCGTGAGTGTGGAACTGAGTTGCACCTCATAAAATGGTTGATGAGTGTACAACAATAATAATAATAATAATAATAATAATAATAATAATGGCATGGTTAGCACGGTCGCCTCTCAGCGCTAGGGATTCCCGGTTCGAATCCCTATCTGGGTAGAGTTTCCATGTTCTCCGTGTCCGCATGGGTTTCCTCCGGGTTCTCCGGTTTCCTCCCACAATGCAAAAACATGGATCAAGTCAATTGAGTTCTCCAAATTGCCCCATATAGAGTGTGTTTGTGTGAGTGAGTGTGTGCCCAGCGATAGATTGGCGCCCTGTCCTGGGTGTATCTGCCCAGCGCCGAAACGTTCTCCCCTGGATGGACCCCCGCGACCGTAATACAGATTCAGATTTGGTGATTTATTGGACGCTTTTATCCAAAGCGACTTACAAGGTGAGCACAGGGTTCATCACAGCATCCCTAGAGCAATGAGGGTTAAGGGTCTTGCTCAAGAACCCACATTGGTAACTTCAGTGGACCTGGGATTTGAACCGCCAACCTTCAGATTGATAGCCCAACACCCTGACCACTGAGCTATCACTCCCTAATATATAGGATAATGCGGAAGATAATGGATGGATGGATGGATAATAATAATAATAATAATAATAATAATAATAATAATAATAATAATAATTCTAGTTATCTATGCATGCTCTCCTCCTGTTCCCACACCAGAACAGTAATGTCTCTTTAAGTAGAAATAATGGTAATAATAATAATAATAATAATAATAATAATAATAATAATAATAATAATAATACTTTAACTTTGTCATGAATTTCACTCACCTCTCATGTTCATTCTCGTCTTTATTCCTAGAGTAATTCATCGTGAAGATAGTTTCTCCTCGTAAATACTACATCGGCATCTTTAATTTATACAAACAGAGCCAAATACAGTTCCACCGACTCCAGTTCTCCCCATAATGTCCAAACATCCAAACATCAAAATAACTCTAACATTAGTCGTTAAGTCTCAACTGCTACTTTCTTACGAAATATATTTGTAAAACAAAAATTTTTTCCTATTTCGCAGAAGAGACTTGTTACTTTCACTTTAACTAAAAAAAGCTGCGTTGCTTCACTTCCCACAACACGCGTCCTCACAACGGGTGACGTCATGACAACGCTGAATGCTGCAAGTTGTAGCCAATGTGTGTGTGTGTGAGTGTGTGTTTTTTTTTTAAGTCATTAACTTATTTTGTTTTGTTCTTGAACTTCACTAGAACTTGATTTTGGTTAGTGGTTGAAAATGTGTTAATACGTAGATTTGTGTTAATTCGAGTGAACCTTAACAGTTCTCAAGTTCCGTTTTGACTTGTTGCAGCTGGGGCTTTAATGAGTGTTGCGCATGCAGTGTCTCACTGAGGACTACGTTTCATGTTCTCTACATTTAGCTCTCTATAGTTTAGTGAGGTTTTCTGCTCATTGCTAATTTACTTTTATTTTTCTGTATGGTTTTGTGTATTTATTGTGATGTTGCTTTCTGTTAACATTAATACTTTAATTCTATATAACGCTTCTCTCTTTCGTGAATGCTTTAGTTAGTTCAGCGTCTGGTTGTATGTGGTTTTAATGTCTTCTACGTGCTAACGTGACAGTAGTAGTATTTCTATGCAGTAGTAATGGTAAATAAAAACTAATATAAAAGCAGTGTAAGTAAAGTTTAATCTTTTTTAATTTATTTATTTATTTTTAACCTTTTTTTAGACAGTACTCTATACAAATAGTCTATAAAAATACTGATATTTTTCTTAAAATAATGGTTTTCAATATTGTTAAATTTTATTTTATCCTATATAATTTATGAGGAAAGCATTTAATTTACCTTCAGGTCGCACTGGGTGGGCAAATTAATCTGTATCTGTATTAATCTGTAAGCACTTATTTTGTTTAGCAACTGTTGCAGATTGTGAACATGCTGATTAATGGATGGAATTAAATAAAAACATCAGTAGCACTTTGCACCAAATCATCTAATTCATCAAAACTGTTATTGGGAGGAGACAAAAAACATGCATAGGCGGCACGGTGACTTAGTGGTTAGTACGTTCGCCTCTCAGTGCTAGGGATTCCCAATCTGGGTGGAGTTTCCATGTTCTCCCCGTGTCTGTGTGGGTTTCCTCCGGGTTCTCCGGTTTCCTCCCACAGTCCAAAAACATGGATCGAGGTCAATTGAATTCTCCAAATTGCCCTGTATAGAGTGTGTTTGTGTGAGTGAGTGTGTGTCCAGCGATAGATTGGCGTCCTGTCCTGGGTGCATCTGCCCAGTGCCCGAGACGACCCCCCCCCCCCCCCCCTCCCGCGACCCTAATAGAGGATAAATCGGAAAATAATGGATGGATGGAAAAGACATCCATGACCGCAAGGTAGTGGTTTGATGCAGTGCAGGACATAAAGTATTTATAAATGTACTGTAAATGTTCATTTGTGTACCATCTTAGCATTTTTTTTTTTTGTGTGTGCAAATGATAAACATGTTGCCTGCGTCAATACAATTTATCAATTACATACCAGCATGATGGGTATCAGCATGCCTTTCCATCCTTATGACTTTGCAACATCACTCTGGAATGCTTCAAGAAAATACATTCCAAAGGCTGTGTTGTGTTTCCAGTTCAGATAAACAGCTACTGGAAATGGAAATAAACCCTTGTAGAAATTCCAAACCACTAAATCATAAACATTGAAAATTGAAGGTGAAACCTTCTCTTTTTTGTGATGTCAGTTGCGTCTGAATAAACAATGTCTTTCTGTCATCACATCAAAAAGGCCATAGCATTACATTCTTTGAGTGCCAATACAACTTCTGCAGAACCTTGTCTGGAGTATTAATTTTTTTCCATCATTAACTGTAAACTCGTCTCTTTAATTCTGTGTGATTGCGAATGCTTGCTTCAATATGAAAATCCACTTATAAGGCCCTCTCACTCTCTATAGTCACTATATGACTAGTGATTGTGCAAACTTCAAATCAACAGTAGCTGGATAAATGATTCAGTCCTGTTGCAATAATATTTGTCCTTCTGTAACGTTTTTACAGTGCAGTAATAATCATCTAACTTTGAAAACAAAACAGTATAATGTATAATTACTGTTAATTCCTGTTGAAGACCTTTAATACAGACTCTCATGTAAAGCATTAAGAGTAATACAGCATTAAATGGGGAACTCCCCCCATGACCTAAAAAAGAGTAAGTGGAAGATAATGAATGAATGAATGAAATTTATAAATATCTGGGGCATGGGGAGCGGTTTTGGGAATAGAGAGAGAGATGGGGGAGAGCAGAGGTCTCTCACATGGGGATCATGATTCAGAACAACTCACCTTCTGTGTGATTGTGTGTGTGTGTGTGACACCCTGCACCCCAACCCACCGCGAACCTAGTACAGGATTAAGCAGAACATATTGGATGGATATATATTTATTTTATATATATATTTTATATTTATATATATATGATCAATGACATACATCAATGCTAATACATGAGATACATTAGCAATAAAAATAGTACAGTATTGAGATGGACATGTCAAAACGAGGTTGTCTGTGTGTTATGTTGTGTCTTCTATATGTCCTTGGTTTCAAAATTCGTAGAGGAAGGAAACACACTGGAGATCAAAATTAGAGAACAATGTAGGATCAATGGAAGGAAGAAACGTGTTGTTGAAGAATGTTCTGATCAACACTGCACACGCAGGTCCAACTCCTGGTTGTGGTTAATTTGTAAAACATTATTCTGGTGGCATGGTGTAACCATGTAAAAAATCCTTCAAATGTTGATCAATGTAGATTATATTTCTGAATAAAACCAATAATTGTTTATACACTGTTCTCTAATTTCTGTAATTATATCCATTAATAATGATTAAATTCCACATTATCTTTCTCTCAGGAGACACGTCGCTGTTTGGGAATGTAATTATCAAACATTCAGGTTCTGTTAGTGATTTTGTCCAAGGATGGACAAGAACAGCCTTAAAAAGACATCATCATCATTATTTGAGGCTGAAGAGAACGTTTCAACTCCTTTGCAGCTCGTAGTTTAAAACAGTGTATTGAAAGTAAGTAAGTCTTAGATACTCCTCTCCATCAGAGACAAAGGGATAAAATTGTTATAGTAAAAAGGAAAGTAAAGATATGTAAATCAGTTGTGGGTATTTAAAGCTAAAATGCTAAAATGGGCTTTTGTTGGTTTACTTGGCTGCAGATTTCTTAGCTTTTTTGGGGCTCTTGGTTGCTTTCTTAGCCGCTGCAGCGGGCTTCTTTGCCTTTTCTGAGCTCTTGATGGCTTTCTTTGCTGCTGCTGTGGGTATTTTCACCCTCTTCAGTGACTTCTTAGCAGAGGCATGCTTATTCGCGACCACTTTTTTAGTTTTCAGAGTGGTGACTTTCTCTCTCTGCTTCTTTTTTAGCTTATAAATCCCCGACACACCTGTGCCCTTAACCTGCACCAAGGTTCCCTTTGCCACCAGGTTTTGAATGGCGAGTGTGATGTGGGAATTGTTCTTTTCCACGTCGTAACCATCGGCAGCCAGCGCTTTCTTTAAGGCAACAAGAGACAAGCCGCTCCTCTCTTTGGATGCCAAAAAGGCCTTGACGATCAGCTGCCCGACACTGGGACCAGCCTTCTTCGGCTTGGCGGCAGTCTTTTTCTTGCGGGTGTTCGCCAGAGATGCACGAGTGACAACCATTGTTCTAAAAGAGAAGTAGAATAAATGAACACCTACTAGACTTTAAAACATAGAGCTCTGTTTTATACTTAAAGTTTCCTCCACTAAAGGGCTGGACTATAAATGTCCTGAGAGAACTCTGGAGACTCAATTTGCTGCGCACTCTGTCTCTGATCTTGGTACTTTTGTTTTAAAAAAGAAGACTGAATTGGTACAATGTGAAGAAGCTTCTGAGTATTTGAGTTACCTTTACCATATTTGTGTAACTTTCAACTGTAGCTTTCAATGGGCAGTAGCTTTTGTCTAGTGAAGCTTAATTTATTGTTGAGAAACTAATAGCTCTAAGCTCACTCATTTTACAAGTTGCTCACCCAACACTGCATACATATTTAAACCAGTGTTATATATCAGTAAAAAGTCTAACAATACAGTGTTAAAACACATTGTGTTTACCTGAACTTTGTGGGCTCTTAAATGATTTTTTGACAATTTGCACGAGCGTAAAGTTACTCAACCTGAGCTTGGTCTGAATACAATTGATCTGACGTTCCAAGTGACATCCCTTTGGTTTAATCGCTATGACAGTTACCACTCTCAACATTCAGAAGTTGTTGGGAACGTTCCATTATACACTACGGACAGTAGGGGACTTATAAAACCCAGCAAATAAAGTTTATTTGTAGTTTGAATGTATTTCGGGTGTTTTTTTTTACTTTTTACTTTTTCCCACAACGTTATTCTTTATTCTACAGCTTCAAATAGATACAAATAGCTGATTATACATGTTAGGTGATTATTTCATTTAGTGACTTTGGTCATAATGTCATGATGATGTCATTTAGGACATGAAGTAAATCATAAAGGAGATACTCTTTTGCTGGACAATCTGTAGTTTTTGTTGCAATTACTACTCCATTTCATCTTATGTGCTATACATTACTGCTGTGCAATCTTTATTAATATCTTTATTTAATATCTAGAGTTTTTTTTCCTATTGACTCCTGTCTATATTATAAGTATGTCATATATATATAATTGAGTAGTTTATTTGACTTAATATTATTTATTTTGTATAGACTGGTTTCTATTTTTATTGAATTTTATTATTTTTTTACCTCTCTTAATAAAAATGAATATTTTTAACTTTCCCAATTACTGTCACTTTTGCTGCTTAGAATATGAAAGGGAACAGAAGGGAAGAGAAAGGAAGTAAAGGGGGGAGGGAAGGGAATGGAAGACCTTGCCCTGCCCTGCCTTCCCGGCCTTGATATTAATTCAATATGAATACATGATCACTGCCAAAAAAAAAAAAGTATATCTGCTAAAGTTATCAAATACAATCATAAAATATAAATGGTTTAGGTCTTTAGAAAAAAACAATTGAAAGCTAAACTGTACATTTGTTCCTGCAGCTCTTTCTGCTGAATCAGTCACATGATTAAGGTGGAACTGCTGTGTTCCTATTGAACCGGCACTTCACCTGTCCAATCTACAGGATTACCATCTGATGTCAGATTGAGATTAACAAACACAGAACCATCAGACTGTAATCCATCAGATTCTAATCTCAGTTCCATTATTAACTCCTCAGAAACATTATCCATGTGAGAAAAGGACACAGCTAGAGGAACTAAATGGTGCTCAGAAAACAATATTACCTTTATTGATAATTGGTCTACTTTTGAGGGAAGGCCTGGCCTTTTGAAATGGGACGGCATCCATCCTTCCTGGGAGGGTGCTGCGCTCATGTCACATAACATAGCCGATAGGGTTTTTTGTTCAGATAGGAATAAAAATTGACAATTCAGAGCCAAGGCCAGGCAGCGGACAGAATGGCCTAACCAACTGCCTGCGAACTGCCAGGAGTCATCACCCACAATAACTAGGTCCCATACCATTAAGACAGTTATCAAGTATCGCAGAGAGCAAAAAACAAAAAGAGTCCATAAAGTGTGCCAAAAAAAATCTCATTAATATCAATACAATCTCAAGTAATGTAAGAAACACTTTTAAGTTAAAATTTGGGTTATTAAACATTAGGTCACTTTCATCAAAATCAGCTCTAGTTCAAGAAATAATAACTGATAACTTCCTAAATGTCTTTTGTCTCACAGAGACCTGGATTAGGGCCAATGAATACTTAGCATTAAATGATGCCTCTCCAGCTGGTTATACTTATGCTCATAAACCACGTCTTAGTGGACGAGGAGGTGGAGTGGCTACAATCTATACAGAAAAAATAAATGTAACACTTAATAATAAGTATGAGTCAAAATCCTTCAAAGCTGTTGTACTCAACATAAACAGCTCATCTGCATTGAAGAGTACATCCAATCTAATGCAACTTATTACCATATACCATCCTCCCGGCCCATATACAGAGTTTATTAAAGAATTTGGTGAATTTCTCTCTAACATAGTAATCTCATCAATAGTCAGTGACTTCAATGTTCACTTTGAAAACCCACTAGACTCATTTAAATTAGCCTTTGACTCCATCCTTGATTCCATGGGCATTACTCAAAGTGTGGCTGGTGAAACACATCGCTGTAAACATGCATTAGACTTAATTTTATCACATGGTATTAACATTAATAATTTAACTATTGTTCCACTAAGTGAGGTCATCTCTGATCACTATTTGATAACCTGTGATTTAGAAATTGATATTGATCCAGTCATTAAACAGCGATATGATATGAAGTGTGTTAGGTTCCAAATCCCGAGCCGACCAAACAGCTGCAGTCCGGATGCCAAATGAAAAGATGACCCTGTTGTCAGCTTTCAGTCAGGAAATACACTGACTGCAAATGATGCTTCTGAACCTGATGCCGGAGCCCTCTGTGTGCCGAAGTGCAAACGTTTGGGAAGAAAAGACAACCACACGAGTGTTGATCATCAATGCTTCGATTTATTATGATTCACAGCTCGTTTATATAGGTAGATAGAAAAAACAGAATACAAAAACAAGTACCTTCTTCCCACAGACTGCTAACCAGGTGCATGTGAAAGCACCACAGTTAGTCAATACAACAAATGTCTCAACCGTGTGAAGCTTGAGCCCAGGCAGTTTCCACAGGACGGTTACTAGCAAACATGTATTTCTCAGCCAGGAGCCAAGGTAGGTTAGGCCTTTCACCAGCGAAAGTGAGGCCTTCTCAGGTTCAACATGCATCATTGTACATTATAGTAAATGCTTAATGATATAAATGTTAAAATGATAAATGATATAAATGAAATACATTTAATGACTACTACTTAGAAATATAAATGAGTTTAATTGATTTTATTAATATACACATAACCTTTTAAGTATCTGACTAACCTACATCAAAGGTCTACTTCACTGCTATGATATATCAGACATATGAGCCAATATACATTACAACCTTACAGTCATTAATCCAGTCATTAAACCGCGATATGATATGAAGTGTACAATCATTCCCTCTACTACTGCGTCATTCCTACAACATTTACCTGAAATAAACATTAAACCAGCATCAGGACCCGATGAACTTGAAAACACAGCGGAATACCTTAAACACGTGTTTTCTGCAACCTTAGACAGTGTCGCTCCACTTAAATAAAAAATGATTAAAGATAAAAGACTCGTTCCAATGATCAAACATGTGCCCTAAAACAAACCACTAGAACCATGGAGCGTAAATGGAGACAAACTAAATTAGAGGTATTTAGGGTTACATGAAAGGACAGTATGACTGAGTACAAACATGCACTCAATGCAGTGAAGACTAAATATTATTCTGAAGTAATAGAGAACAACAAAAACAACCAAAGATTCCTCTTTAGTACCATTGCCAAAGTGCTACTGAATCAGATTCACAGATTCACTCACAGTTCAGCAGCAATGATTTCATGAATTTCTTTAGTGATAAAATTGAAAACATAAGACTTAAATCATCTAGTGCATCGTGTAGCGTAATCAATAATCAACCCTCAATGATTTCTGAAAAATCTAGTGGTAGTGAAAATAATATAGTACAAGAGTTAAATACCTTTAATCCCATATCTAAAAAAGAGCTTGTCTCATTAATTACACAATCAAAGACAACATCCTGTCTGTAAGACCCAATACCTACAAACCTGCTTAAAGACCTCCTACCAAATATTACAGAGCCTTTTATAAACATTATAAATTCATCACTTAAAATAGGCAATGTCCCCAAAAATCTGAAGTGTGCAGTCATTAAACCATTCTGCTAAAACAGAGTTTCTGATAGTTGGACCCAAGGACAAAATAAACAAAGCTTCTAACACTATGTTAAACCTTGATAACTCTTTAATTAGACCCAGTTCATCTGTAAATAATCTCGGTGTCATTATTTATTCAGATCTCTCATTTACAGAGCACATTAGCAATATTACTAGAATTTAATTTTTTCTACCTTCGTAACATTTCGAAGCTACGAAATATCCTCTCCCGCCAAGATGCAGGAAAACTCATTCATGCTTTTATTACCTCAAAGTTAGATTATTGTAATTCACTTCTGACAGGATGTTCTAATAAATCATTACAAAAAAAATTCAACTTGTGCAAAATGCTGCAGCTAGAGTTTTAACTAAAACCAGAAAGTTTGATCATATCAGTCCTGTGTTATCAAACTTGCACTGGCTACCAGTTAAGTTTCGTATTGAGTACAAAATTTTATTGATAACATATACAATTCTACATAATCAGGCTCCACAGTATCTGAGTGAGCTGATTCAATTGTACAAGCCAACACATGAGCTCCGATCTCAAGGTGCTGGTTTACTCTTAGCTCCGAGAATAAATAAAATTACTGCTGGTGGAAGAGCGTTCTCCCACAAAGCTCCTCAACTTTGGAATAGCCTTCCAGTTACTGTTCGTGATTCTGAATCACTATTAATCTTTAAAAATAAATTAAAAACACATTTATTTAATCTTGCGTTTAATTTATCCCCTGTAGATAAAGATGTAGATCTCAGGCTTGGGTGTGTTGGGGTGGTAAACTGTGATCAGTGTATGCTGGCGTTTCACCTCTTCACCCACCTCATCATTAATGGGGGGGGGGGGGGGTGTGGTACTGAAATGATGCTGTTCTGGGGAGCCATCTCAACTATAGTTGCAACTATGCAACTATCTTTTAGTTATGCTGCTCTAGTCAGTGATGCCGGAGTCACATGCTGCACTGTGTCAATCAATTACTTATTCATTAAATGATATGCTTTATTACTAGCTATAACTGCCTTCCTTGTCTGTTTCTTCTGAGGTGTGACCGGCTTCCTGGAAATCTTCATCCATGGCCCTGCTGACGAATACTAGATGGAACCTGAATATTAATTGGATTGGAGGTCCTGCAGGATCCCCTTAATAGACTCACATATACACTCACCGGCCACTTTATTAGGTACACCATTCTAGTAATGGGTTGGACCCCCTTTTGCCTTCCGAACTGCCTCAATTCTTCGTGGCATAGATTCAACAAGGTGCTGGAAGCATTCCTCAGAGAGTTTGGTCCATATTGACATGATGGCATCACACAGTTGTCGCTGATTTGTCGGCTGCACATCCATGATGCGAATCCCCCGTTCCATCACATCCCAAAGATGCTCTATTGGATTGAGATCTGGTGACTGTGGAGGCCATTTGAGTAAAGTGAACTCATTGTCATGTTCAAGAAACCAGTCTGAGATGATTCCAGCTTTATGACATGGCGCATTATCCTGCTGAAAGTAGCCATCAGATGTTGGGTACATTGTGGTCATAAAGGGATGGACATGGTCAGCAACAATACTCAGGTAGGCTGTGGCGTTGCAACGATGCTCAATTGGTACCAAGGGGCCCAAAGAGTGCCAAGAAAATATTCCCCACACCATGACACCACCACCACCAGCCTGAACCGTTGATACAAGGCAGGATGGATCCATGCTTTCATGTTGTTGACGCCAAATTCTGACCCTACCATCCGAATGTCGCAGCAGAAATCGAGACTCATCAGACCAGGCAACGTTTTTCCAATCTTCTATTGTCCAATTTCGATGAGCTTGTGCAAATTGTAGCCTCAGTTTCCTGTTCTTAGCTGAAAGGAGTGGCACCCGGTGTGGTCTTCTGCTGCTGTAGCTCATCTGCCGCAAAGTTCGACGTACTGTGCGTCGTTCAGAGATGCTCTTCTGCCTGCCTTGGTTGTAACGGGTGGCTATTTGAGTCACTGTTGCCTTTCTCGAAGCTCGAACCAGTCTGGCCATTCTCCTCTGACCTCTGGCATCAACAAGGCATTTCCGCCCACAGAACTGCCGCTCACTGGATGTTTTTTCTTTTTCGGACCATTCTCTGTAAACCCTAGAGATGGTTGTGCATGAAAATCCCAGTAGATCAGTTTCTGAAATACTCAGACCAGCCCTTCTGGCACCAACAACCATGCCACGTTCAAAGGCACTCAAATCACCTTTCTTCCCCATACTGATGCTCGGTTTGAACTGCAGGAGATTGGCTGATTAGAAATTAAGTGTTAACGAGCAGTTGGACAGGTGTACCTAATAAAGTGGCCGGTGAGTGTAGTTCTCCAGTTGTTAGAGTTTTTCTATTTGTTAAATATCTGTACGTGGCTGTCCTACATTGTTGTTGCTGCCTGGATGCTCAAGGAGGATGAGTCCCCCACTGAGTCTTGGTCCTCCCAAGGTTTCTTCCTTAAATAACAACATAAAAGGGAGTTTTTTTCTTGCCACTGTCGCTTCGGCTTGCACTTTGGGGATTTAAAGGCTTTTCATTCTGTAAAGCTGATTTGTGACAATGTACTGTTGTAAAAAGCTCTATATAAATAAATAACTTGAACTTGAACTAGTTCCTGAATCAGTCACCATAAACATGCCATTTATGGTTCTTTAATGGTGTAGGAACCTGATGACATCATCAGCTGGGACATAATCTTTAATGGGAAAGAAAACTGAAGATGGTGTTGAATCTTATTCAGTTTGTTGACTGATGGAGAAAGGTGCAGGATTGAAGTGATCTGTAGGTTTGATGATGTTACAGATTAATGACTCGACTCCGACCTGATCAGCTGCTGATCAGCATGTTTGTTTCAGTCCAATGTTCTCACTTTAATAATATTTAATAATAATGTCTTGTGATCTTCAGTTTCTCCATTTTACAGTCTGCATCCTCCATTAGATTTCTGAGCTTCTTTACTCCTGCTCCTTCTGCTCCACTGTATGTCATATAAAGTTCTCTGAGGTTTGATGAAGGATTTGACCTGAGAGCTTCGGCCAGATCTGAACAACCTTCATCCGTAAGCCCGCATCGTTCGATCCTGCAGAAAGAAGAAGCCAGATGATATGAAACTAAAACTTTAAGCCATTTAAATCTGTTACGATAAAAGATCATGAAGATGAAGTTTCATCACAAAAATTCATTATTGATTCAGCACCAAAATCAGATTTGCATTTAACATTTAAAAGAGCTGCATTTGTGATACAGCTAGGGAAACACCAAGGTACCAAATAAAGCTAACAAGTTCAAAATGTTTCACCTCATTAATGTAATTAAGTACAAGTAAGAGTACTACATATTTAAAACCCTTACGAAAGTTTATATTAAGAAGTTAATGATATGTTAACGGTGCTGTTCAAGATGAATTCACTCGGTTGGGGGGTTATTCCACATGCCCATCCAGGCGAGAACGTTTCGACCGCTAGGCAGATAAACCAAGGACAGGGTGCCAGTCTATCTCTGGGCACTCTCACTCAGACACACACAATAACACATTCTATATAGGGAAATTTAGAGCATTCAATTTACCTTGAATCCAGGTTTTAGGACTGTGGGAGGAAACCAGAGAATCCGAAGGAAACCCACTAATACTCATGCTAACCACCAAGCTACCGTGCTGAAACTTCTCAGATCTGTAATATTACATGTCTGTCTATCTACTATCTACTATTGTGGGAGTGCATTCCACAGACGTGGGGCAACAGCTTGAAAAGCCAGGTCTCCCGTAGCGCAAAGTTTGGTCTGGGGCTGTTGGAGTCAGTAGGTATTAGTTGAACAGAGATGTCTTAGTACAGAGTAAGGGGCTCTGAAGTCGAGCGGGGAATTTCCATAAAGACATAGGTGAGTGAGAAGACTATGTAATGAATTTTGTAGTGAATGGATAGCCACTGTAGATTTGTAAAACAGTTGTAATGTGATTGTATCGACAAGCGCCTCCTTTTCAGGATCAAGTTCAAATAATTTAATTATATTGCGCTTTTTACAATAGTACATCATTGGTACAAGGCAGCTTTACACTGTTATAAGCCTTTAAACCCCCAAAGAGCAACCTGAAGCGACAGTGGCAAGAAAAAACTCACTGCTATGTTGGTATTTTAAGGAGGAAACCTTGGGAGGGCAAGGCTTAGTGGAGGACTCATCCTCCTTAAACAGCTGGTCAGAATTAACAGCATAGGACAGCCAAGGACAGATTGAGTAATGATCAGGTGATGTATTTAACAATTGGAAACCTATATAAGTCCATGAAGGTCCAATAAAAATCAAGGTTCCATCCAGTAATTGTTGTAGCCACAATGCTTTGGCAGAGCCATAGATGAAGAGCTAATGACACCTCCAAGTGGAGGCCGTTCTGAATCTGCTGAAGTAGGGCATGGAACTCAAGAATGTTGTGAAGGATGTTTTCTAAGTGGGTGTAACCTGAAGGACAGGCCTCCTCTTTCAATACGGAACATGACATGACAGGTTTTAGATAGGTACCTAAGAACTATTTCCTTTTTATATTCAAGAAAATAATCATATATTAAAGGCTGGCGATTTAATTTGGCTATTTTTAATCCTGGAAGGGGGCTTATACAGTTGTGATCAAATTTATTCAACCCCCACTGAAATAAAGTGTTTTGGCCAGTTTAACATTGATTTGGATCATTTCAGTCATCTTATTTATAATTATATCAAAGAGGCACTTATAAATTAGACAAATATAACATAATATTTATGATGGAATAACCACAAATGTCTTTACTGTGCTCACATCATTATCAGTTTTATTCAACCCCCTAGTGACATTATTTTTTAGTACTTAGTACAACATCCTTTTCCAGTTATGACAGCTTTCAAGCGTGAAGCATAGCTTGACACAAATGTCTTGCAGCGACCTATGGGTATCTTAGCCCATTCTTCATGGGCAAAAGCCTCCAGTTCAGTCACATTCTTAGGCTTGCGCACTGCAACTGCCTTCTTTAGGTCCCACCAGAGGTTCTCAATTGGATTTAAGTCTGGTGATTGCGATGGCCACTCTAGAATGTTCCAGCCTTTCATGTTCAACCATGCTCTAGTGGACTTGGATGTGTGCTTCGGATCATTGTCCTGTTGGACAAAGCATAATTGACCCCCCGCCATGCTTCACAGTAGGCAAGGTGTTCTTTTGTTCATAAGCCTGGTTCTTCCTCCTCCAAACATAGCGCTGGTCCATTGTCCCAAACAGTTCTAATTTAGTTTCATCTGACCACAGTACACTGTCCCAAAACCTTTGTGGCTTGTCCACATGACTTTTGGCATACTGCAGTCGACTTTTCTTGTTCTTTGGAGTCAGCAAGGGGGTGCGCCTGGGAGTTCTGGCATGGAGGTCTTCGTTAAGCAGTGCGCGCCTTATTGTCTGAGCTGAAACTTCAGTGCCCACATCTGACAGGTCTTTTTTCAGTTCCTTAGCAGTCACGCGGGGATTTTTCTCCACATTACGCTTCAGGTAGCGCACAGCAGTCGCGGTCAGTATCTTCTTTCTGCCACGACCAGGTAACGTTTCCACTGTGCCCTTTAACTTGAACTTGCGAATGATACTTCCGATAGTGTCTCTTGGAATATTTAACAACTTCGCAATCTTTTTATATCCATTGCCATTCTTGTGAAGAGCAATAACCTCTTCTCTTGTCTTCTGGGACCATTCTCTTGCCTTCACCATGCTTGTAAACACACCAGTAGATGTCTAGAAGGAGCTGAGTATCACAGTCCTTTTAAATCTGCCTAATTGGTGCTTATCATGCTTGATTGCTGCTCGTTGACATCCACAGGTGTTTTCAATACCTGATTGAAAACACTAGGTTTTCTTGCTTTTCTTTTATCTTCTAATTAAACTGGTAAATAAACAGTTCAAATATGCCTGTGCAGGTTGTTTGTGGAGCTGGCTTGATATGAAATTTAAATTTTGCACAGTCTACACTCCGCCCTTGAATTGTCCATCACATTAAAATGTGTCCAAACTTTACTACGACGCTCATTTTTTTCACCTAGGCAGCTATTTATTTCTCTATTTATTGCATAAACCTCTCTTGCTCTCAGTTTGATTATCGTGCGTGTGCAACCCCTCCTCTTCTGCTCAGTGCAGATACACAGACTCCGCCCACATTGGCTTCCAAAAAACAGCTCCTAATCAAGACCTGGCTCTCCTCGTTCACTTCAAAGAGCAAACTCTTAGAGCCGGATCATCCGTAACTGAATCATCACTCATCATTCGTAACCAACTCATCGTCTACACGCACTTTGCACTCCACTGTCACACCATGCCAGTGAGTCATGCTCTCATACAGTGGGGAGTTTAGAGAAGCCATGCTCAGCATGGCACTGAGAAACAGACTTCTTACACACACACACACACACACACACACACACACACGCACATCCATCCATCCATTATCTCCCGATTTATCCTCTATAAGCGTCGTGGGGGGGTTCACCATGCCCATCCAGGGGAGAACGTCTCGGGCGCTGGGCAGATACACCCAGGACATGGCACCAATCCATCATTGGGCACACACTCACTGACACAGACACACTCTATATAGGGCAATTTGGAGAATTCAGTAGACTTAATCCATATTTTTGGACTGTGGGAAGAAACCGGAGAACCTGGAGGAAGCCCACTCGGACATGGGGAGAACATGAAAACTCGAATTGGGATGAAAACCAGATTGGGATTTGAACCAGGAATCCCTAGTGCTGAAAGGCAATCATGCTAACCACTAAGCCACCATGCCGCACATGCTAATATACACAAAATTATTTTAATCATAAAGTAATCTAGATACATTCTGAAAGAAAGATTTGGCAAAGTTTGGCAAAATGGCGAACACTCACCAGGATTCCATCATGCTCATGTTCACCATTACACTTACGCACATAAATGCACAGAAAGAGAGAGAAAGTGTGTGTGTGTGTGTGTGTGTGTGTGTGTGTGTGTGTGTGATGTTACCTCAGAATCTTTAGTTTACACTCTGGTTGAATCAGTGCAGTACAGAGAGACTTCACTGCTGAATCCTTCAGGTCATTGTTACTCAGATTCAGTTCTTTCAGACTGCAGGAACCAGAACTGAGAACTAAAGATAGATTTGAACAACTTTCACCTGATAGCAAACAAGAACTTAACCTGAGAGAGAGAATAATGATACATCAGAACTACAACATCACACACAAACACACACACATTCTTACAAAATGATGCTAAAGATAAAATAACACTGGCCATGTGTGTGAGTGGGTGTGTGATGTTACCTCAGTATCTTCAGTTTACACTCTGGTTGTGTCAGTGCAGTACACAGAGACTTCACTCCTGAATCCTGCAAGCAAGATCCACTTAGTTCCAGTTCTATCAGACTGCAGGAACCAAAACTAAGAACCATAGATAGAACTGAACAACTTACACCCGATAGAAAACAACAATTCAACCTGGAATAGAAATAATGATACATATCAAAACTAGAACATTAAAACACACACGCATACACACTTACACACACACACACACACACACACACACACACACACACACACACACACACACAAAATACACAATCTTACACACACAGTCATTAAAACACACATTCTCTCTCTCACACAGATTTACACACTCTCTCTCTTGCACACTGTCACACAAGTCCACCTGGAACTAAGTGCGGCTGCGCAAATACAGCGCAGAGCCGCAGCGCTCTAACGCGCAGAAGGGAGCCAGGCACGCAGGTAGTACGAACAAGGAATTTTATTGAGGTGCTCAAAACACCAAACACACAGGTACATATAGACAAGTGTAACCTAAAACGAAGACGCACACGGACGACATGTAACCCCGGAACTAAATACCCTAACACATCCCAACACGTGCACAGAAAAGCCCAATGAACCCGCAAAGCTAATTAACTAAAACACCCAAACGAGACAGCTAATTAACTAAACACAGGAACACAAACACAGAACCCAAAAACAGATAAACACAACGGCCAAAAAACGGGCGTTACACACACACATGCACTCTCCACCTCTTTCACATGCACACCCAATGTAAGGCAGTGTGTGTGTGTGTGTGTGTGTGTGTGTGTGATGTTACCTCAGTATCTTCAGTTTACACTCTAGTTGCGTCAGTGCCGTACAGAGAGACTTCACTCCTGAATCATAAAGTTTATTGTTACTCAGTTCCAGTTTTATTAAACTACATGAACCAGAACTGAGAACTGAAGATAGAACTGAACAACTTTCACCTGATAGAGAACAAGATCTCAACCTGAAAGAGAAAGGTTTTATGCTGAAATGCTTTTTTTAAAACACGTTTGGTGGCACGGCATGGTGGCTTAGTGATTTGCATGTTTGCCTCTCAGCCTTACGGATTCCCGGTTTGAATCCCAATCTGGGTGGATTTTCCCTGTGTCCGAGTGGGTTTTCTCTGGGTTCTTCGGTTTCCTCCCACAGTCCAAAAACATGGGTCAAGGTCAACTGAATTTTCCAAATTGCCCCATATAGAGTGTGTTTGTGTGAGTGTCTGTTTCGGGCACTGGGCAGATACACCCAGGACAGGACGCCAATTTATCGTTGGGCGCACACTCACTCACACATTCTCCCCTGGGATAAAGTGTAAGAAAGCCTGGGTGTTCTGGGAACATTGAGAATTCAATCTTGATCAATGTAAATTACATTATTCAAGGGTTTTACATTGTTCTTTACTTTTGATCATCAGTGTAGATGCTGCAGATCAAGCAAACAGCCTAACCATATGAGATATGGTATGCGGCACTACTTCCGACCCTACGCATGGGTGGATTAATATAGATAATGAATAAAATGAAAGCAGAAAAAGCTCCTCAATTGGCCACTCATACTTGCGAACAACTAAAATTGATTGGGGGGGAGGGGGGGGGGGTTAAAATTTTCACTAATTTAGGTGCAAAATGTGGATTTAGGCAAATATCCTTAGAGGAAAGTCTTACTTACGACATACGTTTCTCCTATTGGAAGATATGCCTTCCTGTGGATGCCTTTAAACACCATCAGAAACAAAACTCTGGGCATCTCTGACATGCCCAATGCTAAAATTTACACCACTTAAGATGCATAATGTAAATTTAGGCAAATATCCTTAGACGAAGGGTCTGTAAAACTTACGACATCCATGTCTCCTATTGGAAAATATGCCTTCCTGTGGATGCCCTACAGGAGTTCAGCTGGCAGTATAGTTTTCCAGTGGTGCATGGAGCAGCCAATCTCTGATATGCCCAATGCCAATTTTTACCACTTAAGATACAAAATAGGACAAACAGTCTTGAAAACTTATGACATATGTGTCTCCTATGGGAAGATATGCCTTTCTGTGGATGCTTTTAACCACCATCAGAAGCAAAACTCTGGGCATCTCTGACATCTCCAATGCTAAAAATTTCACTACTTTACATGCAAAATATCCTTAGACGAAGGGCCTTCAAAACTTATGACATCCATGTCTCCCATTGGAAGATAAATGCCTTCCTGTGAATGCCCTACATGAGTTCAACTAGTAGTAAGGTATTCCTATCTGAGAGGATTATTATGTCATGTTTGTAGCAGTATTGTCAACCCAAAGGGTTGAGGATCTCAGGCATGTGACCTAACTGACCGACTATCCAAAAGCCTTGCAGAGGTTATTAGAACTGGATGGCTTGAATCTTCTGAGAAGCTACCCTACAGTTTGTGAAAATATGCAAAAAAGTCCATTCCTTTTTGGAGAAATCCTGTCTTCAGTCTTCATTCATGCCCACCCCTTGTTACATTTTAGTGCCGAAACCCGGGACAGATGAGGCCGCCATGGCAGAGAACGTCACCTGCATTCTGTGCTGGCATGTTCTCCAGAGGGAGTCTACACCCCGACCAAGGCTTTTGCAGAGCGGGAGGGGTAAGTGGAGTTTCCAGTGAGAACAATTGGAGCGGGAGACACCGGGGCCTCGCTCATCGCAGGAAACAGAAAGGCATATGGGACTGCATGGGATCTGTCAATTTTGTGTGGCCATCAGAAAGGGAGGATGGAAGTGTCTACGCTGGCTGGGGTGGCACACATGTAGCCCACCACTGGAGAGATGATGAGTCGTTAACAGTGGCTGATATCTTTGAGTGGTGTCCTTGACTCAGTAATGCATATACTAGAGAAGTGCAGGTGTGATGGGACTGATGTATATGTTGCCTTACTTAGTATACGCTATTTAACAAAGGATGCCCTACCATCAGCGCAACGGCTCCTCTCCAGATACACACGGACAATGATACCTGTGATCAAGAGTACGCTGCGGTGGAAATTCAGGTACATGCTGCCTTTTAGCGCTTTATTCAAGTATGTTTTGATCTGTTCACACAGCTAATGAAGTTCAAGTCGGAATCTTACTGAATTGTAAACGCGGGAGGCAGGAGGGGCCAATAATTAGTTTACCTCGCTGTTCTCAACGAATCCATGCTGTTGAATGAGATGCTTTTTATGCTGCTAATGATATAGGAGCTCATGGCAATTCACAAATAAAAAAAAACACATTAAAATATTTGAGCTATTATGAATTTTAGATTTCATATTTAATTGGTTTCCTTCGGATTCTTCGGTTTCCTTCCACTGTCCAAAAACATGGATGTAGTTAAATTGAATGCTCCAAATTGCCGCATATACATTGTGTGTGTGTGTGTGTGTGTGTGTGTGTGTGTGTGTGCCCAGTGGTGGACTGATGCCCCCCCCCCCCCCCCCCCCCCCCACACACACACACACACACACACACACACACACACACACACACACACACACACAACCACCCTAGTGGAGGATTAGGAGGAAGACAATAAATGAAAGGGTGATAAAAAAAAGAACAAGAAGAAAATCCATCCGTTATCTTCGACTTTATCCAGTACTAGGGTTGATACATACAGGACATAGCGCCTATCTATTCTTCAATTGACCTTGAAACTCCACCCAGATTGGGATTTGAACCGGGAATGCCTAGCACTGAGAGGCGAACGTGCTAACCACTAAGCCACCGTGCCAACCCGACGAAGAAAATCTAATAAGTAAAAACAATCACTTCATGTTTGAACCCCTAAAACTGTTAATTATTAATTAACATTGTTAGTGTGTGTGTGTGTGTGTGTGTGTGTGTGAGTGAGTGAGTGATGTTACCTCAGTATGTTCAGTTTACACTCTGGTTGTGTCAGTGCAGGACACAGAGACTTCACTCCTAAATCCTCCAGTCTATTGTTACTCAGTTCCAGTTCTATCAGACTGCAGGAACCAGAACTTATGCCTGAAGATATAACTGAACAACTTTCACCTGATAGAGAACAAGCACTCAATCTGAGACAGAAATAATGATACATCAGAACTAGATTAGAAAAATGATGCACTTACACACACACACACACACACACACACACACACACACACACACACACACACACACACACACACACAAGCACAAAGACACAATCGTTCACACACAAACAAACACAGATAGAGCACAGACACTCATACAAACACACATTAATAAACACACTCTTTCTCTCTTACACACACAAAAAAAGTCTAAATCGGAAACAAAGTCAACTTTTCAGGGATTATTTTTTGCAGGCAGAGTATGTATGTGTGTGTGTGTGTGTGTGTGTGTGTGTGTGTGTGTGTGTGTGTGTGTGTGTGTGTGTGTTGTTACCCCAGTATCTTCAGTTTACACTCTGGTTTTGTCAGTGCATTACAGAGAGACTTCACTCCTGAATCATACAGTTTATTGTAACTCAGTTCCAGTTCTATCAGACTGCAGGAACCAGAACTGAGAACTGAAGATAGAACTGAACAACTTTCGTCTGATAGAGAACAATCACTCAACCTGAGAGAAAATAATGATACATCAGAACTAGAATTTTTAACACAGTAACACACGATTCGCTCTCCCTTTCTCTCTCACATACGTGTATTTGTGTGCATTTAAGTGTGTGTGTTTGTGTGTGTGTGATGTTACCTCAGTATGTTCAGTTTACACTCTGGTTGTGTCAGTGCAGTACACAGAGACTTCACTCCTGAATCATACAGATTGTTCTTGCTTAGTTCTAATTCTTTTAGACTGCTGGAACCAGACCTGAGTACTGATGATAGAACTGAACAACTTTCACCTGATAGAGAACAAGCACTCAACCTGAGAGAGATAATAATGATACATCGGAACTTTACACACACAACACACATGCTAACAATAATTATTTATTGATTCAATTTTACACAAAAACGAATGAAAAAGAAATTAAAACTGAAGATATATATATATATATATATATATATATATATATATATATATATATATTTGTGTGTGTATGTGTGATGTTACCTTAGTATCGTCAGTGTACACTCTGGATGTTTCAGTGCAGTACAGAGAGACTCCACTCCTGAATCGTTCAGTTCATTGTGACTCAGATTCAGTTCTATCAGACTGCAGGAACCAGAGCTGAGAACCGAAGATAGAACTGAACAACTTTTGCTTGATAGAGAACAATTACTCAACCTGAGAGCGAAAATAATGATACTAGATATCAGTACTAGAACATTACACACACCCACAACACACAGAGTCTCACACACACTGATGAATCAGAAAGTAAGATTTGATATATTTCATATAAACTTTATTACTTATCTTAATAAAACATTACACATTAAACCCAAACAGTGAGACCATATAAATACTTACTCAGCTCTTTTTGATGATTTGATCACCAGCTGTAGTTTCTCCAGAACTTCATGTGATGGACTGTATTTCTTCAGTTGAAACTCTTTCATCTCCTCTTTAGCGTTACATAATGCGACCGACAGAGCTGCCCACTGAGGGGGCGAGAGACTGACTCCATCCAGACGATTCGAATCATGTCCTCCTTTCACGTAGGGCAGAACTTGTCTCACTACCAGAGATGTAAAGATGTATTCATACAGTGAATTGAAAAATAAAACAAAACACTTATATGTAACAGGGCCATGTCACATGGTCCACGCTTCTCAATCACTGGCAATTTGGATCAGGTGCTAGAGTGTCTATATAAAGCGACACTCTACTGTGATCTGTGTCGCACAGTACTCCTTTCCATGCTGCCACCTGGCATCTTTGAGAGGGCTAGTGGTTTACGTTTATATGTCGTACGAAAAAAGCCCGAGCTCAGATCAGAGAAAAAACATGCATGGAAACAACTGGCTTCATTAAATAAATGTCAACACTGGTTAAACTCCGTCAACACTAATCTATCTACTAAAGTTTATCAACCTAAATAAAAAATCAGTAAAGAATGGAAAACGGATAATTTTTCTGAATTTACCTTTTTCAGCGTCATCTTCTCTCCATCGTCTCACTATAATATAAACAATATCAACATTAATGTACAAATAATTATATTATTTATAATATATTTATATTTTATTATATACATTAGATAATTAATTATATTATATTATATAAGTTATATTATGTAACAGGTGCCTAGGGCACCTGTCACCCGTTTTGTGTTTCGTCCCGTTCGTTTGAGTTAATTAACGTTCTGTGCTCATTAGTTTAGTTAATTAACTCATTTTTGTAATTGGTTTGTCTTGTGCACGTGGTCGGGTGTCTTTTTGTATTTATGTCCATTGTTTCTTGTCTTTGGTGCTGGTCGTTTGTTTTATGTCACTTAGTCTTCTGTACCTCTTGTTTTGTGGTGCACTGCACCTTTAATAAACCTGTTCTCTGCTACCTGCGTGCCTGGCTCCCTTCAACGCGTGTAAACGCGGCGGCTTGCGCTCCCTATGCGCAACCGCTTCATCCCGAGGTAGACTATTGTGACAGAACGACCAGCCAAAGGAAATTTGGGGAGTCCAGAGCCCAGGTAAGCGCTCCTTTAAATTTTTCTTTGCGGGGGCCGTGTAGCCTCGTACTCGCGGCGCGTTCCGTCGTGTCCGCGAGTGCGCCGCTATGCGCAGCCCGCCGTCCCGGAGCCGTAAGGACGGCTCGATCAGTGTAATGTCTGAATGTTATGACTCTGATGATGAGTGGATGTGGAGGTACGGGTACGAAGCGCTCTGCGCTGAGGAAGGTCTGGACTTGGTTCAGATCTCCGATGATGAGACAGGCGAGTCGTACCTGTATGGGCATATTCTGCCCATACGAACCCTCCAAAACTCTGAGGAGTTCTGGATGGACGCTCCGGTCCAGCTTGTTAAACCCCCCGTGGCGAAATCCAGACGCAGAGCGCGCCGGCCCGGTGCTAAGACGCAGCGTGCGCGTGGCATGCGTGCTGCGGGGCAGTCACGTGATGCGCCCGCGCCGGACCGCGCTGTATCTGGATCGCGCTGCGAGGGTGCGGTACCGAAGCCAACACTCGGGGGGTAGATGTGGATCCGTGTCCCCCTGTCTCGTGTGTCCAGTCCGTTTTCCCCATGTCTGAGATGTCTATGTGTTTGGGCATTGCGGTGGGGGTGTATATGTTTTGTGTGCAGGATGGCGAGCCCGAGGTGCCCGCCGAGGTCCGCCCGGCGTGCGTGCCCGCTGAGGTCCGCCCAGTGTGCGTGCCCGCCGAGGTCCGCCCAGCGTGCGTGCCCGCCGAGGTCCGCCCAGCGTGCGTGACCGCTGAGGTCCGCCCAGCGTGCGTGCCCGCCGAGGTCCTGCCAGTGTGTGAACCTGCTGAGGTCCTGCCAGCGTGCGTGCCCGCCGAGGTCCGCCCAGCGTGCGTGCCCGCCGAGGTCCGCCCAGCGTGCGTGCCCACCGAGGTCCTGCCAGCATGCGTGCCCGCCGAGGTCCTGCCAGCGTGCGAACCCGCTGAGGTCCAGCCAGCACGTGTGCCCGCCGAGGTCCTACCAGCGCGCGTGCCCATCCCGAAGCCCAGGGGCGTCACGCCGCCCATCCCGAAGTCCAGGGGCGTCACGCCGCCCATCCCGAAGTCCAGGGGCGTCACGCCGCCCATCCCAAAGCCCAGGGGGCGTCACGCCGCCCATCCCGAAGCCCAGGGGGCGTCACGCCGCCCATCCCGAAGCCCAGGGGGCGTCACGCCGCCCAGCCCGAGCAGCAGGGGCCGCACGCCGCCCAGCCCGAGCAGCAGGGGCCGCACGCCGCCCAGCCCGAGCAGCAGGGGCCGCACGCCGCCCAGCCTGAGCAGCAGGGGCCGCACGCCGCCCAGCCCGAGCAGCAGGGGCCGCACGCCGCCCAGCCCGAGCAGCAGGGGCCGCACGCCGCCCAGCCCGAGCAGCAGGGGCCGCACGCCGCCCAGCCCGAAGTCCAGGGGCGTCACGCCGCCCATCCCAAAGCCCAGGGAGCGTCACGCCGCCCTGCCCGAGCGGCAAGGACTGCACGCCGCCCAGCCCGAGCAGCAGGGGCCACACGCCGCCCAGCCCGAGCAGCAGGGGCCGCACGCCGCCCAGCCCGAGCAGCAGGGGCCGCACGCCGCCCAGCCCGAGCAGCAGGGGCCGCACGCCGCCCAGCCCGAGCAGCAGGGGCTGCACGCCGCCCAGCCCGAGCAGCGGGGGCCGCACGCCGCCCAGCCCGAGGTCCAGGGGCCGCACGCCGCCCAGGGCAAAGGCACCTAACCCCAATTGCTCTCCGGGTGCCGTATTCAAGGCTTGCCACTGCTCCGGGCACATGTGCTCATTCTTTTGATCGAGTAGCGACGTAGCATCCACAAAAGCAAAAATTTCCAGAACATGTCTGAGAAAAGCAGAGGTTTTAAACTCAAAATCATTGACAGTGCTCGCTAAAAGGCATGTGCCGAATATGGCCGAAGGACTATCATTTGACTGCATATGTTTTTGGTCTTATAAAATGATGTTCAGACACGAATTCTGAATAAAACCTCAGCTACTTCTATACAGGTGTTTTTTTTTTGTTTTTTTTGATCAAGTAGCAATGTGGCATCCACAAAAGCTAAAAGCTACTTCTATGTACAGTATGTGTTTATTTTTTCTTTGTTTTCATCGTAGTTTTGGTGAAAGGAACTTTACGTGGTGAGGTTGAGATGTCAACAGCAAGAAACATAAAACTATCTAACTATACATTTTTATTATCGACATTTGAGGTTCAAAATCTCAGTGCTTTTATTCTCATAAAATATCAAACAAACATAAACTACTTTTATTTCAAGCTAACAATTTTTACACCTCCAGTGGTCCTCTGTTGTGCATTTAGCAGACGTTGCAGACTTAATTAGGTGTATAAATGATGTTTAAATTTTATTGCAGAAAGTCTGGTGTTGTATCGCATGATTGATTTTGTAAAACTTTTAATGTTTCACCAATGGTTAGCAATTGTGATTTATGTACATAGATTTCTCACCAGGCGGCACGTGGCTTAGTGGTTAGGACGTTCACTTCTCAGCGCTAGATATGGTGAGAACACAGAAAGAACCGTGTTCTCTCTGTTAGAAGGTCCTCATAAATGATTGGCTTCTGCACCATGTTTGTTATTCGGTTTAGTTAATATTGCCCATTAGAGGATAAAGGGTTCTAAATGTAAGGCCTTTATTTAGTCTTTTATATTGTTGTTTGTGTGTGTCTTTTAATCCTTCTTTCTCTACCAAGGGTAATGCACATTTATAATAATAATCAACCGAGATCAGAGAAAAAATTGCCATGGAAACAGCTGCATTATTAAATGAATGAATCAGTAGATTAATGAGATCGTTTTTTAATGTTAGACCTGAATATGTACTGAATATGAATATTGGTATATTCATTATCTTCTCCGCAATCCTCTACTAGGGTCGCGATGTAGGTTCCCCATGCCAATCCAGAAGAGAACGTTTTGGACACTGGGCAGATACATCCAGGAGAGGGTGTTAATCTATCTCTGGGCACACTCAATCACACAGACACAAACACACTCTTTGTGGGGAAATTTAGAACTATGTTTTTTTTTGTGAGTGGGAACCCAAGCGTACACAAGAAAACATGATTTATACCTGGATCCCCAGTGCAGAGAGGCGAACGTGCTAACCACTACGCCACCGTACCATCCATACCACCCACCCTGAATAATAAATCAGTACAGAATTGAAAGTGGCTTGTTGTTTTTGAATTTACCTTTTTCAACATCTTCTTCTCTCTGGAGTCTCACTATAATATAAACATATAAAACAATGACCAGCATGTAAAATTATGTTCTGAAGCATCAGATGGACTACAATCCTTTATCTTTTATATAAGTGTTTGTGGAAGAGATGAGTTTTGAGATGTTACTTGAAGATGCTTTATGGACAGAGTTGGGAAGATTGTACCATCATTTTGCAGTGGTGAACGATACCAGTGAGAATTAGCACCACCGTAAGCTGGAATCACCAGGCAAAATTCATCATTCAAGCACAGTGAGTCCGAGTGTATTTTGGAAATATAGAGTGAAGGTAAGGGGGTCAGATCCATAAATTGTTCTGTAGGTCAGAGTCAGTGCCATTTACTGAATGCGGGGAGCTACAGAAGTCCAATGGAGAGAGAGGAAAGGTGGAATGACATGAGTTCACTTGGGTGGTTGAACACAAGTCAGGCTGCAGAGTTTTGAATCAGTTGTATCAGTTGAATCAGCAAGCAATGCATTACAATAAACTATTAAACAAATGAATGAGTTCAGTTTCGAACGTTAGACCGGAATATGGAGCAGAACTTTAGAAACATTTCATGAGTTCCTCATGAACTCCGACTCCTTCTGTCCATTCCACGCTTCATTTAGGTTATTGCAGCTTAACAGTAACTGTAAGAAATCCGGGTTCTGCATCTGTCTCTCCTGCACGCTCTGTCACTCGCCCTCTTAGCCCCGCCTTCTAGTTTCGCTCTCGCTCCGGCACCAGGTGAGGCTAATTTGTTTGATGGGTCGTTTACCTTATTTAAGCTCTGTCTTCACACGGGACGGATCGCGAAGTATTGTCCCTGTCATGCATACATACCAAGCGATTCTTTGGCTGTTATTCTCTCCTTTGTGTCTCGTAGTATATCTGGTCTCGGTGAGTGCGTGTCTGTTCATGTTAGCTGTGTGTTAGCATCTGCGCCCTCACTTCCGTGTTTAGGATTAGTCTCTGTCGTTGTATGAGTGAACGTCTGTGTTTATCTGTGATCGCTCCCTGGTGTCTGTCTAATCCTCTTTCTGTTTTCAGTGTTCATCCTGTCCCTAGTGTCCTGCGTCCCGGGAGCGATCTCTGTCCGTCCGCTCAGGTGGTTCGGCTTCGGCCGGGTGGGGCGGAGTTCGCGCTCGCCCTAGCCTGCTCCGCTGGCGCGCCACCACCTGAGGGCGTCCGTGTCTCATTGTTCACTCAGCATACTAACGGTTCCCTTCTTTTTACTAATACGCTCTATCTTGGTGAACTAACATTATTTCCTTCCCTGTGGACTAATACCTTGGCTGTCTTCCCATCCCTTGTTTGTCTCAGTCTGGTTCCAAGCCGTCCGTCGTCCCGTGTAGTTCACCATACCTCTTTGTGCACTTTCTACACTCTTTCTTCCTTCAGGTTTTCGTCTAACACTCTCTTTGACACGCCTATTCTTTCTGTCTTAGGTTTTGTTATTTTGTCTATCCTAGACACCCTCACTAGTTCTTTCTACTTCTTCTCACGCATAGCCAGTGTAGGGTTCTCTTTCTACAGCATAGTTATATCTGTGTACTTTGTTTTATTTTGTTATTGGTTTGGCTCGGTGTTGTGCTCTGCCCAGTCCTCTGTCCAGGTTAATCACCCCGGCCTGGGTCCAGCTGGCAACGCCCCCCTCGCACCATCCTCCTCCTGCACTACCCTACCTCTGCCTTGCTCTTCAATAAATACCTTTTCTTCTGCATCCACATCTCCAGAACTATCTTTACAGACGATTTGTGACAGTAACACTAATCTACTAATGATTATCAAACTGAATAATAAATCAGTACAGGATGGAAAATGGCTTGTTTTCTGACATTACCTTGTTCAGCATTTGCTTCTCTTTGGATTCTCTCTATAATATAAACAATATAACCATTAACATTAAACTGTTGGCGAAATGTCGGATGATTTGAAAGTGAGGACATTTATACAAATTAATGATTTGTATTAGTTTAGTAAAAATTGCTGTTATCTATCAACTTTGTATTTTGATCAACTGTTATAAGCACTTCCATTATGGTACATATTCTAAACTCATTAAATCCGGTAATAAACATCATATAAAATAATGACCAGTATATAAAAGTAAAATCAGTCATTCTACTGATTTTAGATATTTCAGTTATTGATTTAAAAATATTCAATAGTCTGTATCAAGAAAAAAACTTTTTTTATAAATATAGAGTGTCTTGGTATCCTTACCCCTTGAACATTTTAACAAAAATGGTAGACCAACTCAAAGTAGCACCAAATTATGAAGTGCAATAAAATGATGCATGGGTTTCAAAATTTCCATCCATCCATTATCATCCGCTTGTCCGGGATTTGGGTCACGGGGGCAGCAACCCAAGTAGCAAAGGCCAGACCTCCCTCACCATAGCCACCGCTACCAGTTCAACTGGGGGATCCCATAGGTGTTCCCAGACCAACTGAGAGTTATAATCCCTCTGGTGTGTCCTGGGCCTCCTCCCAGCTGAACTTGTTCGAAACAACTTCCTGGGGAGGTGCCCAGGAGGCTTCATTACCAGGTGCCCGAACCACCTCAACTGGCTCCATTCAACATACAGTGTTTCAAAATTTGAAACACTTCCCTTTACTTCAATACCCCTAAATAGCATCCAGTGCAATCAACTGCCTTAAGTATTCACTTAAACAGTTAATAGAATACAGATTTATGTCATTTAGTCTCAGTATATTACATCTGTGGTTAGGATGTTGGGCTTTTTTAATTACTGGATGGAACCTGGATTTCTATTGGACTGGCAGTCCTGCAAGATGCCCTTAATGGACTAATATAGTTTTTCAATTGTTAAATACGTACACCTTATCATCACGCAATCTGTACATGGCTGTCCTACACTGTTGATGCTGCACAGCCGCTTAAGGAGGATTAGTCCCCCACTGAGCCTTGGTCCAAGGTTTCTTCCTTAAAATAACAACATAGTAATAATAGGAGTTTTTGAATTGTCACTGTCTCTTCGGCTTGCTCATTGGGGGTTCAAAGGCTTATAACACTGTAAAGCTCCTTTGGGACTATGTACTATTGTAAAAAAAAATGCACTATAAATAAACTACTTGAACTTAAACTTAAACACTGGGTAAAGCTACAGGATTTTTGTCCTCTAGTGGTCACAAAGAACATTATTCTAATAAAGTTTATTAAACAAATGTGTGAAATATCTTTTTTTTAATATACCTTTTTTAGCATCTTCATTTGTCCTCTGTCTCACTGAAACACAAACAATATAAACATTAACATTAAAAAGACAGATATTTCTCTATATAACAAATACTATACTATAACCATTTGAGAGCTACTGCCCGTGTCCTTTGTGGGTCTCCTCCGGGTTTGAAAACATGTCTTCATGTCAATTAAATGTTCTTAAGTGTTTATGTGTGAGTATGCCCTGTGATAGATTGCCCCTGTCCTGGGTGTATCTGCCCAGCGCCCGAAATGTTCTCCCCTGGATGGGTATAGGGAACCCCTACTGCAACTTTAGTAGAGGATAAAGTCTAAAATAATGAATGAATAAGCTCTAGACATTTTAAATAATTTGCACTAAATATTTCACCATTATTTCAAATAATGAACGATCTCGTTTGTCTACAGCATTTATCCCAGAATGTTCATAATTGTGTCATTAATGCATACATCTGACCGTTTCACATCGTATCAATGTGTGATTCACTTTAAAAACTGACTCGATTTTGTTTGGGAAGAACAGTTTAACAACGATTTTGCATTTTAACAAACGCATTTATGAATCAGACCTTGTTTTTTTATTATAGTGTGTATGTAACTGTTTTATAAAGGCAATTATTGGTGTCCCTTCGTGTTAAAATAATAAACTGATGATTGGCTGATATTTTACCTTTACACGTCATTAAAACAATTACTGCAGCTGCTAAGGTAATGATCACACATGCAACTGAGACACCGATTACAACTGCTTCCCAACTAGAAAACATCTGATCTGTAAAACAAATTAGAAAGTAATGAGATTAAAATGCATTTTAATATCATATAGTTTAATAATTAAATCAAATGGCACAATAATCAGAGATTTTATTTGTCACGGTTTGTTTTGTTCACGTGGTGTGGGTTGGGTTCTGTGTCACGCCCCCGTAATCACGCGCACCTGATAAGTATGTACATAAAACCATATTTTTAAAAATAAAAATGTATACTGTTTAAAATAAAATTTATATTTTTTACAGTACTAATTAATTTTACACATAATTTGGCTTTAAATTTAGCTTAAAGTAATAAACTACTTTAAGCTACTGTTAGGAAATCTGAAATTTCCCCGATGAACCAATTTTGAAGGCGTCAAAAAGCACAGTACAGATGATTTCAGAGTTATTCGAATCAAGCGGTTTATTTACGACAAACCGAGTCAAAGCAGTGTTCGTCCAAGACAAGCCCAAGATCGCGATCCGACTCTGATCTCAGCACCACACCGGTCCCACCAAGACAGAGCCCCGAAATCCAGCTGCTCACACTATTTATTGAAAAACCATCCCTCCCTCTGCTTATTCTGAACCAACTTGTTGAAGAAGTTCTATGGGGAGGTCGAACGCGCTGTTCAATCCCTTATCTGGGGGAGCTCGAGACAGCTCGGCTGCCCTTGAGCTTTATCCACCAGCCACCAGACGCCAGGTGCATCTGGTTTTCATGAAATATAGGCCTTGGGCAATTGTCGGCCAGATTGCCCCATCGCTATAGAATGCGCTAATTCCCTTATACACAAATTACTTACAAATTACAAATTTTTATCCCTTCAATCCCCCTTTGGGCGTGCCCCTCAACACGCCCATCAAATTTGCCCCATTGGTAATTTGTCCCATATGTGAATTTGCCCCATAAGTGGTGCTGATTTTCAGAGTCGATCGCTTACATTTATTCATCAGAGTTCTCCTACGTCAGTGTGCTGTGCATGTGAGCTCTAAAATCAGTACATGAATCTAAAAAATAAAACACTCAGATTTTTGAAACTCTAATAATATACAGTTTCATTCTCCACTCGTTATCAGAGTCTCAGGGCTGTGGGTGGTCCCACACATGTCACCGCAATGGGTGTCCGCTACTCAGGTGCCCCACACCTGCAGTGTTGTTACCTCACTAGGTGTCCAGCCTTCTCTCCGTTTCCCCAGGTCTCCGGTCACGACCTACGAATTTCTGATGCCCTATGTGTACTTTTAATGCTATATTAAAGCATGTGCGTGCAGTGTGTTATCTCTTAGGTTAATGTCTTAGAGGGAAAAAGAGAGAGATAGGAAAAGGAGAAAGAAAATAAATTCATACATGGAAACAAGATGTGATCTTGGGCATTGTTTAAGCATAACTGATTTCTTGTCTATCTGGCTCCTCATCCCCGGAGCACAATTTAACCGTCTGCAGCTCCATGGTGTTAAATATGTGATCTAGTTAACAGAACTCTCAGACGTGGTATGCACCGGCACCCACAGGTTACCAGTATAGCAACGAACACAGCAATAGACATGAAGAGTGACATGATTAACTCCTGACAAACATATTATTCATCCATGATTCCAAGGGGTTATCTATTCCAGAGGCCTCATGCATTTAATTTACGCCTTGGTTACGGACCAATCAGGTGCTGTGTTATTTAGGCATATAGGCACAGCACACTTCACCAATCATTACGCAAACACCCCCTTTTTTTGCCAGGAGCATGTCTAAGGCTTTTCTGTTCTGTAGGCCCCAAGTTACGTCACATGCAACTGTTCACTTGGTCACTCTATTGCATCTCTAGTGAGATTAGTGAGACGAAGTACATTGTAATGTACGAAATTTATCCTATCCACGTTGTTGTTGGGAGTCACTGGAAAAAGGGCCGATATCAGTTAAATATTTTCTGCTGCCACTTGGTTCGCCAGTTTGAACTCATTTGGCACCCCCCTAGGCACCCCGATTGAGTCTAAGTGGGAGTAAGTGGGTGAGTCCCTATATAAATAAAAGCTACCGACTGCTCATTTTCTCCTTTGGGGCTCGCACCCCCTTAAACCTGTGAGAGTAAGAGGAGCCAACGGCTTTACCATGGCACCTCGGCCGACAGCCAGGGGTGGCATTCTTACCACTAAGGTGTGTTTCCCACAATAATAATATAACCCGATCGGGCCCACGGCCCCACCTCCGTGTCATTTTAGGTGATGTCTGTTTGGCACCAATCTAATACCACACATTGCTTGACTTTTTGCCGCCCGATTGGCCACCTCCTTTCCCTGCGCCTCCACGTACCCCTTAGTGGAGTGGCCTTTACATTTAATGATGGCCACCTGTTTAGGCAGCTGTACTGCTTCCAGTAGCTTTTGTATGTGCGCATAATGTTTAATAGGACCCCCTTGCTTCGTTTTGAAACTTCTCCGCACCCATTGTGGTCCATCTATGTGTACTGCAGAATAGACGTATGCTGAGTCTGTATAAATGTTCACAGCTGTGTTGCTCGCAGTCAGGTGGTGTTTGCATGTATTGCCATGTTTGCAGTTTTGATGGCGTCAATGCTGTAGATGTGAGAAAGGCAATCACCCCATGGGTTGTGTTTACAACTAATGGGTGACACATTACTAGGTGTGCGATTTTATTTAGAACCACTGCTAAGGCTGCCATGTACCTCGTACTTGAAAACAAAAACTTTAGTACTTAAAAAATATACCTTTAGCCTCCCCCCTTTCTAAAACAAAACAACATTCAATTTTTATTATTATTGATTTTTTTTAAAGGAATATCCAGATCAAAATGACATTTGTTATTTTCCCACAAATAATTAATCAAGGTGTACAGGAATCTGTAAGAGGCATGTTATCAGTTAAAGTGATCTTGTTGATTTTCCTTGAAGTAATTTACTATGGTCCACCCCTCATTGCCTGTGGATAATTTTCAAAGGAGATGATGGTCACACAACACATAATCATTAAAATTATTTCCAAGATTGTCTATAGAAAAATCAAACAACAAGGGGTTATTATTATTATTATTATTTTCTCCTGGATCAAACTGCACAGTCAGTTCTGTCCGCTAGAACCTGCAAATTGACTTGTTTGGTTAGTAAAGTTAAAGACAAAATCAAACAAACTTAATTTTTTTTTTTTTTTTCTATTCTTTATACAAATCGCACAACATAAATTTAATAAATATATTTCATATTTCTCATGTTCAATGTAAAATTTGATAATTAGGCCACCTTTAGTTCATTACCTGGAGGAAAAATAAAAACTATATCAAACAATTCATAAACAACAATGCTGCAAAAAAGTCATAACATTAATGATTTGTCTTATATGTGTTATGGCAAAACATTTTCTCAAACTCCGACCTGGAAAAAATATAACCTCATAATTTTGTCCTCATTATTAAATGTCAGTCAGTCCGGTCTATTGTAGTTAATTATCAGTCAAATCTTTATCCTTCATTAAACAAAAATTGTACTCGGTCCATTTTATGCTTCATGATTAAATATATACATATATATTTTTTCCTGTTAAAAGAAGTGATATTTATTTTAGCTAAATAAAAGAAAATGAGAAATCCTACCCCACTCTAGTTATCAGAGAACGTCACTATTATGGAGACCTTCAGTTGCTTGTTTTAAAACAACAATCTCTGATAATAGTGCGGACGTGGTTCTCAGCTCTGTCGACATGGCCTTATTGAAATGGATAAATAGAAGACAAAAGTGTCAATGGAAGATGTACGTATACATTCTTGACTTGATATAATCAGCATAATAAGACATAATAACTGTAGAAGGTTATTGATAGGTATATGCAAACACAAATGGTTAAGATGAATCACTCATACACAAAAATCATATTTCTCCTTCACAATCCCCCTTTGATTCATTTTAATCATTCAATAGTTCTAACAGATTCATTAAGGCTTTTTCGATTATTTTCGCTTGTTTACATTACTGAAGTTTTGTTTTGGAGGCCTTGTGACCTTGCTCTGCCAGATGCTTCAACAGAGCCAAAGTTGTGTCTTTACATAAGGTCTGGGTTGGTGCTGCCACCAACATTTCAAAATAGATCTCTGTCCGACTGTCAACATCTTATCAGTCCCGCGGCCCATTTTCTATCAGATATTAGTTCAGTCCTAGTCAGACAGTCTGGTTTATTCACTCAAATCTTCACAGGAAACCTCGTCTTTAAATTGGAAAATAGTGCTATTTAACATTTTAAAATCTAATAGTTATATTTAAATGAGCTCAAACTATTTTATTTGCCATGGCTAATTAATATTAATTCACTACCTTTCCCCAATTCAACATTATTGAAACTGTAGGATTTTGGGTATTAATATGATATTAATAAAGTCCTCCTCATCCCATTACCAAATTACGGAGAATGAGAGACGGTCATTCTCCGCAATTTATTCAAGATTAAGATTTTTATTAAACGGTAACTTTAGTTACACGAGTGCTTCTCTGCACTAAATGGGTTAATTGTATCTCAATGGTTTAAGCTCTATCTTATTCAGGTATTCTGTAAGCATGCAGAAATCTTAATTCTGTCAGAGGCTTTTATAATATATGGACAGAGGCTATATTGACATGTGGATATATCTAAATATCCCTCAGAGGTCAATTTTATAGCTGCTTAAAATACACAATTTAAAATACACCAAATTAATCATTTCAGCCTTGAAGGATTAACTGGAAACTTTGGTTTAGAGTAATAACAGTATTTATTATGAATGATTAATTAAGAACACGAAGAATACTAAGATTACTGAACAGATTTATAATAAACAGTTACACTAATAGCAAATGAACGCCCCCTTTAGGTACAAACCAAGAGCCCACTGGGCCGAGCAAAGCAAGGCAGGCCTTAACCTAAGCAGAGCCTGACCAGGCAAAAACCAAGCATAGCAGGGCCCAGCTGCAGCACTGGCCGGAGCTAGACCAGGAGAAGAGAGAGAGAGAGAGTTACCTGTTACATCCTTTTATTTTCACATCAACCTTTAAACCTTTTGATGATAATAAGGCTAGGATCCATGATTCTTCATTCAATTAATAAGCTAAGGGGGCCAGGTCATCACGATGTCAAACCCTAGTTTGAAACCGGTTTTAGGGACAACTGCTATCGGATAAGACTGATGTGTCGTGAGCTGCATTGTTTGTTCCGGGCCATAGGTGTGATGCTTCATGCTGATTGTTATTAGAAATACAAAGACTGGTCAAGTTGCTCATACAGACCAGATGTTCTTATATTTGAAAGAGTCTACAGTACTCCAGAAATCTGCCATGTTCTATAAATCTACTATATCGCACAACCTAGCTTGTTATACCTTATATATAAATAAGCACCTTTAGAAGGGGATCTTATCCATACCAAACATGACATAGTGCAAACCAGTTTCACTCAATAAAACACAAGTTTCATTATTTCTACAAAACACAGCAATCAATGCAATACCACAAATTATCTTCAATAAAAGCAATAACTTTTCCCTACCTTCACTTACTCATGACCTCATCAAAGACACACACACACACACACACACACACACACACACACACACACACACACACACACACACACACACACAGTGTTAGTCAGAGATAAGAGCAGAGCAGAGAGAGCGTGTAAGGAGTATGTATTTCTCATCCTTAAATTACTTATTTCATGTAGAATTGTCAAGCAATTATTTTTATAGCCAAATTTATTAGGTTATTTATTTATTTAACCTTTAACCCTATTTTAATGATTTTACAACCTTAATAGATTAATTAATTATTATTTATTGTGAGCAACATGTGACCTTAATGCTGGCAGCAGTTCAGGTTCATTCAGGCTGAGTTCTTTAAACAGTGCTCATACAGACAGACTGAATGACCGGATGGATCAGCTCTCTTGATCCTGAGACACTGACCATATTTAATTTCTAACGTCGACGTCTCCCTGATCTGGGGGAGGTCTGGGATCAAACAGACCCTCCCCCGTCTTCGGTTGAGCACGCCCTCACTTTTCGCCAGAAATTCTCACACAGTCTTCATCGAGTATTTTCAGAGCACATTGTTTGACTCCAAGCACTGACATGCTCACCATTGAACTGAGTGAATGCTTTATTAAAGCAGAAACCATATTGTCTTTTACACTCTATTGTTAAGTTTAAATTTAGCTTTTATATTTACTTTATTCTAATTCACAGGGTTTCTTAACTTATTATTGTGTCATGTTGTTTTACTTAATTACTTTTACTGTTAATTTATGTTAATTTAATGTATTTAATTTATTTAGAAATTTACTCATTTGCTTATGGTGATGATAGTTGATTACTTCAAATTTTTACTATATTCTCCTAGAGAATAAGCTGTGAAAATGTGTAGAGTAGAAAATGAATGTTGGTTTAGTTTTTGCACTCATCTCATCATACACTCAGACTTAAATCACAAAAACAACAAACATGCCAGGCAAAACTAGCAAATTAGCAGACTAACTTAACCATATACAGAGGTACCACACCCAAATCAACACAATTATCTAACTATATCGTACTGCAATATTTCAACACATTTTAACTTTATTCAGTATACACTTTAATTTATTAATGCAGTTTTATTTAAATTTATGGTCCATAAATTTATGGTCCATATGGTCCAACTCTATTATTTATTTTAAACTTCTATGTTACAATATGTGGATCCATATAATTTTACACCATGTAATTATTTCACTATATATTTACATAACTTATGTAACTAAATTATAGTAAATTATATAACTTAACTAAATTATATAACAGCAATTCAAACAAGACCAGTTCGTTCTTTAAATTGTTCCCATCCTTTTACAGATAACCTCAATATTGGTTCTGTGACTGGTGACTGGGCATCATCATTGGTGGTTGGGTCTGGGGTGGTAACCCCAGAGTGGACCCCCAACTCCTCGCCCTCTCCCGCGCTGTGGGCAATCTCTCGCGAAATGTCCCGATCGGCCACACGAGTAGCACTCATTTCTTCCCATTGTGCTGTTGTGTCCCCCATTCCTGGGCCTCACAACAGTGTCAGACTCAGAGAGCCCCACTTTTTCTATCAATTCAACCAAGGTGTTTTTCATGGCATCAATTTCAGGACACCTCCCCATTACGTAACCCCCAGACAAAGACACACTCATAGTTCCTCTCTCAACAGCCTCCCCGGGTTGACCCACCTTATTTTACACTCATGAGATTGTGTTGTGATTCTACGGTTTTGCTTGGTTGAGGGCAGAACGAGGTACAGGGCTGGCACAACATTAACACTAGGAAGAGCAGTTGGTTGTATGGGAGGGGTGCTAGTGGGGGGAGGTATGTGGAGCGGAGGGGTCAGAGTAGGAATGGGTTCCTGCTTCACTTCCGGTTTCTCACCAGTTGACTCTACATGCTTGCTCTGGCTCTCTGTAATCACCGCCATGTATTCCACAATTAATCTTACCCATATCTGCTCGTTCTCTGCCTTTGTAGCCCTCGATTTAACCACTAATCTTCTCATCCCACTCACACGTTTTACCTGCTTTTCTGCAGCATCAGCTCTCGTTTGCATTACATACAACAAATGTTCACGCCCGTCCTTGCCCAACGCCAACACACCACTCTTTAAACATTTTCTCACACCTTTTTACCACATTCTCACGTTTATTCACAGAATTAGTTACTTTTATTCTCTCCAACACCTCCTTTTTGACATCACCAGCAGTCAACCCCTCAAACTCTCTCGTGCGTCCACGAGCAATATCCCACAAATGCAGCTGCTTTATTGCTGTATGCTGAATTTCACTTCTATATATATTTTTTTCTTTTACATCCGCGGTCACCAGTGTCCACTCATAAACTCTTTTTACTAAAATCAAACTTGATTTACTGCCCTCTGGGACTTGAACCCACCAGGAATTTTATTGAATTTACGGGTCTTTTGGGACTTGAACCCAATCACCTTGACCAATTTAAATTTACCTAGACTGAGCAATTTAATTTAATTTATGGGTCTTTTGGGACTTGAACCCAATCACCTTGACCAATTTACATTTACCTAGACACTGTGAATTTAGAAAATTTTGAATCTTCAGTACCCGTATTGTGCTCTACAGATGGGACTTGAACCCCCTGGGAGCAGTTCAATTTGTCGAGACGGGTCAGTCCGCGACTGTACACACACAGGGAGCTACCCCGTTCGCCTCAGTAACGCAACTACAGGATTTTCATAATCCCTTGGTCATGACCTTATATAGCTTTCAGTAAAACTCAGCATTCAACGATTTTTCAAAACACAATTATAATCCATACACAAATCCACAAAAACCCACAAAGCCTTGGAAGAACACAACACACTTCAACACTTAAATTTATACACTTAATTTCAGTTAGCAATTCCAATTGTTATTAATTTAATTCACATTCCAACTTAGTCCTTATTCACCACTCACAGCTAAATATAGGTTTTTCAGCTAAATATAGGAGCAAGGGTCCTTCTTACCTTATTGGCCGGCCTGTGAGTACCGCGTAAGTTCTATCGTTGGAATCAAGCAATCAACCCGATTATCTGCACTGCAATCAACAACCTTCACCATCCCCTGCTACCAACTGTTAGGAAATCTGAAATTTCCCCGATGAACCAATTTTGAAGGCGTCAAAAAGCACAGTACAGATGATTTCAGAGTTATTCGAATCAAGCGGTTTATTTACGACAAACCGAGTCAAAGCAGTGTTCGTCCAAGACAAGCCCAAGATCGCGATCCGACTCTGATCTCAGCACCACACCGGTCCCACCAAGACAGAGCCCCGAAATCCAGCTGCTCACACTATTTATTGAAAAACCATCCCTCCCTCTGCTTATTCTGAACCAACTTGTTGAAGTAGTTCTATGGGGAGGTCGAACGCGCTGTTCAATCCCTTATCTGGGGGAGCTCGAGACAGCTCGGCTGCCCTTGAGCTTTATCCACCAGCCACCAGACGCCAGGTGCATCTGGTTTTCATGAAATATAGGCCTTGGGCAATTGTCGGCCAGATTGCCCCATCGCTATAGAATGCGCTAATTCCCTTATACACAAATTACTTACAAATTACAAATTTTTATCCCTTCACTACAAAAAAGTCAAGGGGGCCACTTGGGAGCTTAAAGAGCCAGCTATTTTTAGAGAGCCGAGTGAAAAGAACTGGATCTCTGAAAAGATCCAGAATGCCCATCACTACCACATAAACGGCTACTTCACGTTCTCAGTGGGTAAAGTATATATATAGGCACTGTTAGTCAGTCTCCAGTGGTCTCCATCTAGCTCAGCTGCAATCCTCTGCAATTTGTTTTGACTTTTATTTTGCACAGATCTCGGTATGAAACAGCCAACTTTGCTGTTTTAGATGGGAACACCAGAAGGGGGGGCATACAGTGTGATCTTAAAATTTTATAATGAAAGGCCTTTGTTATTCTTTCTTTATATTCACGAATGCAATTACATTCCAGGCGGCACGGTGGCTTAGTGGTTAGCAATTTTGCCTCTCAGCACTAGGGATTCCCGGTTCAAATCACAATCTCGATGTAGTTTCCATGTTCTCCCCTTGTCCATGTGGGTTTCCTCTGGGTTCTCCGGTTTCCTTCCTCAGTCCAAAAACATGGATCAAGGTCAATTGAATTCTCCAAATTGCCCCATATAGAGTGTGTTTGTGTGTGAGTCTGTGTGAGTGAGTGTGTGCCCAGCGATAGATAGAACCCCTGAAACGTTTTCCCCTGGATGGGCATGGGGAACCCCCCGTGACCCTAGAACAGGAATAAGCAGAAGATAATGGATGGATGGATGGAATACATTTCAAACTTTGTTAAAGTTTAAGAAAACTATTCACGGATTTATTTTTTCTTATTTTCAAACAAATATTCCAATGTTGTTTGTAAATGTTTCTTGTTCATGTTTAAATCTTGAGGTTGAGAACCATAAATGAGTGTTTTGTATTAATGTCACTCACCTGAAATGATGACCTCAGACTCCTTCATGTGATGGCGTAGCTTCACTCTGCAGTAGAATCTGTTGGAGGCGCCGCTGGGTACATAGATTCTGTGTTTCACATTGAACACCTCTCCATCTCTGTGAGTCTCTGTAGCTCCATCAGTCAGATTGGTTCCTTCATTACCCATCCACTGAAGCTCAGGCTCAGGATACCAACCTTTAGATTCACACAGCAGACTGAATCCTCCTGAAGTCTCATACTTTTCCAGAGTGATCACTGGAGCACTTCCAACAGCTGCAATCACATCATTTAATACAATTTTATATTTTGTATATTTAATGTATGAAACTAATGCCATCTTAGTGAAGTCTTCTGTTGTAACTCACCTTCAACATTTAATTTAAATGTGATGTCATTATACCAGGTTACAGCATCAATGTAACAAGTATAATCTCCATCATCTGAAACTTGAACGTTACTTAACAGCAGGGAGGCATTCCCTTTCTGCAGCTCCTCTAGAAATACATTAGTTCTCCCTTTGTATGATGGAATTTGGTTAGTATTGACGGTTTTATGATCTTTGTAGAGATGAACTACTGGGCCCACCAGGTTTGGCCTAAACCACTCCACTTTCATATCCAGAACACTGGTACTGGGTTCCTTCCAGCAGGGTAGAAGAATGTTAGACCGATGTTCAGCATAAAGAGGAACAGCAGGACCAAGCAACTGATGATTTACTACAATGAGAAAACCAGAAATGATCGAGTTTTATTGAATCAGTATGTCAGCAGCATCCATAGGGTATGATTAAAAACATCAAAGCAGATAACAGAAATGAATACAGGTCACCTGATAAAGAACAGCGGAAGAACATCATCATCACACCAACGTATTTCATCTCTGAAACTACAAGATAAAATAAACTAAAATTAACATTAACATTAACATTTTAACAGGTAAATTAATTTGATACAACCGTGTGCTTTAGATGACGGAAGTGGTCCTGAATGTAATTCACTTATATTGGATGTTTGTATTGTTGTAGCATAGCCTATTATTCCTCATAGAATTTAAATATTTTACAAAGATAAACATTGTTTTTTCATTTACACATGATCTTGATTTAAACCCTCAGGAGATCTTGACATTTCTTCATGTTTAGATTTTTATTTATGTGATTTAGGTTTTGATCCATCCATCCATTATCTTCCACTGAATCCTCTACTAGAGTCATTGGTTCCCCATGCCAATCCAGGGGAGAACGTTTCGCGCGCTGTCCAGATACATCCAGGAAGAGGCTTAGATACAGTGGGCCCAAAAAGTTTTTAGTCAGCCTGATTGCATGAAACCTTCCCACGGTAAAGCCATTGGGTCTCACTCAACAACAAGTTCTCCTACTTAGAATGAGGTGAGAGGTCTACAATTTTCATCATAGGTGCATTTCAACTATAAGGGACAATGGATGGGTTTGATAATGGGTGCTACTTGGTTTGAACAGTATAAGAACCACTGGGCTCAACTATTAAAGAAGTGGATTACAAAAAAGGTAGTTTGTTTTCAATTTCAAAACACACATTCATTTTTACTTGAACATTCTTTGTGAACATCAACAGGAAATGAAAAGAAAGGAAATGGGTACATTTGATTTCATTTGTCGTTTTGCATAAATAAGGGTTATCACCTGAAATTTCACCTCATCTGCAAACAAAAGTTAAAACAACTCACCAGAAGTAATCGGTGTAGTCCTTTATGCTTTCTTTTCATTTGTGTGTGTGTGTGTGTGTGTGTGTGTGTGTGTGTGTGTGTGTGTGTGTGTGTGTGTGGGTGTGTGTGTGTGCGCGGAAGTGAGTGAGTGAGGGTGTGTTGAGTCAGGTGTTCCGTCGAGTTACGCTGTTTACGACAACCCTCAATAGCATATTTGTGCGGGATCATGTGGATAAAAATGTGGGGGAGATATCTGATTTTTATAAATACCCCGCTACGTGTGGACTAGGTCTAAGAATCTTCAGGGAATCCACACCTCTGTGACTCTATAATTCACTTACCCAATTTGGTTCATGTCTAAAATATTCCCAATATGGTTCTACTATCATAGACTAAATCAGAGTGTGAAATCCAATCGTGTTGTCATCACATTCAAATCAAAACAAAATTCCCCCAGGCAACAGGGAGAACATGCAAACTCCATTAAGACAGTGACAGCTACCGAGTTTAGGTCACGCTCAGCACTAGACGACCTTTCGATGTCACATTCCAAGAAACATTCCAAACATTCCAATATAGATAACCTTTAATTGTATCTGTCTTCTGATCTGAAAAACAGCCATAAGTTGGAGGTTTCAGATTAAACGCCAGCATTTTAACAGCCCGTCATGTCTGGTTATTGTCAGAGCATGTACAATATAATAACTCATTATTGTATGGTAATTTTATAATTATTTTATATAATTACATTTAATTAGCAGAGCAGCGACTTAGTGGTTAGCATGTTCTTCTCTCATCGCTAGGGATTCCCAGTTCAATTCCCAATCTGGATACAGTTTCCATGTTCTCACCGCGTGGGTTTCCTCCAGGTTCTCCGGTTTCCTCTCACAACATAGATTCAAGGTGAATTGGCTGCTCCAAATTGTCCCTATATAGTGTGTGTCTGTCCAGTGATAGATCAGCGTCCTGTCCTGGATGTATGTGCCCAGCACCCATAACGTTTTCCTCTGGATGGGCATGGGGATCCTCCCTTGAGACCCTAGTAGAAGATTAAGTGGAATATAATGAAGGGATAGATGGATTGTAATTGTTATTTTCTAACCGCTGTTACAACAACCTAGAATACCCCTACAACCCCCATAAATTAAATTTGAGTTACCTTTTTTTTTTGAACATATGGAAACCAGCACCACAAACCAGCACCGCAAATAAAAAAAAAAAACAGTTTCGAGTAAGTCAGTTTCGAGTAAGGTGGCAAATGGAGTTTGGGTGTGTCAAAATAAAATTTTAAAAAGGCACAAAAATACTTTTCAAACGCTTCCATTCTAAAAAAATTACATTTAGCAGTTGCTTTTATCCAAAGTGACTTACAAATAATCCAACTTAGTTGGAGATCAGAACACAGGGTTGGTCATAGCAACAAGGGTTAAGGGCTTTGCTCAAAGACCCATATTGGCAACTCCATTGGACCTGGAATTTGAACCCACCACCTTCAGATTGATAGCCCAACACCCTAACCAATGAGCTACCACGCCTGCCTAAAGAGTTTTTTTAATCAGCTGTATCGTGCCAGGTGGGACACCAGCAAGCAGTGCATTACAATAATTGTGTCAGGTTGGGAGGGTTGGGCCCCTCCTACCTGCCTCCCGTGATTCGGGTTGTTGGCCGTGCTAGGCTTCCGTAGGTAGGACCCACCCCCTTGAGCAGGGATTGGGTCCTACCTGATCACGTGCGACCTACTGGCTGCATTTAAGGTATCTCTGCTGAGCAGCCAGTAGGTCAGCATTGAATTGCATTGTGCAGATTTGTATTGTCACGTCGGGTGGCTCGTGTGGTGTTTGTTTTACGGTTCGTTCGGCATCCAGCGGCTTTTCCGCGCTTGCCTTATCGCCACGTATTTTCGGTACGTGTTATCGTGTCCGCAGCGGCGTTCCCGCTGCACCGTTTTCTTTGCTGTATTTAGCTCTCGGCTCCTTCTAGCGGCATTCCCGCTTTATGCCATTAAAGGGCTTTTTGTGTTTGTTTACCTGGTCGCCTGGCTCTGTGTTTCTACACCGCACCGCGCTGCACCGCCATTTTCCGGGCAGCCGGAAATGGCCGGGCACCGCCATTTAACCGCGTTCTGCCGCGTTCCCCGGCTTTCGTCCCGTGTTTGTTTTTTTTGTTGTTTGTGCCTGTGTATACATCGGTAGCAGCATTAGCTTCGGCGCTAGCCTATTTGTGTACCGGGTTCCAGCTGCAGCATTCGGCTATTTAATTCGGCTTTGCCACGCCATTAGCCGCGGTTTCTGCTGCAGCATCTGGCTGTTTAAATCGGCGTTAGCCACGCCATTAGCCGCCTCCTCTAGCTGCAGCACCGGCTTTCATAACTCGGAATTAGCCCTGCCTTTAGCCTAGTCCCCGGCTGCAGCAGTTAGGCTATTTAACTCGGCACTAGCCATGCCAGTTGTTGCCCCGTCTGTGGCGATTGGCTTTCTTAGCCTGGCGCCGGCCACGCCATTTAGTTCGAGCCACAGTACTCGCTCCTCGGAGGTTGGAGCGAGGAGGGGCATCGATTGGGTCCCGGAGTATGGGGAGATCGTCCTCCCTCTCTCGGCTTCGGTCAAGCTCCCGGGTATATTATCGGCTGTCGCAGGGTGTTCAACTTGGTCACCAGTCGGGAGCTTTCGGACCGAGAGAGGGTGTTATTGCGGGTCCGAGAGAGGGTCTCTTGGGTCCCGCGCTGAGGTGGGCCAAAGGCCTAGTGGCCACCGGGGATGTCTGTCTCACTTCAGCAAGTTTCGAGTCAGCATTCTTAGCCCGGTTCGCCCCGGGTTCAGATGTCGGCTCCGTGGGTGAGCACATGGACGTGGTGAAGAGGCGGTGAAGAGCGATCCGGCGCGTGAGTCGAAGCTTGAGCATCCGCGCTCCTCCGCGCGTCTCCCGCCGTGGGAGATTCCCAGTCCCAGGGTTCACCCACTGAGCGAGTTTTTTCTCGCCGCCCGGGATTCGTCGCGCGCCCCTCCGTGCGAGTCTCTGGACTCCACAGAGGACCCTTTCGGTGAACTAGGGCTGGCCGCGCGGGTCCCGTCTCCCGGTCCTCCGTCGGAGCCTTTCTCCACAGAGGATCCGCTCGGCGAGTTCTTCCGGGTCTCGCAGACTCCGTCTTCGGCTCCTCCGTTGGACCTTTCCTCCACGGAGGACCCGTTTGTCGCGCGTCTCCCGCCATGGGAGGTTCCCGGTCCCAGGGTACACCCCCTTAGCGAGTGGTTTCTCGCCGCCCGGGATTCGCATCACACTCCTCCGTGCGAGTCTCCTGACTCCACGGAGGACCCGTTCTTCGAGCGTCCTCTCGCCGACCGGTCCGCGCTGCGTGTCCCTCTGTGCGAGCCTCTCTACTCCACGGAGCCCCCGTTCAGCGAGTTCTCCCTCTCTGTTCGGGTTCTGCCTCGCGCTGCGTCGTCCTGCCCTGCGTGCCGCGCTGGGCCGCCTCGCGCCGTGCCGCCTCGCGCCGTGCCGCCTCGCACCGTGCCGCCTAGCGCCGCCTCTCGCTCCGTGCCGCCTAGCGCCGCAACCCGCACCGTGCCGCCTAGCGTCGCACCCCGTGCCGTTTCACCTCGCGCTGCGCCTCCTCGTGCTGCGCCGTCTCATGCTGCGCCGTCTCGCGCTGCACCTCGCGCCGCGCTCGCGTTCCTCCGTGCGAGTCTCCTATCTCCACGGAGGACGCGTTCAGCGAACTCTTTCTCGCTGCCCGGGTCCCGTCTCACGTTCCTCCATGCGAGTCTCCCCACTCCACGGAGGCCCCATTCAGCGAGTTCCCCCTCACTGCTCGGGTTCTGCCTTGCGCCGCGCTCCGTCCCGCTCCGCGCCTCGCGCCGTGCCGCCTCGCGCCGTGCCGCCTAGCGCCGCGTCTCGCGCCGTGCCGCCTAGCTCCGCGTCTCGCGCCGTGCCGCCTCGCCCTGCGTCGTGCCGCCTCTCCCTGTGCCGGGCCGCCTTGCGCCGTGCGGCCGCATCGCGTCGCCTCACAAGACACTTTGTGTGGCTGCATCTCTCGACGCGTTGGGTGAGGCTTACCCTCAGCGCGTGTTTCCTCGCAGTGTTCCCTGTGATTCCCCTCGCGTTGCCTCTCAGAGCCCTCCGCGCGCCTCTTCCCGCGTTTCCACTCACGGTTCCTCTCGCACGGTCCCTCGTGCTACGTCTCGCAACGTACTGGTGGAGACTTCCCCTCAGCGCGTCTCTGCTCCTCGCGGTGTTCCCCGCGATTCCTCTCGCACTGCAGCTCGGGAGCTCGGGGCCCTCCTCAACGCGTTTTCTCGCGGCTCTCCCCGCGATTCCTCTCACGTTACCCCTCGTAACGTGTCCGACACTTCACCTTGCGATGCCCCGCTTAGCACTCCACGGGGTTCACCGCAGGGCTTGCCGTCCGGGGTCAATTTGTTATGCGGTCGGGGTTCAGACTCCGCCTCGGTCAACCAAGACCTCATATTGCATAGTGTAGATAAAGTACTGGCTCTCTCTTTGTGTATCCAGGTGGCAGAAAGGAGGGAGGCTGGGAGTCATGGCATGGCGCTCAGCGCAGTCCCCAGAGGGCCGTCCAGTGGTTGGGTGAGGAAGCAGTGGAGTCCTGTGGTCCCCGCGCAGGATAGATTGACCCCTGCTTCTGTCGATAAGACCACCGCGCTGGACTATGTGCCCCGTAATGTGGACGACCCGTTCTCCGCCCAGGACCATTTGCCACCCGCTCTGGACCACAATACCGCCGGACCAAGGACTTTGGGGGCGAAGAGAGTTCGTATGAGACCCTGGGCCGGCTGTCAAGTTCATGGACCTTGTCGGATTCACCGCTGCATCCACTCGGGTCACTAATTCGTCCACTCGGGTCAGTTTTGAGTTCACTCGGGTCACATATGCGTCCACTCGGTACTTTGCTGCCTCCACTCGGGTCACAAGTGCGTTCACTCGGGTTTTTTCTGCGCTCACTCGGGTCACTTGTGCGTTCACTCGGGTCACCTGTGCGTCCACTCGGGTCTGGTCTGTATCCTCCCGTTCCTCTTCTGCGGTCGCGTGTACCCTGGTTCCTCCTGTCTCTCCGGTTTCTCGGGTTCCTAAGGGGCCTCAGCGCCATGGTGCACGCATGGGGTCACGAGGTCCCTGGGTTCTCAAGGGGTTAGGGCATCCCCGCATACTTGAAGGCACACGTCCTCCGCTCTCTAGCGCCCACGTGGGGTCATGCCCCCCGCACATTCACAGGAGTACACGGCGCTCCCGCGTCCTCAAAGGGCCCTGTCACCCGTATACCGACAAGAAAGCACGGCACCACCACTCACACAGGGGGGCACGGTGCCACCGTGCTCTACGCGGGCTTCTCCTCCTCTTCTCCTCCCTCATCGGGGTACCTTCCCCTCGCGCCCTTCGCCTTTTACGGCAGCCCCGTATGCTCAAGGGGTCACGTACACCCCGGGCTCAAAAAGGGTCACGTTGCCCACACCCATACACGGGGTCTCGGTGCTGCCGCACCCTTAGGCACGGCATCCCCGCACACTCCAGGGGCCTCCACGCTGCCCTCGAGCCCCCTTTCTGTTCCGTTTCGGCTTCCCCGGGTGCCTTTGCCCCCCGGTTGTTTTTGGGGGGGCGATATGTCACGTTCGTCATCCAGCGGCGTTTCCGCGCTTGCCTTACCGCCATGTATTTTCGGTACGTGTTATCGTGTCCGCAGCGGCATTCCCGCTGCACCGTTTTCTTTGCTGTATTTAGCTCTCGGCTCCTTCTAGCGGCGTTCCCGCTTTATGCCATTAAAGGGCTTTTTGTGTTTGTTTACCTGGTCGCCTGGCTCTGTGTTTCTACACCGCACCGCACTGCATCGCCATTTTCCGGGCAGCGTGCCCCGTTCTGACAAATTGAGCTAGGATAGGATAAATGTAAGTGCCGGTGCTGTATTCTTCATCCATGGCTCTGCCCAACCACTACGGCTATGACGATTTCTATTGGACTGGCGGTCTTGTAGGATGCCCTCAATGGACGTATAGTTTTCCAATTGTTAAATACATGGACATTGATGTCCAAAATTTGTGATGGGAATCCGAAGCTTTCAGAAGCACTGAAACTTTCCATCCATTCAACAACCTCATGAACCAGGGTGTACAGTAGCGCCAACTGATGGACAGAGAAAGCAGAGTATTCCTTTGTTAGCTTTTTTATTAATTTTTCATGTTTTGTCAACAAAGGAAATCTGTTTGGTTTGTTGTGTTTTATATATCTAGCTGGCTTATGTTCTTATTTGTACACTTTTCATGTAATAATGATCCCAAATTTACATTTGATGAGAATCTTTCATTTTTGATAGCCATAATACATTCATCCATTAAGGTTCCCCATGCCCATCCATGGGAGAACATTTTGGGCGCTAGCCAGATACACCCTGGACAGGGCGCAAATCTATCGCTGGGCACACACTCACTCACACAGACACACACATTATATTGGGAGCTAGCTGTAATCCATTGTCTGTTCCACTGGCAAGGCTTATGTATATCATGTTAACGTTGTGAACGACTGATTAGGACACATAGAATTCGTACGGAATCTTAGATGTCCGCTCAGGTCTTCCATTGTTGAGCAACCCCAAGAGTTGCCACTGTTGGATTGTTTCACAGCTTCAGGGCGGCGTTTGGTGACAAAAGCATTACATTTACATTTGGTCATTTAGCAGACACTTTTATCCAATGTGACTTACAAGGTGATCAAGGTTACGGAGTCACAAGAGTAACAGCAAAAAATTTAAATAAAAACAAACTACTTTTGGCTTGAAGTGCAAAAAGATAAATAAATAATGACTTCAAGTTCAATTGCACCACACTAACAAGTAAAAGTCTCAGTACAAAAAATACCTGCTGTTTTACCTTGTCATCTGCTACCACCTCATCCACAGCCGCTAGTATGCATTCTTTTACTGTTTCGGTGTCAGTGAACGGTCTTCTCTTTTTAGCAAGAATCCATGCAACACGGAGAGATGCTGCTGTTGCTCTCTGCTGCAAAGTGCAGTTACGGGAGAAGATTGCTGAGCTTCACTTGTAGTTTGTAATAAGTGATTGTATTTTTGTTTGACGAGCACCAGAACTCAGTGGATATTCGTTGTTAAAATGACAGTGGGTAGTAGTAAAGTGCCTCCGCACGTTATACTCCTTTTTCACCGCACAACACTCGTAACAGAGCAGGCACAAAGGATTGCCTTCGGGGTTTGGTTTGTGTGCATATTTATCTGTCCAGTCGTTATTAAATTGTCAGTTTTCCGTATCGATCTTACGTTTCTTCTTTGACAGCGCCATGCTTCTCAAGTGAGTCTGTTTTGGAAACAATTGAAACGTGCCGCAAAGACACAACATGCCGTAAAGCGCCACACAGTGTCGTAAAATATTGCAAATAAATACGTCATTTATTTTTACGGCGGTTTATGAAATACTTGTTATTATTTATGGGGAGATGGTCCGCGGGCCGGCCCAAATTCATTAAAGGGAGGGTTCTGGCCAGTTGAATAGCCCTGCCCTAGATGAACATACCATAATTCCGGACCAAAGGACCAACAAAAGCTACAAGCGATACATTTAGTCAATTTATTCAAGTCATGAAATATAATTTATTGCAGGGGGTGACTGGATTGCTAGAACACACGATAATCCCTTAGCCTTTAACAGCATTATTAAAACTTGTCAGAGAACCAGAGGAGCCACAGGATGTTCCTGGTGTGTTGATGTTCAGCAGGTTCATGGGGAGCCTCACGGCAGAAACATCACTTGCCTGGCTATGTACATTGAAACTAACTGTGGTTCCTGGATAAGAGATAGGGGACCCTACAGGGAACACTGCTTAAAGGTTTGGATTGGGCAGCAGGAAGAACCAAAGATGCACTACCTTGAAACACAGATTGGGAAGGTCCAATAGACTCCCAGGTGTTCTGTGAAGACAGTGCACCAACAGAAAGCAGTTGACCAGAGACTACAGATACAGGAAGCCTTGAGGTCTGACCCAGGGAGGAAGGTCCAGTAGCAGAATTAGTTGCGGAGACTGCTGATGGTTGAAAAGCTGAACTCAAGCCAGCAATCTGGAAAATGGAATCAGATGATGTTGCTGCAAATCGGCTCAGAGATGCATAAGGGTTATTGGTTGCTGGTACCCATGCAGATAGAGTCACTGAAGTCCAAGATTGACTAAAACCAGAAGTCATGACACTAACCACCTGCAATTCCTGGCCAGCATTTTGAGAGGGTTGGAACCAAGCTTGGCCTCTGGGGTTGGGTATTCCAGCTAGAAGAAGCAGCCACACCTGGATGGGAATCCTGAGATGCCTGGGCCTAAGGTATTGAACCCTGGACTACTTAAGGTACAGAACAGAAGGTTAGGGTCAGAGATACAGGATCATTTTGACGTTGACTGGATGGAACCCGTTGGCCTAATGACACAATCCAGCTAGAACCACTTCCAGACTGATCAAAGCCTTCTTGCTGGGATACTAAAGCAGACCCACTTGAAACTCCCTCAGAAGAAACAGAAAATAGGAAAGCCTTGTTCTGGGGTCGAGGTCGAGGTGGCTTGAGGAGAACCAGAAAACCCTTGATATCCTGAAGGCTGAGCAGTGTACATACCCAGGACACCTGAACCACTTCCCTGCTGCAGAGCTCCAGATTGACCTCCACTCTGATATGGAGAGACAGGACTGTTCAACTGTCCAGTCTGAGATTGAGGCAACAGATTATAGAGATTTGAGTCTAAGCTAGTGGGTGAATCTGCAGATTGGCAAGTGGAACCACTTGAGGCCTGATTAGATCTTGAAGAACTAGTTGCAGTTTGAACATTATTGGTAGAAAAACCAGGACGAGGCAACTGATCCTCAAATAAACTCAAACTCCCCCCTTGCCAGCACCGAGCAGGTTTTTGATTCCAGACTACAAACAGAAAAGTTACAAGCGGCTCAGCATATGAACCTGGTAGAACTTTGGGTTAAAACTCACTAGAAAGTCCACTTGAATCTTTCCATATCAGCCCAGCCAAGAAAAGTAAGAGAAGCCTGAAAAGAGAAATGGTCTAGTGTTAATGATTCAAGGTCATGAATATCAGGAGACAAAGATAATAGTTGTTGAAAAAGCTCTTCATTCTTCACACCACCTTCAAAACCTCAACAGAACCACTCAAAAATAGAATTAATCTACTGCTTCTGAACTGAAGATACATGTGTGAGCCTCTAGTTGGTCTCTTCAAAGGAGACTTAGCAGCTTAATGAGGTTGTCTTATTGGACCAGCTGAGGCTAAATATTCTCTTAGCATGCACATACGGTCAACGTGCACATTCCTGAAGGGTGCACACTGTTTGGATACAGCCTTTTAAAAGTGCTTCCACTTTTATGTAGGATATAAATTCTGGGATCAATTTTGGGACATCCCATTTATTTTCAGGTTTAAGAAGGAAGCTCCTACTACAACTGCAGTGATCTTAATCTGTGCTGTGATTTCAGATTTGTCCATTTATAACCTGAGCTAATAAAGCAGTTTGCATCTCCAACTGAATCCATCCCAAAATTATCCATCCACTATCTTCCGCTTTATCCTCTACTAGGGTCATGGAGGGGGAGGGGCATTTTCGAATCCCGATCTGGGTGACGGTTTAATGTTCTCGCTGTGTCCGCATGGGTTTGCTCTGGGCTCTGCGGTTTCCTCCCACAAAAACATGGATATAGTGTAAATTGGCCCCATATAGCCTGTGAGGGAGTAAGTGTGCTACATGCTGCACTGTGTCAATCAAACTCTGGTTATTTCTTAAATACTGGGCTTCATTAGCTCTAACTGCGTTTCTTGTCAGTTTCTTTTGAGGCGTCGCTAATTTCTTGGAGGTCAGCTCTTCATCCAGGGATCTGCCGAAACACTACGACTCCGACGATTACTGGGTGGAACCTGGATTTCTATTGGACTGGCAGTCCTGCAGGACACCCTCAATGGACTTATATTGTTTTCCAATTGTTAAATACAGGTCACCTGATAACCACACAATCTGTACATGGCTGTCCTCCACTGTTAATGCTGCTCAGCTGCTCAAGGAGGATGAAGCCCCCACCGAGCCTTGGTCCTCCCATGGTTTCTTCCTTAAAATATCAACAAAACAAGGAGTTTTGTCTTGCCAACATTGCTTCGGCTTGCTCTTTGGCAGTTTAAAGGCTTATAACATTGTAAAGCTGCTTTGTGACAATGTAATATTGTATTATTTGTATTGTATTATTTCACTTAAGATTTGAACATTATAATTTGACATAATCCAGTCCGCACCACGCAAGAGGTATATTTATTGGATACATATGTCTAATACATATGAGGTATATATAGTGTAAATCAGGGGTGCCCACACTTTTCTGGCCCGAGATCTACTTTTCCTTTGGACTACTTTTCCTTCTTTATTTTTAGGCTTTTAGGTCGCCATCCTTTTGTATTAGTATTATCCCGAAAATATCCTGTATTATAATATAAGATTAATTTTATAAAAAACATTCCTCTGCCTCTCCAAAGGGGACTGTCACTAGTCTCGCAGGGAATTGTCACTGCGGTAGCCTAAGGGGGAGTTAGTGCGAAGTTAGCGCCAATAGTGGGCAAAAACCCGGAAGTGACACAACAGAGAGATGGATGAGGTGGTGAAAGCAAAGACATTCCTTCAAAAAAGTCAACATTATGTAAATATCTACAAAAATGGGACAGCGAATTTACTTTTCTAAAGAGAAGCAGGATGGGGCACCGTCATGCGTTTTGTGATTTTAGCGTTTCACACAGGGGTAGGAACAACGACATTCAGCATGAAAAATCCGCTAAGCACAAACGTTGGCTGGAGGCACAGAAACATGCCCAGGCAATGTCAACATTTGTGACTAGAAATACCACCGCGGCAGACCAGGTCATAAATATTGAGATTAAAATGGCAATGTTGTGTGCCAAAAACAACATCGCTTTCACCTTCTGTGAAGACTTCAACCAGTGTGTAGCTGAGATGTTTCCTGACTCTGCTCTTTCATGAAAATACTCTGCGGGGAAAACCAAGGCTATGCAAATTATCAAAGTTAAGTTGAATCAAATTGTCACTCACGCTCCCTCTGTAGTGCACTCTGGTGAGGGAATGTCTCCAGTTTCCTAGGGTCGTTGTCAATCACCGGAGTTTTGATCATGTTTTGATTGTGTCATTTCCGGTTTGTGTAGTTATAAGCTCGGTTTCCAGGTTTCTTCCTCGCGTCGTATCACGCTCACTTGCTGCTCGTGCTAGGGGCGGGTTAGCTCAGTGGGCTATCAATCTGAAGGTTGGGGGTTCAAATCCCAGGTACACTGAAGTTACCAGTGTGGGTCCTTGAGCAAGACCCTTAACCCTCATTGCTGCAGGGATGTTGTGATGAACCCTGTGCTCACCTTGTAAGTCGCTTTGGATAAAGGCATCCAATAAATGACCCAATTTATCTGTTTTCAGGATTAGACTTCAGCTCGTTTTTGCGCTTCTTCTGAGGACGTACTGCGTCGGTGATCGACATCATCGCGGGTTACGCAGTTCGTATATTTGTTGTTTTGTATGTTTTGTTTTTCTCCGCTCATCGGCGGCAGTTATTTTGTGTTTTTGCGTCGCACAGTATCTGTGTATTCTTAGTTTGCTTCGCTCTTGGTCGAGTACATCACCGTTGTGCAATAAACTGCATTACACTGATCTGGAGTACGCAGTCCTTTTTACTACGTCGCTGACAGATACGACGCCAACAAACATGGACGCGTCCCAATCCACGGATCTGATGCAGGCACTTCGTGAACAAGGGCGCTTCCTCGCTGAACTCAGGCAGGAAATGCTTGAACTATCTAAAGCCATGGGATCCATCGTGGAGCGTCAGGATCAGCTGGAACGCGGATCTCTTCAGCCACCCGGCATTACCACCTCCTCTGCGTCATCCGATGCTTCCGGATTGGCAGCCACCTCCAGTTCGGCGGTATCGCCGCTTACGGTAGCTGAACCCGAGCGATTCGATGGAAATTCCGTGTTTTGTGAGTTATTTCTCCTACAGTGTTCTATGTACTTTGCTAATCGTCCGGCAGCTACCGATGAACAGAAAATTTCAAAGAAAAAGTTCATTATTTCGCGCTTGCGCGGACGCGTTGGCAACTGGGGTTCGGCGTTGTGGAGCGCCCACGGTGCCAAATCACGCGACTTTTCATTATTTCTCGAACGGTTTAAAAGCACGTTTTTTCACCAACGTCAGGGTCGTTCGGTTGGAGAATTATTGTATGAACTTCGGCAAGGCTCACGTTCGGTCGCTGATTATGCCTTAGAGTTTCAAACTCTGGCGGCACACAGTGGTTGGAATGAACCGGCTCTTATTGTGGCATATCGATCCGGTTTGCGGAGAGAGATCTCGGCTGAGATGGTCTTTAAGGACACAGAGATGTCCCTGTCCGAGCTCATCACAGCCTCCATCAAGCTGGATCAGCTTTGGCAGACACGTAAGAACACTCTTTCCCGCTCCACCATGTCAAGGCCTGCTATTGCTGCTGCTGCTCAACGCTCGGCTTCATTGGACTCAGAGACGCCTATGCAGGTGGAATCCATCCGGCTTTCTGAGAGTGAAAGGAATCGTCTCATTAAGGGATGATTCCTTTATGCTTGTATTGTGCTGCCAACGATCACTTCCTGGATGCATGTCCCACCTGTCCATCTAATCGGGATTGTGGTTCCTCCGCTCGGATTAGAGCTATTACATCCGCCCAGGACTTTGTTTGTCATTTGCTAATCGGTAGGTGAACACCACAGCACTTTTGGATTCTGGGGCTGAGGGTAATTTTTTGGACACCACTCTGGCTAAACAGTGGGGTATTCCCACCACCACACTACAACAAGCCATTCGGGTCAGTTCGGCTGATGGCCGACCCCTGCACCCGGGATCCATTACTCATTCCACAACCTCTTGCACCCTCTCTATTGGGGCATTGAATAGCGAAACTATTTCTCTTGACTTTCTCTTGATTTCCTCTCCCTCTTTTCCCCTTATTCTAGGGTTGCCTTGGCTTCAGTGCCATGACCCAATCATCTCGTGGGCTTCTCAGGATATTATTCATTGGTCTCCATTTTGTTCTTCTCAGTGTCTTTGTTACCCTGTTCGTCGGCAATACTCGGAGAATCTGCCACCTCCCTGTCTACCAAGGGGAGTTCCTTTGGAGTATGCAAAATCTGTGCAGGTATTTGGTTCATCCAGTAACCCTTTTTTACCACCTCATCGCAATTCTGATTGCGCCATAGAGCTAATTGAGGGTGTCAAACTACCTAGGGTGAGTCCTTATCATTCATTGTAGTGTACATTGATGATATATTGTTTTTTTCTGCTGATGTTCTGACTCATCGCCTGCATGTGTCATCCGTTCTCCAACGTTTGTTAGACAATAATTTGTTTGTCCACGCAGAGAAGTGTGAGTTCCATCAGGGTCGTATTTCTTTTTTGGGCTATGTTTTGTCTGTTGATGGGTTACAAATGGACCCTAGGAAGGTTAGCGCTATTCTGGAGTGGCCGGTCCCCACCACCATCAAGGAGTTGCAGCGATTTTTGGGGTTTGCTAACTTTTATCGTAAATTCATTCAGTCTTTTAGTACACTTTCGGCGCCGCTTACTAATTTACTTAAGGGTGGACCTCGCCATCTAGTTTGGAATTCTGAGGCTGATCAAGCATTTTATGATCTTAAATCCAGGTTCACTTCCGCTCCAGTCTTGGCTCACCCTGACCCTGAGCAACCTTTTTTTGTTGAGGTCGATGCTTCTTCTTCAGGAGTGGGAGCGGTCTTATCGCAGGGTAAGGGGCTCAATTCGGCTCGACGGCCAGTGGCGTTTTTGTCGCGTAAACTATCTCAGGCAGAGAGGAATTATAGTATTGGTGACCGCGAGCTTCTTGCCATTAAAATTGCTTTGGAGGATTGGTTAATGGGGGCTAATCATCCTTTTATTGTTATCACCGACCATAAGAACTTAGAATACCTTAAGGGAGCTAAGCGTTTGAATGCTCGGCAGTCGAGATGGTCTTTATTTTTTAACAGTTTTAACTTTACCATTTCTTTTCCTCCGGGTCATAGCAATATTCCTGCTGATGCTCTCTCTCGTCTTCACCCTTGCAGCGGGGAGGACTTGCAGGATGACTCCCCTATTCTTCCTGATCGTTGTTTCGTAAATTCTTTGCATTGGGAATTTGATCATGAAATTGTGAATGCTCTTCAAACGAGGTCTGCTCCTTCTGCTTGTCCTCAGGGGTCCTTGTATGTGCCTGAGGCATTTCGCACTCGTCTCATTACGTGGGCTCATTCGTCCCTATGTTCTGGTCATCCCGGGGTGGAACGCACTATTCATCTTCTTCGCCGCAAATACTGGTGGGAGACTTTAAATTCTGATATTCAGCGATTTGTCCGTTCATGTTCTATTTGCGCTGTTTGTAAGACACCCAAGACGTTGCCTGCAGGTAAACTTCGTCCCTTACCGGTTCCAGTGCGTCCTTGGTCTCATCTGGCTATAGATTTCGTGTCAGATCTACCTTGTTCTGATGGTTTTACCACCATAGTTACCCTTATTGATCGTTTTTCTAGGGGGGTGCGTTTTTTTCCCTTGGCTTCTCTCCCTTCCGCTTTTCAGACCGCAGAACTCTTTTTCAAGAATATTTTTCCTGTGTTCGGTATCCCAGAGGATGTTCTCTCTGACCGTGGTCCTCAATTCACTTCGGCTGTATGGAGATCGTTTTTTGAAAAATTGGGTACTACTGTAAGTTTAACTTTTGGCTACCACCCGGAGAGCAATGGCCAGTGCGAGAGAGTTAATCAGGAACTCGTTAAATTTCTTCATATTTTTGCTTTCAACAATACCACTGATTGGGCTCGTTATCTCCCTTGGGCTGAGATTGCTCAAAACTCCCTCCGGCACTTGGCTACGGGTTTGACACCTTTTTAATGTGTTTTAGGTTATCAACCACAATTTGCGCTATGGGACCCTGAACCCACCAATTCTCCTTTGGTTGATGAATGGTTTAAACGCAGTGAGAGGGTCTTGGAGCAGGTTCACCAGAGGGTGGAATCAGCATTACAGCGCAATAAATCTTTTGCAGATCGTCACCGAAGTGATGCTCAGGTATATTCTCCTGGTGACAGGGTGTGGCTTAGTTCTCGGGATTTCCGGTGTCGCTCAGGTACACGTAAGCTACTGCCTCGTTTTCTAGGTCCATTTACCATTTTGCGACAGGTTAATCCTGTTTCCTACCATCTACAATTATCTCCCCAGTACCGGGTTCATCCTGTGTTTCACACATCCCTCCGTAAACCATTTGTTTCCGGTCCCCTCGATTTAGCTCTCCAGGAGCAGACTGTTGCTCAGGCATCTTCCCTTCCTAATGTTTTTTCAGTCTCCTCCCTGTTGAGGTCGTGGTTCTACTATCCAGTATCTGGTAGATTGGGAGGGATTCGGCCCTGAGGAGCGTAGCTGGGTGGCAGCTACCGATATTTTGGATCCCAATCTCATAGCAGATTTTCACAGAACTTATCCTGAGAAGCCTGCACCCCGTGGCAGGGGCCGTCCGCGTCCTCAAGGTAGGTATAGGGCTGTTTCTTCTGCTTCTCTGCCCCTTCTGGAATGGGGGGGTAATGTCACTCACGCTCCCTCTGTAGTGCACTCTGGTGAGGGAATGTATCCGGTTTCCTCGGGTCGTTGTCAATCACCGGAGTTTTGATCATGTTTTGATTGTGTCATTTCCGGTTTGTGTAGTTATAAGCTCGGTTTCCGGGTTTCTTCCTCGCACCGTATCACGCTCACTTGCTGCTTCTGGTATCTGTTTTCAGGATTAGACTTCAGCTCGTTTTTGCGCTTCTTCTGAGGACGTACTGCATCGGCCATCGACATCATCGCGGGTTACGCAGTTTGTATATTTGTTGTTTTGTTTGTTTTGTTTTTCTCCGCTCATCGGCGGCAGTTATTTTGTGTTTTTGCTTCGCACAGTATCTGTGTATTCTTAGTTTACCTCGCTCTTGGTCAAGTGCATCACCGTTGTGCAATAAACTGCATTACACTGATATGGAGTATGCAGTCCTTTTTACTACGTCGCTGACACAAATAATTTGACTGACGTTATTTTATATATGTGCATGCTTATTTGATAATGACCCATATTCATATTGTCGTCTAATTGTTAGTTAATTTACTCAACAGGTGCCATAGCAACAGAGCTAGATGAAGAGTTGGCCAAGACATGTAATGAAAATAAAGTGTTAATGTAAAACTTAAAAGCAAGCAATGTGTATATAATGTGATATATATACACGGCGGCAGTTATTTTGTGTTTTCATTTAGGCTGTATTATAACATAAAAATATCTACAGCATTTCAATGTCAACACAGGTAGGCCTATCAGATTCTGATCACCTAATTGTTGTTTTGTAAGTTGTAGACAAGTTTTTATTTTAGATTTCTCGAACACCTGTCTTTAAATGTAAGTGATACTGAAGCTTGGTTGGGGTGGTGTGACTGCTTGCAGCAGGCTCTGGGAAATTTCCCATCAATCAATCCCCCGCTCCCCTGTGTTGTGCCGCTATTGTTATGCTAATGCTCACAAAGTCCAACACTTTATTTAAATACCCTGACAAGTTTCAGGCCGCAGACCAGAAAGTAGGTTTTCAAATGAATTATGTACTAAAACAGCACGTATGCATTGTTATTCATTATGTGTGTGCTGGAGTCAGGTTGTGCTGTACATAAAATTGTCAAAAAAAGTGCCAACCAAAAAGTAAATAAAAAAGTGATATATGGGGCAGCACAGTGGCTTAATGGTTTGCACCTTCACCTCTCAGCGCTAGTGATTTCCGATGCAAATCCCAATCTGGGTGGAGCTTCCATGTTCTCCCCATGTCCGTGTGGGCTTCCTCCAGTTTCCTCCCACCGTCCAAAAACCTAGATCAAGGTCAACTGAAGTCTCCACAATAGAGAATTTGTGTACCCAACGATAGACTGGCACTTTGTCTTGGGTGTACCTGCCCAGCAACCAAAACATTCAAATCCCGCCACAATCCTAGTACAGGATAATGGATGGACCAATGTTGCTAATATACTCATTAATTAATCCAACATGTAAATAATGTGCAAATGATAAGGTTTGGATCACCGGCTCAGCACAGAGCTATTCAATGCAGTAGTGTGCGCTTCCATTCTTTACCATGTGGAAACAGATGTTATCACAAGACCACCCCAGTGGAAGGGAACATGCAAGCCATCAATTGTACCACTGATTTAAGATTAAGCACCAATCATGCATAAACCCAAGTAGATAGTTGGGTTGTAACAAAGTACACCCTACATGAATGCAATCCTTTTTTTTTTTTGGGGGGGGGGGGGGGGGGGGGGGGGGGTTAAAGAAAAAAAAAAAAAAAAAAAGCCATGCATTCTTAGTTAATTTATTAAAGTCACAATTTATGTGGGTGACCACATAGCTAGAACATGATCACTTAGCCTTTAATATTTGGCAGAGATACAGAGGAGCCACTGGATGTTCCTGGTGTATTGACATTCAGAAGGTTCATGGGGAGCCTCACAGCAGAGGGCTGGGCAGAAGAATCGCTTGCCTGGCTAGGTACAACATTAAAACTACTTGTGGTTCCTGGAACCCTAGAGGGAACACTGCTTTGAGGGTTGGACGGAGCAGCAGGAGGAACCCCAGATCGGGAAGGTCCAGTAGACTGCCAGGTGTACTGTGAAGGCAGTGCACCAACAGAAAGCGGTCGACCAGAGACTACAGATGCAGAAAGCCTTGATGTCCCACTCAGGGAGGAAGATCCAGTATCAGAGTTAATTGTGGAGATAGCTGATGGTTGGAAAACTGAACCCAGGCCAGCACTCTGGAACATGGCATCAGATGTTGCTGCAACTTGGCTCAGAGACGCATAAGGGTTATTTGTTGCTGATACCCATGCAGATGGAACCACTGAGGTCCAGGATGGATTAAAACCAGGTGGTGTTACACTAACCCATTTATTAGGTCCAGACAATGGAGCTCTATGCAATACCTGGGCAACATTTTGAGAGGGTTGGAATTGTGTTGAAACTGAGCTCGGTTTCTGGGATTGGGTATTCCAGCTAGATCCTGATGACTGTAGCCCATAGGTACCCTGAGCAGGAGTAAACAAGTGTGCCACATTGCCAGGTGCAGGTCCTGGTAGCTGGGTCTGAACTGCAGTGGAAGACTGGCCTGGAGTTGTGACCTGTGAAGGAACCAATGATGCAGATTGACTATAGCTCCATGGCTGAGCTGGAGAGGCTGAGACACCTGCTACACCTTGAGGTGAATCCAGAGATCCTGAAACCTGGACTACAGGATGGAAGGTTTGAGATACAGGAACATTTTGAACTTGACTGTATGGAACACCTTGTCCTGATGGAACAAACCAGCTAGAACCACTTGCAGACTGTCCATAGCCCTGTGGCCAAGCTGGAGAGGCCGATACACCTGCTACACCTTGAGATGAGGTCCAAGATCCGTAGGTCTGAGGTCCTGAACCCTGAAAGGTTTGGGGCTGAAAAACAGGAACATTTTGACCTCGACTGGATGGAACACTCTGCCCTGACGAAACAAACCAGTTAGAACCACTTGCAGACTTGCCATAGCCCTGTTGAGCTGGAGAGGCAGATTCACCGGTTACACCCTGAGGTGAGATCCGAGAGCCCTGGGTATGAGGTAATGAACCCTGGAATACAGGATGGAAGGTTTGGGTCTGAGATACAGGAATATTTTGACCTCTACTGGATGGAACACCTTGTCCTGATGAAACAAACCAGCTAGAACTACTTCTTGTGGCTGGATCATAGCCCTGTTGCTGAGCTGGAGGGCCCAGGGGAACTCGTTGGCCCAATGACACAATCCAGCTAGAACCACTTGCAGACTGATCAAGGCTTTCTTGTTGGGAGGCTAAAGCAGACCCACTTGAAACTCCCTGAGAAGCTGAAGATGGGAAAGCCTGGTTCTGGAATCTAGAGGTCAAGGTGGATTGAGGAGAACCAGCAAATCCTTGATATCCTGAAGGCTGAGCAGTGTACTGACCCAAAACACCTGACCCACCTCCCTGCTGCAGAGACCCAGATTGACCTCCATTCTGAGATGGAGAGACAGGACTATTCAGCTGTCCGGTCTGGGATTGGGTTAACAGATTATTGGAGTTTTGAATTTGAGATTTCAGAGATACAGATCCACAGGAACTTGGATTTAATCTATTTTGTGAATCTGGAGATTGGCCAGTGGAACCTGAAGTACTAGTTGCAGTTTCACCATTGTTGGTGGAAACACCAGGACGAGGAAATTGATCCCAAAATAAACTGCTCCCTTGCCAGTACTGAGCAGGCTTTTGATTCCAGACTACAAACAGAAAAGTGAAGGTTACATACAGCTCAGTATATGAACCAGGTAGAACCTTGTGTGTGGACTCACCTGCAAGTCCACTTGAACCTCTCCATATCAGTCCAACCAAGAAAATTAAGATAAGTCTGAAAAGAGAAATGATCTAGTGTTAATGACTGAATTTAATGATAATTAGGAGACAAACAATAATAGATGTAGAAGAACCTCTTCATTCTTCACACCACATCCAGAACCTCCACAATCACAAATAGAATTAACCCACTGCTTCTTAACTGAAGATACATGTGTGAATGTGTACATGTGGTTGGTCTCTTTTAAGGAGACTCAGCAGCCCCACCTTAACGAGGTCATCTTAATGGATCAGCTGAGGCTAATTATTCTCTTAGCATGCACATACGGTTAGCGTGTACCTTCATGTAGGGGGCACACTGTTTAGAATCTGCTCTGACTTTTCTGTGCTTCCAATTTAGTGTAGCGTATAAATTCAGGGGTTAATTTTGGGACATCCCATTCGTTTTCAGGTTTAAGAAGGAAGCTGCTACTAAAACTGCAGTGATCTTAATCTGTGCTGGGATCTCAGACTGTCCATTTATAACCTGAGCTACTAAATGAAGAATTCAATTGACCTTGATCCATGTTTTTAGACTGTGGGAGGGAACCGGAGAACCCAGAGGAATCCTACGTGGACATAGGGAGAACATAGAAACTCCACCCAGATTGGGATTCAAACTGGGAATCCCTAGCACTAAGAGGCGAACGTGCTAACAACTAAGCCACCGTGCCGTCCCGACCCCAAAATAATCATGTATTAATAATAACCTAAACGATCCTGTAGGAGTCTATCCATCCATCCATTATCTTCCTCATTTTCCTCTATTATGGTCGCTGGGGAGGTTCCCCATGCACGTCCAGGGGAGAACATCTCGGATGCTGGTCAGATACACCCAGCACAGGGAACCAATCTATCGCTGGACACACACTTTCTCACACAGAGACACTCTATATGGGGCAATCTGGAGAATTCATTTGACTTGATCCATGTTTTTGGACTGTGAGAGGAAAGCAGAGTACCCGGAGGAAACCCTGTAGGAGTCATGCAGTCTTATAAACAGAATTTGAAGGTAAATGTCACTAAAGACCAGGATAGGTGGATAACCACCATGTAGGAGACACAGATGAGGACTGATTTTTAATGGGATGTGGATGCTTTTAATGGGATGGAGTTCTGATTCTATCAGCATTCTCTATCACTTCATCACTGGCTGCCAAAAATTGCCCCATATACTGTAGTCTGTGAGGGTGTGAGTGAGTGAGTGCCCAGCAATGGATTGGCACCATATACTATTCTGGGTTGTCAGCGCATTCGCCTCTCTGTGCTATGGATCCAGGTACGAATCCCAATCTGGATGAAGTTTCTATGTTCTCCCTGTGTCCGTGTGGGTTCTCTCCAGGTTCTCTGGTTTCCTCCCACAGTCCAAAAACATGGATTCAGGGTAAATTGGCTGTTCTAAATTGCCCCATATAATGTGTGTGTGTGAGTGAGTGTGTTACCAGTGATGGATTAGCACCCTGTCCTGGGTGTATCTGACCAGATGGAGAACCGTTGCGACCCTAGTAGAGGGTGGTGCAGTGGCTGAGTGGTCAGCACTTTCACCTCTCTTTGCTTTGGATCCTAAGCAAATCATAGAGTAGAAGAACCTATTTTGTTAATTAGTCACTACAGGAAGGGGGAGAACATAACTAGAAAGAGACTAAATAGCCAACGCAAGAAGTGGAACCAAATAAAAGTTCATGTCATCACATATGGATTTTTTTATTTAGGTTTCTCTGGGTATACGCAGGGTTCTTAAGGACTCTATCATGTTCTGTGGTTCATAAATACTGTATGTTCAGAAGCCGAAAACATAATAATTACGTTTATTTAAAAAAATGTCTATTCTTATTGTCATGCAGCCTACCTCCGAGCATATGGACTCCATTACCTACGATGCACTCACACAGGAACTCTCCAATGCCACGCCCCTTCCACGCTCGTGTTCACCGGAATGGTGATTGCGTTCACCTGAACACTTGCCTATATATACTTCCGGTTCCTGTTGTTACATTGTGAAGTATTGTTTTTCTCGTGAGACTTACTGAGCGCTACTACATCTCTGATTGATTTCGGTTGCTTTCCGGTTTGATTTCTCTGCCTGTTATTCCCGACTACTCTCCTGGATAAGGCCCTTTGGTTTTGATGCACTCTCGACCTGTTTCTGTCTGACTACTCTTCTGGTATTACCTGTTTGGATTTGCTGTCAATAAACTGTTATTCTGCTCACATCGCTTATTCTTTGTGCACAACCGCATTACACTTATATATCCAATTGTGTCCCCAGGCCCATCCAGTCGAGAACTTTTCGGGCACTGGGTGGATACACCCAGGACAGGGCGCCAATCTATTACTGTTTACAGAAACCGCAGAACAAGGAGCAAACACATGCAAACCCATGCAAACCATGCAGGGAGATAATGGAACCTTTACCCAGATCGGGATTCGAACCTGGATCCCCAGCACAAAGAGGTGAACGTGCTGACCACTTAGCCACCATGCCGGCCTCTACTGGGGTCACAAGGGTTCCCCATGTCCATCCAGGGGAGAACGTTTCGTGATCTGGGTCGATACACCCAGGACAGGGTGTCAATCCATTGCTGGGCACACTCACTGACTCCCTCACAGACTATATGGGGCAATTTAGAGCAGCCAATTTACCCTGAATCCATGATTTTGGACAGTGGGAGGAACCAGAGAACCTGGAAGAAACCCACACGGACATTGGGAGAACATGGAATCTTCACCCAGATTGGGATTCGAGCCTGGATCCCCAGCACAGATAGAGGAACGTGCTGACACACCCAGGATAGTATAATGTGACAATCCATCGATGGGCACTCACTCACTCACACCCTCACAGAGTATATGGGGCAATTTTGGGCAGCCAGTGATGGAGTTATGGCGAAGCCTGATGGAAGCAGAACTCAGCATCCATCTCCCATTAAAAATCAGTCCACATCTGTGTCTCAACTTTTTTGGAATCCGGTTAAAACAATGTGTTTAACCACCAATCCCCACCATTAGTGACATTTACCTTCAAGTTCTGTTCATGTGACTGCATGACCGCTAAATTCACCTTTAATGATAAATGATACACATTTCTATTAACATTTTTCAGTTGATGGAGTTTTTTTCTCCATCAACTGTTGGAGCAACATCAGACTTATGTGTTGTAGTTTATTATTAATACATGATTATTTTGTGGTGGGTGACACGGTGGCTTAGCAGTTAACACCTCTTAGCGCTAGGGATTCCCAGTTCGAATCCCAATCTGGGTCTAGTTTCCATGCTCTCCCCGTGTCTGTGTGGGTCTCCTATGGGTTTTCTGGTTTCCTCCCACAATCCAAAAACATGGATCAAGGTCAACTGTATTCTTCAAAATGACCCATATAGAGTGTGTCTGTGTCAGTGAGTGTGTGTCCAGCGATAGATTGGCGCCCTGTCCTGGGTGTATCTGCCCAGCGCCCATATCGTTCTCCCCGGGATGGACCCCCCCGTGTGACTCTAATGGAGGATAGAGCGGAAGATAATGGATGGATGGATTATTTTTGGATGGATTCAGTGGATGGATGGATTCAGAAACCAATTTAGTAGCTCAGATTATGAATGGACAGCCTGAGATCCCAGCACAGATTTAGATCACTGCAGTTTTAGTTGCAGCTTCCTTCCTTAAACCTGAAGACAATTGGGAAGTCCCAAGATTGACCCCTGAATTTATATCCTAAGCTAAAGTGCAAGCACAGAAAAGGTGCATGCTAAGAGAATAATTAGCCTCAGCTGATCCAATAAGATGACCTCGTTAAGGTGGGGCTGCTGAGTCTCCTTAAAAGAGACCAACTACATGTACAGACTCATGCATGTATCTTTAGTTCAGAAGCAGTGGATTGATTCTGTTTGTGACTGCTGAGATTGTGTGAAGAATGAAGAGGTTCTTCTACAGCCATCATTGCTTATCTCCTGATTGTTATGAAATTGAATCTTTAACACTAGATGACTTCTCTTTTCAGGCTTCTCTTACTTTTCTTGGCTGGACTGATATGGAGAGATTCAAGTGGACTTGCTGGTAAGTTTAAACACAAGGTTCTACCAGATTCATATGCTGAGCTGTTTGTAACCTTCTCTTTTCTGTTTGTAGTGTGGAATCAAAAACCTGCTCAGTACTGGCAAGGGGGCAGTTTGAGGTTATTTGGGGATCAGTTGCCTCATCCTGGTGTTTCTATCAATAATGTTCCAACTGCAACTAGTTCTTCAGGTTCTACTCAGGCCCCAAGTGATTCCACTGGCCATTCTGCAGATTCACCCAGTAGGTTAAGCCCTAGTACCTGTGGATCTGTATCTTTGAAGCCTCAAATCTCCACTAGTCTGTTGACCAAATCCCAGACCGGACAGCTGAATAGTCCTGTCTCTCCATCTCAGAGTCGGGGTCAATCTGGATTTCTGCTGCAGGGAAGTGGTTCAGGTGTTTTGGGTCAGTACACTGCTCAGCCTTCAGGATATCAAGGATTTGCTGGTTCTCCTCAAGCAGCCTTGACCTCTGGATTCCAGAACCAGGATTTCCCATTTTCAGCTTCTTCTCAGGGAGTTTCAAGTGGGTCTGCTTTAGCTTCCCAGCAAGAAAGCCTTGATCAGTCTGCAAGTGGTTCTAGCTGGATTGTGTCATTGGGCCAACAGGTTCCATCCAGTCAACGTCAGAATAGTCCTGTATCTCAAGTTTTCCAGGGATCTTGGACATCACCTCAAGGTGTACAACAGGGCTATGGCCAGTCTGCAAGTGGTTCTAGCTGGTTACTTTCATCAGGACAAGGTGTTCCATCCAGTCAAGGTCAAAATGTTCCTGTATCTCACATCCAAACCTTCCAGGGTTCCAGACCTGAGGCCCATGGATCTTGGTCCTCATCTCAAGGTGTAGCAGGTGTATCTGCCTCTCCAGCTAAACAACAGGGCTATGGCCAGTCTGCAAGTAGCTCTAGCTGGTTTGTTTCATCCAGTCAAGGTCAAAATGTTCCTGTATCTCAGACCCAAACCTTCCATCCTGCACCCCAAGTAGTCCAGGTTTCAGGATGTCAGGCCTCACCTCAAGGTGTAGCAAGTGTCTCAGCCTTCACAGGTCAGCCATGGAGCTATAGTCAATGTGCATCATTGGTTCCTTCACAGGTCCAAACTCCAGGTCAGTCTTCCACTGCAGTTCAGACCCAGTTGTCAGGACCTGCACCTGGCAATGTGGCACACTTGTTTACTACTGCTCAGGGTTCTTATGGGCTACAGTCATCAGGGTCTTCTAGCTGGAATACCCAACCCCAGAGACCCAGCATGGTTTCAACCCATTTCCAACCCTCTCAAAATGCTGCCCAGGTATTGCAGAGAACTCCATCGTCTGGTCCTAATAAATGGGTTAGTGTAATGCCTTCTGGGTTTAATCCATCCTGGAGCTCAGTGGGCCCATCTGCATGGGTACCAGCAAACAATAACCCTTATGCATCTCTAAGCCAAGTTGCAGCAACATCATCTGATGCCATGAGTGCCAGCCTGGGTTCAGGTTTCCAACCATCAGCCGTCTCCACAACTAACTCTGCTACTGGACCTTCCTCCCTAAGTAAGGCCTCATGGCTTCCTGCATCTGTAGTTTCTGGTCGACAACCGTCTGCTGGCGCACTGCCTTCACAGAACACCTTGCAGTCTACTGGACCTTCCCAATCTGTGTTTCAAGGTAGTGCATCTGTGGTCCTTCCTGCTGCCCAATCCAACCCTCTAAGCAGTGTTACCTCTAGGGTCCCCATCTCTTATTCAGGAGCCACAAGTAGTTTCAATGTTGTACCTAGCCAGGCAAGTGATGCTTCTGCCCGACCATTTGCTGTGAGGCTCCCTATGAACCTGTTGAACCTCAATACACAAGGAACATCCAGTGGCTCCTCTGTTTCTCTGCCAAGTTTTAATAATGCTGTTAAAGGCTAAGTGATTATCCTGTGTGTTCTAGCAATTGTTACCCACTGTGCTAAATTGTATGACTTTAATAAATTGACTAAATGTATGGCTTGAGTTTGTAACCGTATAACTCTGGACCAAATGAGCAACAATCATCTAGGGTATACTTTGTCATAACCTTACTATCTACTTGGGTTTAAGTGCTTAATCTTAAACCCAAGGTGCAATAGATGTTATGCATGTTCCTTTCCATTGGAATGGTATTGTGAACATCAGTTTCCATGTGGTAAAGAATGGAAGCTCACTGCTGTGCTGATTTAAACAATGTTGGCTTAATTTACCAATACCTTGGCAACATTGTTACAATTTAGTTTTCTGATCTGTCATGCATATCAGAAGGAACCAAAGTTTAAGTTTATGCTCAAGTCTGTTGGCTTTCTCTTTGGGGGTTTAAAGGTTTTTAACTTTGGACAGATACACCCAGGACAGGGCACCAATTTATTACATGGGATAGACAAAAAACAACCTTTATTGGGCAATTTGTAGATTTCAATTGACCTTGATCCATGTTTTGGAATGTGGTATCTCTCCCCAGTGCTGTGAGGTTAATATGCCCCATTTGTTAATAATTATTTTTAATTACATTTTTGGTTCCTGTTTAGAATATTAAACTTGTCGGGGTATTTAAATTCAGGGGTAAGACTTTCTGTGACACAGGGGGCAGGGGATTGACGGCACGCTCACACCGTGTATAAATATGGGGCTTCAGTCAAAGTAGGGTCTCCTGGCTTCTGTGGGATGAAATCCCTAGGTTGAATTATTGTTTTACTGATGTGAAAGCTCAAATACTGATTCCCAAGTATTAAAAAAAAAAACTAATTTATGCTCCAACAGTTTTATAAGGGAACAGGATTTGTGTTGATCATTCTCAGTTAATTAAGGCTTTTTATACTAAATAAACCTCATATGTATTGCACATATGTGTCCAATTAATTTTGCTCTTCCATGATACGGGTTGAATTAGGTCAAATTATAATGTTCCATCTTGAAAACAATGCATTCTAGCATTGATAGAAAGTTGAAGTCATTCATTTCTAGAATGTTTTTTACAATAGTAACACACAAAGCAGCTTTACAGTGTTATAAGACTTTAAACCCCCAAAGAGCAAGCCAAAATTACAGTGGCAAGACAAAACTCCATGTAATGCTGATATTTTAAGGAAGAAACCTTGGGAGGACCAAGGCTACGGTGGGGGAATCATACTCCTTGAGCGGCCGGGCAGCATCTACAGTGTAGGACAGCCATGTACAGATTGTGTGGTGATCAGGTGACCGTATTTAACAATTGTAAAACTATGTAAGTCCATTGAGGGTGTCCTGCAGGACTGCCAGTCCAATAAAAAAAAAAATCTAGGTTCCATCCAGTAATTGTCGTAGCCGCAGTGCTTCGGTACAGCCATGGATGAAGAGCTGATAACACCTTTTGGTAACATCTCAAAAGAAACAAACATAAAACTATGTTAGAGATAATACAGCCCAGCATTAAAGTAATAACCAGAGTTTGATTGGCACCGTGCAGCATGTAGCACACTCACTCCCTCACAAACTATATAGGTCAATTTAGAGCAGCCAGCACACCCCACCACAGATAGTTGACCGTGCTGACCACTTAGCCACCGTGCCGGCCTCTACTAAGGTCACAAGTGTTCCCCATGCCCATCCAGGGGAGAATGTTTCGTGATCTGGGTCGATACACCCAGGACAGGGTGCCAATCAATCACTCCCTTAAGATAAGATAAGATAAGATAAGATACGATAAACCTTTATTTGTCCCACAATGGGGAAATTCACAATTTACAGACTACAATATATGGGGCAATTTAGAGCAGCCAATTTACCCTGAATCTGGCACGGTGGCTTAGTGGTCAGCACGTTCACCTCTCAGCACAAGGGATTCCCGGTTTGAATCCCTATCTGGGTGGAGTTTCCATGTTCTCCCCGTGTCCGCGTGGGTTTTCTCCGGGTTCTCCGGTTTCCTACCACAGTCCAAAAAACATGGATCAAGTCAATTGAGTTCTCCAAAATTGCCCCATATAGAGTGTGTTTGTGTGTGTGTGTGTGCCCAGCGATAGATTGGCGCCCAGTCCTGGGTGTATCTGCCCAGCGCCCAAGACGTTCTCCCCTGGATGGGCATGGGGAACCCCCCCCCCCCCCCCCCCCCCCCGCGACCCCAATAGAGGGTAAAGTGGAAGATAATGAATGAATGAATGAATGAATTTACCCTGAATCCATGATTTTGGACAGTGGGATGAAACAGAGAACCTGGAGGAAACCCACACGGACATGGGGAGAACATGGAATCTTCACCCAGATTGGGATTCGAGCCTTGATCCCCAGCACAGAGAGGCGAACACACGAAGGATAATATAGGGTACCAATCCATCGATGGACAATCACTCACTCACGCCCTCACAGACTATATGGGGCTATATTGGACAGCCAATGATGAAGTGATGGAGAATCCTGATGGAAGCAGAACTCAGCATCCACCTTCCATAAATATTCAGTCCTCATCTGGGTCTCTTACACTGTTGTTATCCACCTATCCCTGTCTTTAGTGACATTTACCTTCACGTTATCTTTATAAGGCTGCATGATCCCTACATTCACTTTGATTGACAGCTGATTTCAGAACATTTCTATTCACATTTAGAGAGTAAAACTTTTAAAACTTTTCATTCATTCATTCATTATCTCCCGCTTTATCCTCTATTAGGGTCGCGGTGGGGTTCCCCATGCCCATCCAGGGGAGAACGTCTCGGGCGCTGGGCAGATAGACCCAGGACAGGGCGCCATTCCATCGCTGGGTACACACTCACACACTCAAACACACTCTATATGGGGCAATTTAGAGAACTCAATTAACTTGATCCATGTTTTTGGACTGTGGGAGTAAACCGGAGAACCCGGAGAAAACCCACACGGACACGGGGAGAACATGGAAACTCCACCCAGATGGGGATTCGAACCGGGAATCCCTAGCGCTGAGAGGTGAACGTGCTAACCACTAAGCCACCGTGCCGCTTTAAAACTTTTATTATTAATAATAATAATAATAATAATAATAATAATAATAATAATAATAATAATAATGGCGGCACGGTGGCTTAGTGGTTAGCACGTTTGCCTCTCAGCGCTAGGGATTCCCGGTTCGAATCCCCATCTGGGTGGAGTTTCCATGTTCTCCCCGTGTCTGCGTGGGTTTCCTCCGGGTTCTCCGGTTTCCTCCCACAGTCCAAAAATATGGATCAAGTCAATTGAATTCTCAAAACTGCCCCATATAGACTGTGTCTGTGTGAGTGAGTGTGTGCCCAGCGATGGATTGGCGCCCTGTCCTGGGTCTATCTGCCCAGCGCCCGAGACGTTCTCCCCTGGATGGGCATGGGGAACCCCACTGCGACCCTAATAGACGATAAAACGGGAGATAATGAATGAATGAATGAATGAATTCTCGAAATTGTCCCATACAGAGTCTGTCTGTGTGAGTGAGTGTGTGCCCAGCGATGTATTGGCGCCCTGTCCTGGGTCTATCTGCCCAGCGCCTGAGATGTTCTCCCCTGGATGGGCATGGGGAACCCCACTGCAACCCTAATAGAGGATAAAGCCGGAGATAATGAATGAATGAATGAATGAATGAATGAATAATAATAATAAGGCGGCACGGTGGCTTAGTGTACCGGATGAGCATGGGGAACCCCAGCGCGACCCTAATAGAGGATAAAGCGGAAGATAATGAATAAATGAATGAATAATAATAATAAATATTTTAATTAAAAAATTAATTGTTATTAATACATGATTGTTTTGGGATTAATTCAGTTGATTGGAGATGGAAACTGATTTAGTAGTTCAGGTTACAAATGTTGCCCAGCGATGGAGTGGCGCCATGTCCTGGGTCTATCTGCAAACTGCCCGAAACGTTCTCCCCTGGATGGGCATGAGGAACCCCACCGCGACCCTACTAGAGGATAAAGCGGGAGATAATGGATAATGGTTTATGAATGTACAGTTTGAGCTCATGACACAGTCCGAGATACCTTCACAGAGTAAAATCCTAGCACAGATTAATATCACTGCAGTTTAAACTCGCTGCACAGTGCACTGAGCTATAAAGAAATCTTATATTATTTAGCTGATAATTACTGTAAAACAATTTTTTGTTGTAATTTTTTTTTTTATGGCAAATAAATTAATTTGACCCAGACAGTCAGGTCAAGGCAGCGTTATTCTTCCTTCTGAAAACAAATGGGATGTCCCAAAATGTACCCCTGAATTTCTATCCTACACTAAAATTGAAGCACAGAAAAGGCAAAGCAGGCACCAAACAGTGCTCCCCTACAGGAAGGTACATGCTGACCGCATGTGCATGCTAAGAGAATAATTAGTCTCAGCTGATCCAATAAGACGACCTCGTTAAAGTGGAACTGCTAAATCTCCTTAAAAGAGACCAACTAGTGGCTCACACATGTATCTTCAGTTTGAAAGCAGTGGGTTGATTCTATTTGTGAGTGGTTCTGCAGGTGTTGTGAAGAATGAAGAGGTTCTTCTACAACTATTATTGTTTATCTTCTGATTATCATTAAATTGAATCATTAAATCTAGACCATTTTTTAGGCTTCTCTTACTTTTCTTGGCTGGACTGATATGAAGAGATTCAAGTGGACTTGCTGGTGAGTTTAAACACAAGGTTTTACCAGGTTCATATGCTGAGCTGTTTGTAACCTTCTCTTTTCTGTTTGTAGTGTGGAATCAAAAGCCTGCTCAGTACTGGCAAGGAAGCAGTTTGAGTTTATTAGGGGATCAGTTGCCTCGTCCTGGTGTTTGTCAATAATGTTCCAATTGCAACTAGTTCTTCAGGTTCTACTCAGGCCCCAAGTAATTCCACTGGCCAATCTGCAGATTCTCCCAATAGGTTAAGCCCTAGGGCCTGTGGCTCTGTATCTTTGAAGCCTCAAATCTCCACTAATCTGTTGACTCAATCCCAGACCGGACAGCTTAATAGTCCTGTCTCTCCATCTGAGTGGAGGTCAATCTGGATCTCTTCTGCAGGGAAGTGGTTCAGGTGTTTTGGGTCGGTACACTGCTCAGACTTCAGGATATAAAGGATTTGCTGGTTCTCCTCAAGCAGCCTTGACCTTTGGATTCCAGAACCAGGATTTCCCATTTTCAGCTTCTCAGGGAGTTTCAAGTGGGTCTGCTTTAGCTTCCCAGCAAGAAAGCCTTGATCAGTCTGCAAGTGGTTCTAGCTGGATTGTGTCATTGGGCCAACAGGTTCCATCCAGTCAACATCAGAATAGTCCTGTATCTCAGAGCCAAACCTTCCGTCCTGTACCTCAAGTAGTCCAGGGTTCAGGATCTCAGGCCTACCGTCAAGGTGTAGCAAGTGTGTCTGCTTCTCCAGCTCAGCAGCAGGGGTATAGTCAGCCTGCAAGTGGTTCTAACTGGTTTGTTTCCTCAGAACAAGGTATTCCTGTATCTCAGACCCAAACTTCTCGTCCTGTACCTCAAGTTTTCCAGGGTTCAGGACCGCAGAACCAGGGATCTTGGACATCACCTCAAGGTGTAGCAGGTGTATCTGCCTCTCCAGCTCAACAGGGCTATGGCCAGTCTGCAAATGGTTTCAACCCAATTCCAACCCTCTCAAAATGCTACCCAGGTATTGCAGGGAACTCCATCGTCTGGACCTAATAAATGGGTTAGTGTATATGTATATAGTGAGACAACCTTCTGCTGGTGCACTGCCTTCACAGAACACCTGGCAGTCTACTGGACCTACCCAATCTGTGTTTCAAGGTAGTGCATCTGTGGTCCTTCCTGCTGCCCAATCCAACCCTCTAAGCAGTGTTACCTCTAGGGTCCCCATCTGTTATCCAGGAGCCACAAGTAGTTTCAATGTTGTACCTAGCCAGGCAAGTGATGCTTCTGCCCAGCCATCTGCTTTGAGGCTCCCCATGAACCTGCTTAATATCAATACACAAGGAACATCCAGTGGCTCCTGTTTCTATGCCAAGTTTAATTTTTTTTTTTTTTTTTTTAAAGTGATTACCCTGTATATTCTAGCAATGCTGTTACCCACTATGATAAATTGTATGACTTCAATAAATGAATTATAAGAATGTATGGCTTGAGCTTGTTCATTTGGTCCAAAATTATATGGTTACAACTTAGTCACAACCTTACTAACCCTACTATGTATTTGGTTGTAGGCATGTTTAAGTGCTTAATTTTAAACCCAAGGTGCAATAGCTGTAACTGTATTGTGAATGTTAGTTTCCATGTGGTAAAGAATGGAAGCTCACTGCTGTGCCGATTTGCTATCATGCGATCTCTATCATGTGTATCAGAAGGAACCAAAAGTCTAAGTTTATGCTCACAAGTCTATTGGCTTGCTCTTTGGGGTTTAAAGGTTTTAAACTTTGTAAAGATGCTTTGTGACCATGTACTGTTGTGAAAAGCACTAAATTACTTGAACTTGTTGGCCTTTATACTGTGACATTTGAGTCTCTTCCCCCGGCACTGGACAGATACACCTGGGAAAGGGCACCATTCTGTTACATGGGACAGACGCACAAACACCCTTTATTGGGCAATTTGTAGATTTCAATTGACCTTGATCTATGTTTTGGAATGTGGTATCTCTCCCTAGTGCTGTGAGGTGAATATGCCCCATATGTTAATACTTTTTTTTTTATTAAATTTTTGGTTCCTTTTAAGAATATTAAACTTGTCGGGGTATTTAAATTCAGGGGTTGGACTTTCTGTGATCCAGTGGAGCGGGGGATTGACGGCACACTCACATGGTGTATAAATACGGGGCTTCAGTCAAAGTAGGGTCTCCTGGCTGGGTTGAATTATTGTTTTACTGATGTGAAAGCTCAGATACTGATTCCCAAGTATTAAAAAAATTAAAAAAAAAAAAAAAAAAATTTTACCCTCCAACAGGTTTATCAGAGAACAGGATTTGTGTTGATCATTCTCAGTTAATTAAGGCTTTTTACACTATATAAACCTCATATGTATTGCACATATGTGTCCAATTAATATTGCTCTTCCGTGGTACGGACTGGATTAGGTCAACTAATGATCTAGCATTGATAGAAAATTCAAGTAATTTATTTATAGAGCGCTTAATACAATAGTACATTGTCACAATGCAGCTTTACAGTGTTATAAGGTTTTAAACCCCAAAGAGCAAGCCAAAACAACAGTACCAAGACAAAACTCCATGTTATGTTGATATTTTAAGGAAGAAAACTTGAGAGGACCAAGGCCTTGGTGGCGGAATCATCCTTCTCCAGTGGCCGGCAGCATCAACAGTGTAGAACAGCCATGTACAGATTGTGTGGTGATCAGGTGACCGTATTTAATAATTGGAAAACTATACAAGTCCATTGAGGGTGTCCTGCAGGACTGCTATTCCAATAAAAATCCAGGTTCCATCCAGTAATCGTCATAGCTGCAGTGCTTCGGTAGAGTCATGAATAAATATCTGACAACACCTCCATGAAATTGACAACACCTCAAAAGAAACAAACAAGAAAAGCAATTAGAGTTAATAAAGCCCAGCATTTAAGTAATAAACAGAGTTTGATTGACACAGTGCATCATGCAGCACACTCACTTCCTCACAGACTATATATCGCAATTTTGAGCAGCCAATTTACACTGTTTTTGGACAGTGAGAGGAAACTGCAGAACACGGAGCAAAGCCATGTGTACACAGGGAGAACATGGAACCTTTACCCAGATCGGGATTCGAACCTGGATCCCCAGCACAGAGAGACGAATGTGCTGACCAATTAGCCACCGTGCTGACCTCTACTAGGGTCGCAATGGTTCCCCATGTCCATCCAGTGGAGAACTTTTCAGGAACTGGATAGATACACCCAGGAGAGGGTGCCAATCCGTTGCTGGGCACACTCTCTCACTCCCTCACAGACTATATGGGGCAATTAGAGCAGCCAATTCCATGATTTTGGACAGTGGGAGGAACCAATGAACCTGGAGGAAACCCACACAGACACAGGGAGAACATGGAACCATCACCCAGATTGGGATTTGAACCTGGATCCCCAGCAAAGAGAGGCAAACGTGCTGACACACCCATGATAGTATAGGGTGCCAATCCATCACAGAGCCCTCACTCACTCATTCCCTCATTTAATTTTGGGCAGCCAGTGATGGAGTGATGGAGAACCCTGATGGAATCAGAACTCAGCATCCACCTCTGTAATGGTGTAAAATACACCTCACCATAGACATTAAGTATGTTTACTTACCAAACCTATCTGTGGTTGACCCTGACCTGTTGGGGCATAAAGGAATAGGCATGGTAAAGCTTCTTATCCACCTGGATCAACACATGCTCTAGGGCAGGGGTGCCCAATACGTCGATCGCGATCGACAACAGGTGTGTTGAGTAGATCACGATGGAGGTTTGAAAAAAAAATAAACACTTGTCACGTTTTAGCGTTTTTTTACAGCACAGTATCGGAAGCACTTATAGTAATAGTATTCATAGTAATAGTATTCATGTCCTATTTGGGGAAATGCAGGTTATAGTGATTGTTTTACAGTTGTGCTGTATACTGTGTGTTTAGTCGTTTGGGTGTACTAAAATCAAGTTTTCTCCATGCTATTTGCTGGAATGTCCATCTATCCATTATCTTCCACTTTATCCTCTACTAGGGTGGGGTTCCCCATGCCCATTTAGGGGAGAACATTTCAGGCGTTGGGCAGATACACCCAGGACAGGGCGCTAATCTATCACTGGGCACACTCACACACACTCTCTATATAACACCTGGCCGTCTACTGGACCTTCCCAATCTGTATTTCAAGGTAGTGCATCTGTGGTTCTTCAAGTTTTGTTTATAAGACCCCTACATTCACCTTTAATGACAGCTGATACACTTTCTATTAACATTTAGAGAGTTTTTTCTCCATCAGCTGTCATTAAAACTGCAGATTCACATATTGTCGGTTATTTTTAATACATGATTGTTTTGGGATGAATTCAGTTGATTGGAGATGGAAACTGATTTAGTAGTTCAGGTTATAAATTTACAGTTTGAGCTCACAACCCAGTCTGATATACCTGCACAGAGTAAAATTCCAGAACAGATTAATATCACTGCAGTTTTACATTACCACACAGTTTAAACTCGCTGCACAGTGCACTGAGCTATAAAGAAATATTACATTCAAAATTACACTTTCCAGTAGCTGATAATTTTGAGCAGCTTCAAAAACAGGATGACATCATAAAACCACTTTTCATTAAAAGTAAACATCTTAGTGACAGAACAGATAGTGGTTGTCATTTTGTTGTAAAGGATAATAAGCTGTACAGAGTTAATGAAAAGGGAGAACAATTAGTACTTCCACAAGCTCTGCGGGAGGAGGTACTTAGGCTGGGTCATTCAGATCCTTGGGCAGGCCATTTTGGTCAAGCTAAAACTTTTAGCCTTATAGCACAGATATTTTATTGGCCAGGCTAGTATGCTGATGTGGTTAATGTCTACAAAAACTGTTCAGAGTACCTATGGTGAACATGCCTATTATACATGTCCCCTTTTCGCGTGTAGCAATGGATGTCGTAGGGCCGCTTCCTAGAACCAAGAATAGCAACCACTACATTCTTGTTGTATGCGACTATGCTACAAAATACACAGAAGCCTTTGCAATGAGAAAATTAAAAACGTGTCAAATTGTCAATGAAGAAGTTCCAAACTTTCCACATTAAAATGCTGAGGCCATGGAACGAACAAGGTACCTCAAGCTCAGAACAGATGTGGATCAGGGATATGGATGATGAGGAGGAAACAAAGGAAAAGTGCTTTCCAACAGGAGATGCAAGCCAAGATGTCTCTTATTTGAGTACACAGTGACAGAAGGAATTGCTGCGAGTTAATCCACCTGAAGCCAACTGGGTTCCAACCATCAGCCATCTCCACAACTAACTTTGCTAATGGAACTTCCTCCCTGAGTCAGGCCTCATGGCTTCCTGCATCTGTAGCCTTCCAGTCGACAGTTTTCCATTGGCGCGCTACCTTCACATAACACCTGGCAGTCTATTGGACCTTCTCAATCTGTATTTCAAGGTAGTGCATCTGTGGTTCTTCAAGTTTTGTTTATAAGACTGCATGACCCCTAAATTCACCTTTAATGACAGCTGATACACATTTCTATTAACATTTAGAGAGTTTTTTTTGCAGATCCACATATTGTCGGTTATTTTTAATATATGGTTGTTTTGGGATGGATTCAGTTGATTGGAGATGGAAACTGACCCAGTCTGAGATACCTGAGTAAAATCCCAGCACAGATTAATATCACTGCAGTTTTACATCACCACACAGTTTAAACTCACTGCACAGTGCACTGAGCTATAAAGAAATATTATATTATTTAGCTGATGATTACTGTAAAACTGTTTTTTGTTATAAATTTTATTTATGGCAAATAAATTAATTTGACCAAGACAGTCAGTTCAAGGCAGCTTTATTTTTCATTCTGAAAACAAATGGGATAGCAGAACAGGAACCAAACAGTGCTCCCCTACAGGAAGGTACATGCATGTATGTGCATGCTAAGAGAATAATTAGTCTCAGCTGATCCAATAAGATGACCTCGTTAAGGTGGAACCGCTAAATCTCTTTAAAAGAGACCAACTAGTGACTCACACATGTATCTTCAGTTCAGAAGCAGTGGGTTGAATCTGTTTGTGAGTGGTTCTGCTGAGGTTCTAGAGGTGGTGTGAAGAATGAAGAGGTTCTTCTATAACTATTATTGTTAATCTTCTGATTATCATTAAATTGAGTCAATAACTCTAGACCATTTCTCTTTTCAGGCTTCTCTTACTTTTCTTGGCTGGACTGATATGGAGAGATTCAAGTGGACTTGCTGGTGAGTTTAAACACAAGGTTTTACCAGGTTCATATGCTCAGTTGTTTGTAACCTTCTCTTTTCTGTTTGTAGTCTGGAATCAAAAGCCTGCTCAGGACTGGGAAGGGGGCAGTTTATTTGGGGATCAGTTTCCTCGTCCTGGTGTTTCTGCCAATAATGTTCAAACTGCAACAAGTTCTTCAGGTTCTACTCAGGCCCCAAGTGGTTCCGCCGGCAAATCTGCAGATTCACCCAGCAGGTTAAGCCCTAGTGTCTGTGGATCTGTATCTCTGAAGCCTCAAATCTCCAATAATATGTTGGCTCAATCCCAGATTGGACAGCTGAACAGTCCTGTCACTCCCTCTCAGAGTGGAGGTCAATCTGGATCTCTTCTGCAGGGAAGTGGTTCAGGTGTTTTTGGTCGGTACACTGCTCAGCCTTCAAGATATCAAGGATTTGCTGGTTCTCCTCAAGCAGCCTTGACCTCTGGATTCCAGAACCAGGATCTACAATTTTCAGCTTCTTCAAAGGGAGTTTCAAGTGGATCTGCTTTAGCTTCCCAGCAAGAAAGCCTTGATCAGTCTGCAAGTGGTTCTAGCTGGATTGTGTCATTGGGCCAACGGGTTCCATCCAGTCAACGTCAGAATAGTCCTGTATCTCAAGTTTTCCAGGGTTCAGGACTGCAGAACCAGGGATCTTGGACATCATCTCAAGGTGTAGCAGGTGTATCTGCCTCTCCATCTCAACAACAGGGCTATGGCCAGTCTGCAAGTGGTTCTAGCTGGTTACTTTCATCAGGACAACGTGTTTCATCCAGTCAAGGTCAAAATGTTCCTATATCTCAGATCCAAACCCTCCAGGGTTCTGGACCTGAGGCCCATGGATCTTGGCCCTCATCTCAGGGTGTAGCAGGTGTATCTGCCTCTCCAGCTAAACAGGGCTATGGCCAGTCTGCAAGTGGCTCTAGCTGGTTTGTTTCATCCAGTCAAGGTCAAAATGTTCCTGTATCTCAGACCCAAACCTTCCATCCTGCACCCCAAGTAGTCCAGGTTTCAGGATCTCAGGCCTCACCTCAAGGTGTAGCAGGTGTCTCAGCCTCTCCAGCTCAGCCATGGAACTATGCTCAATCTGCATCATGGGTTCCTTTACAGGTCCAAACTCCAGGTCAGTCTTCCGCTGCAGTTCAGACCCAGTTGCCAGGACCTGCACCTGGCAATGTGGCACACTTGTTTACTACTGCTCAGGGTTCTTATGGGCTACAGTCATCAGGGTCTTCTAGCTGGAATACCCAACCCCAGAGACCAAGCTCGGTTTCAACCCAATTCCAACCCTCTCAAAATGCCACCCAGGTATTGCAGGGAGCTCCATCGTCTGGACCTAAAAAATGGGTTGGTGTAATGCCTTCTGGTTTTAATCCAACCTGGAGCTCACAGGCTCCATCTGCTTGGGTACCAGCAACCAATAACCCTTATGCATCTCTAAGCCAAGTTGCAGCAACATCTGATGCCATGGTCCAGAGTGCTGGCCTGGGATCAGCTTTCCAACCCCCAGCCGTCTCCATAACAACCTCTGCTACTGGACCTTCCTCCCTGAGACAGACCTCATGGGTTCCTGCATTTGATGTCTCTGGTCGACAGCTTTCTGTTGGTGCACTGCCTTCACAGAACACCTGGCAGTTTACTGGTCCTTCCAAATCCGTGTTTCAAGGTAGTGCATCTGTGGTCCTTCCTGTTGCCCCATCCAACGCTTTAAGCAGTGTTTCCTCTAGGGTTCCCATCTCTTTTCCAGGAGCCACAAGTAGTTTCAGTGGTGTAACTAGCCAGGCAAGTGATGCTTCTGCCCAGCCCTCTGCCATGAGGCTCCCCATGAACCTCAATACACAAGGAACATCCAGTGGCTCCTCTGTTTCTCTGCCAAGTTTTAATAATTCTGTTAAAGGTTAAGTGATTATCCTGTGTGTTCTAGCAATGATGTTACCCACTATGATATGACGAATAAATTAACTAAGAATGTATGGCTTGAGTTTGTTACTCATTTGGTCCAGAATTATACGGTTTCAGTAATTTAGGGCAGGGATGTCCACACTTTTCTGGCCTGAGATCTAATTTTCCATTGGACAGGTCATCGAGATCTACCAGGGTTAACCTTTATTTTAGGTTTTTATATTGAATCCTATTTACACACATGTTAGTATTGTTGAATCAGCATAGAAAAGATGGGTTCAGATTAACAAAGAGCAATTTCTGTGAAAATGGCAAACACATTCCAGCAAATAGCATTGGGAAAACTTGATTTTAGTACACCCAAACACACAGAATACAGCAGAAATGTAAAATCACTGTAATCTGCATTTCCCCAAATAGAACATGAACATAATAACAAGCAAATGCATTTTGAGTTTGATGTTGTAAAAAAATATTTATCCTCCCACTCTAAATGAAAGTCGTAAATTTTAGTTCTTTTGGAGCAGAGTACTTAACTCATTTTGTCAGTGAAATAAAGTGCAATAACAAACTAATGTAGATGATTCACGAGTCAGTGCTTCGGATTTAGGCATGGAGCCATGGCCACGTGCCGGTTTTGGGAACAGCGGGGGGGACAGATTGCTTGCCAAGAATGCTTCAGAATGAATCGCATTGTGTTAAAATGTCTGTACGTGCTTCAGATACTGTGCTGTAAAAAAGCGCTGATATGTGATAAGCGCTTTTTTTTCAAACCTAACCAACACCCCTGATCTAAGGTATACTTACTATCTACTTGGGTTTCGACATGTTTATAGGCACTTAACCAAAAACCCAAGGTACAGTAGATGGTACGCTGTGTTGTAAACGTCAGTTTCTACGTGAAGAGCGGAAGCTCACAGCTGTGCTGAGTCGATGATTAAATCCATATCATTTACACATTATTGGATTAATTAACTAATAACTTGGCAATGTTGTTACAATTTAGTTTTCTAAATTTATGCTCACACCAAGTCTGTTGGCCTTAACAGTGGGATGACTGACTTTTGAATCCTGAGGACAAGACCCCCCCCCCTGATTTTTGTTGCGATGTTATTGACAAATTTAGTTTTGTGTTTTCACAGAATCTTTCTTGTGCAATGTGTTCTATGAAGAAATATTAAAGCAATAATTTTCTCCAGTATGTTTTGTGAAAGTGTTTTTTAAGCGCACCCAACGCTTGTACGTGCTGAAGGAAGCCACGAACGCTATTTATGAGCATGTATGCTGTACATTAAAAGTTTTTTTAAATAAATCCTGCTTATAATTCCCATTTGTTTACCAATCCATCCAATTTTCCTCTATATCCTCTACTAGGGTCACGGGGAGTTCCCCATGCCCATGCTGGGGAGAACGTTTTTGGCGCTGGCTAGATACACCCAGGACAGGGCACCAATCTATCACTCGGTACACATTTGGAGAATTCAATAGACCTTGATCTGTTTTTGGAATGTGGGAATCCCTAGCGCTGAGAGGTGAATGTGCCCCCATTTGTTTATCGTTTTTTAATTTAACTTTTGGTTCCTTTTTAGAATATTACTTTTAGAAATAATTTTATAAACAGCATAACCCAATGCCAGCGTGCACATAATGAATAATAATGCTAGCGTGCTTTTTTAGTATGTAATTCATTAGAAAACCTGCTTTGTGGTCTGTAGCCTAAAACTTGTCAGGGTATTTAAATTCAGGCATTGGACTTTCTGTGACACAGGGGAGCGGGGGATTTACGGCACGCTCACACGGCATATAAATACGCGGCTTCAGCCAAAGTAGGGTCTCCTGGCTCCCGTGTGATGACATGCTTGGCCGAACGATTCTGTTTTACAGATGTGAAAGCTCTGATACTGGTTCCCAAGTATTAAAGAAATAATTACCAAGGTTAAACTTCAACAGTTTTATCAGGGAACAAGATTTGTTCAGCATCAACAGTGTAGGACAGCCATGTACGAATTGTGTGGTGATCAGGTGACCGTATTTAACAATTAGAAAACTATATAATTCCATTGAGGGTGTCCTGCAGGACTGCTATTCCAATAAAAATCCAAGTTCCATCCATTAATCGTAGCCGCAGTGCTTCGGTACAGCCATGGATGAAGAGCTGATAACACCTCCAGGAAATTGACAACACCTCAAAAGACAAAAAAGAAAAGCAGTTAGAGTTAATAAAGCCCAGCATTTAAGTAATAACCAGAGTTTGATTGGCAGTGCATCATGCAGCATACTCACTTCCTCACAGACTATATAGGGCAATTTTGAGCTGCCAATTTATGCTGTTTTTGGACGGTGTGAGGAAACTGCAGAATACGGAGCAAACCCATGCGTACACAGGGAGAACATGGAACCTTGACCCAGATTGGGATTCGAACCTGGATCCCCAGCACAGAGAGGCGAACATGGTGACCACTTAGCCACCGTGCCACCGTGCCGGTCGCAAGGATTCCCCATGTCCATTCAGGGGAGAACGTTTCAGGAAACTGGTAGATACACCCAGGACAGGATGCCAATCCATTACTGGGCACGCTCACTCACTCCCTCAGACTATATGGGGCAATTCAGAACAGACAATGTACCATAAATCCATGTTTTAAGATGGTAGGAGGAAACCGCAGAACCCTTGATGAATGAAAATTACACCCAGATCAGGATTCAAACCTGGATCCCCAGCACAGAGAGGCAAAGTGCTGACACACCCAGGATAGTATAGGGAGCCAATCCATTGCTGAGCACTCACTCACTCACATCCTCACAGATTATATGGGGCAATTTTGGGCAGCCAGTGATGAAGTGATGGAGAACTCTGATGGAAGCAGAACCCAGCATCCACCTCCCATTAAAATTCACTCCTCACTGTGTCATTTACACTGTGTTTATTCGCCTATCCCTGTCTTTAGTAACATTTACCTTCAAGTTCTGTTTATGAGACTGAATGACCGCTACATTCACCTTTAATGACAGCTGATACACATTTCTATTAACATTTAAAGAGTTTTTTTTCTCCTTCAACTGTCCTTACAACTGCAACATCAGACTCACGTGTTGTAATTTATTATTAATACATGATAATTTTGGGGTGGGTGGCACGGTGGCTTTGCATTTAACACATTCGCCTTTTAGTGGTAGGGATTCCCGTTTTGAATCCCAATCTGGGTGGAGTTTCCATGCTCGCCACATGCCCGTGTGAGTCTCCTACAGGTTCTCTGGTTTCTTCCCACAGTCCAAAAACATGAATCAAGTTAAATTAAATGCTTCAAATTGCCCAATATAGAGTGTGTCTGTGTGTGTGTCTGTGCGAGTGAGTGTGTGCTCAGCGATAGATTGGCACCCTGTCTTGGTTATATCTGCCAATCGCCCGTAACGTTCTCCCCTAGATGGGCATGGTGAACCCCTAGGGACCCTTGTAGAGAATTAAGCAGAAGATAATAGATGAATAATGCTACAGTCTAGCAATCTAGGGAGATTATGTTTATGAGGCAGATTGATAGATAGAATATTTGATTTATCCTGAAGGAAATTTGGCAGCCAGTGGCAGTATCGATACAATAAACATAAAATATTTACATTTACAGATAAATCACAGAGTGCAATGCAATAAACGTGACAGTTTAAAGTGAATAATGATGAAAATATATTTTTTGTATTACTGGGGTAAAAAGGGAGTATGTACATATGCACACAGAGTCAAAATTGTATTATTAAAACAAAAGGAAAAAAGTGTCCAGTACAGAGGGTGATCTAACTGATCATATGCAAAATACAAGAAAGTTTTTACATGTCATATTGATCTTATTTCGGTTTATTTCTTAGCGTATCGAGGCCACAGCCCAAAAACTTAACTGCTCTAAATTGCCCCATAGAGAGTCTGTTTGTGTGTGCCCAGCGATAGACTGGTGCCCTGTACTGGGTCTATCTTCCGCACAGTCCAAAAACATGGATTCAGGGTAAATTGACTCTCTAAATTGCCCCATATAGCGTATGTTTGTGTTGTGTGTGTGCATGCACCCAGTAATATATTGGCATCCTGTACTGGGGGTATCTGCCCTGCAGTCCAAAAACACATGGATTCAATGACACATTGACTGCTCTAAATTGCCCCATATAAAATATGTCCGTGTATCACTCTAGCATAACGGAGAAAAGATAAATTGTGCACGTTATTTCTTCTGTGCACATTACGAGTGTATGGGGTTCCCCATGCCCATCCATGGGAGAACGTTTCGGGTGATGGGTGTATCTGTCCTGGACAGATCGCCAATTTACCACTGGACACACACACACACACACACACACACACACACACACACACACACACACACACACACTATAGGGGAAATTGGGGAAATCACTATGATGTGTGTATAACAAACACAAGTGATTGTACATATAACCCAATAGACCTTAAAACGGTCTTGCAACGTATTACAAGGTGTATTACTTCAGACATATATTTGTACCATTTTAACATTAGCAGATCATTTAAGACGCCAAATGTAGGAACTATAAAGCCTTTTTTTAATCGTTAACTTAATGAAAACAAGTTAGTCAGGACAGACAACACGACGTGTGTGAAATACACGCCACACAATATGCTTTTTTGAACCACAATAAATATTAAACACGCCTTAGAACAGCGATAAAGATACCGTTTACGAATATTTGTGTAAAATAAAGCGTAGGAGGGACATTTTATTTACCCGTGGACCTGCATTCATTTCTCAACGGTCACGTCACGTGATTCCCGCCTGTCTCCCATTAATCTGGTAATGTATTGCCACCTACTGGTTAAGAAATATACTGAACGTACTATGTTTGCTAGGAAATGTTTTAGTACACGAGTTAAGTTGTACGGATTTACGGCAATTTTGACATATATAACGCGGATTTTACAGACTATATAGGAGTAACGCAGTCAGACTGGTGACGTCATGGAGACTTGTTTCCATGGGAACCAGGTGTGGAGCAACAAAACAATTCAAATCTGCACCCACAAACACACACACAGCGTTGCATTTTGGATTCAGGTGAGGTTTCCTTTACATTTAAATGTATCATCGATTAATTATGTATTTAAGCTGAGCTAAGTGTTAGTTAATTGGTTAGTTATTAATAGCAACGTAATTGGACAGAAACATAATCTCAGGTCACTGTGAGGGAGTGTGCCCAGAGATAGAATGGCACCCTCTACTGGGTGTACTGGGCCCACAGTCCATAAAAATGGATTCACAAACATACATTTAAACACAAACATAGTAAATTGACTGCTCTAGATTGCCCCATATAAAGTATATTTGTGTTGTGTGTGTGCCCAACAATATATTGGGGTCCTGTACTGGGTGCATCTTCCCCACAGTCCAAAAACATGGATTTTGGCTGCTTTGACTGCTCTAAATTGCCCCTTATTACATTTGGTCATTTATTGGACGCTTTTATCCAAAGCGACTTACAAGGTGAGCACAGGGTTCATCACAACATCCCTGGAGCAATGAGGGTTAAGGGTCTTGCTCAAGGACCCACATTGGTAACTTTATTGGAGCTGGTATTTGAACCACCAACCTTCAGATTGATAACCCAACACCCTAACCATATAAAGTATGTTTGAATGTTTGTTTGTGTGTCACTCTCACATAATGGAGAAAAGCGAAATCGTGCACGTGTTATTTCTTATGTGACACATTAAAAGTGTGTATGGTGGGGGGGTACCCCATGCCCATCCAGGGGACAACATTTTGGGCGATGGGCAGATACAACCAGGACAGGGCGCCAATTTATCACTGGGCACACACTCTGACACACGCGCACCCACAGGCTGCCGATGTGACACAAGGGGGCATTGGTTATCCAGTAATTCCATCTCTCTCACACAAACACACACTATATGTGGCACATTAGAGCATTCAATTTACCTTGAATCATTAAGGACTGTGGGAAGTAATCCATGCGGACACGGGGAGAACTTGGAAACTCTGCCCAAATTGGGACTCCTCTCAGCGCTGGTGATCTAGGGTCGAATCCCAATCGGAGTGGTTTCCATGTTCTCCCTGTGGGTCTTCTCCAGGTTTCCGGTTTCTTCCCACAGTCCGAAAACATGGATTCAAGGTAAATGGACTGCTCTAAATTGGCCCATATAAAGTAAGTTTGTGTTGTGTGTGTGTGCCCAGCAATATATTGTTAATGGATGCCTATCCAGGATGCCTATCCAGGGGAGAACGTTTCGGGCAATGGGAAGATACAACCTGGACAAGGCGCCAATTAATCACTGGGCACACACTCTCTCACACACACACACACACTACATAGGGGCATATATAGAGCAGTCTATTTACCTTGAATCCATGTTTTTGGACTGTGAGTGGAAGCCGGAGAACCCAGAGAAAACCCATTCGAACATGGAATCCCGAACCTGTAGAGGGAGATTATTTTAGGCACCAGACGTATACACCCAAAGGCAGGGTGCACTCACACACACACACACACACAGTCTATATAGGGGCAATTTAGAACAGTCCATTTACTCTAAATCCATGATTTTGAGGTATGAGAGCACACACATGGGGACACAAGGAGAACATGGAAACCACCCAGATTGGGATTCAAACCTGGAATCCCCAGTGTTGAGAGGCGAATGTGCTTGGTTCTTGAATCCAATGCACATTTATTCCTGATGTGAATATGACCAAAGACAGGGTGCTAAAATATCACTGGGCAAATACTCACACACAGAGACTATATAGGGGCAATTTAGAGCATTCCATTTACCCTGAATCCATGTTTTTGAGGTGTGATAGGAAACACACATGGACAACATGGAAACCATCCAGATTGGGATTCAAACCCGGAATCCCTAGTGTTGAGAGGCGAATGTGCTTGGTCCTCGAACCTCGAATGTGATTATAGACACATCAATAGTTTTCATGAAACAGCGATTAAGAGGTGGGCGGGGGGGTGGGGGTGTATCCAGGGGAGAACATTTTATGCGTCAGGTATATCCATCCAAGACAATTTATCACTGGACAAACACAGACTCACTCTCACACACAGACTATATAGGAGCAATTTCAAGCAGTCCACTTACTCTGAAACCACGAGAAGAACGTGGAAACTGCACCCAGATTGAGACTCCTCTCAAGGTAAATGGATGGCTGTAAATTGCCCCATATAGAGTGTGTGAGTGAGTTTGTGCCCAGCAATAGATTGGCACCTTGTCCTGGGTGTATCTTCCAGCGCCTGAAACGTTCTGCCTTGGATTGGTATGGGGAACCCAGACCCTAGTGGAGGATTAAGGAGAAGATAATGAATGAATGTCTCTCTCTCTCTCTCTCTCTCTCCTTAATGAAAAACCAAAGAAGTAAAATGACAATGGAGTGTAAAACCAACGGCATCCTGGCTGTTATCGCCTTCACGGGTCTCGTAGTGTTCTACTGCAGTGTGCGAGGTCTTCCCCCTTTTTCAAAAGGGAAAAGAAAGCAAGTGAGATCCAGGAAGCAGTGTCCTGTAAGTTTGCTTACGTTTTTATAAGTTTTAAGTTTATGTTTTAACCCCAAATTAAACCATAATACGCTTACGAGTTTGGGTTCAGTATAAATTTCAGCAGTGGTAGATTGAACACGAACCGTTTGTCGACGTTGTGGGGCGGGGTTTGAGGTTCTGTTTTTTAGGACACATTTAGAATGTGCCACCAAATGTTCATTGGGATCATCCAGAGTCAATCAAAAATGGCAAACCGTGTTGGAGGAGTTTGGCTTCCGTGTAAATTTCAGCGGGTGGGGGGGTAGATCAGACACGGACAGTTTATCGGCGTTGTGTCAATTGTAACGTTCCGTTTTTTAGGAAACATTAAGAACCTTAAAGCTAATAAAAACCCGGCAATACGAAGAATAATCTCCGCTACTTTTAAACACTAATTGGTAGCGGTGTAACAATATGTTGTATTCATCACGGACCGTTTGGTATGAAACACAGTTTGGTACGCGCAGTCGCACGGAGAACACAACGGTACAGAATGCGCTAGGACCGCCAACACATATACGTTGGGATCATCCAGAGCCAATCAAAAACTAATTTGTGTTCAGTACGGGCCACACAGTTGGGTACGCGCAGAAGCATGGAGAACACAACGGTACGGAATGCGCTAGGACCAAGAAACACAAGGCAGAACTGAGATTATAGGAGAGTTCTGCTCTGTTTGGAGGTGGAGCCTGGACCGCGTGTGAAAACAATTGTGAGGTTACATTTTTTTAGGAAATGTTTAGAACTTGAGCTAATTAAAAACTATTAATCTCTGCTACCAATTACTAAACACTAATTTGTAGCGGTGTAACACTACGTCATATCCTTCACAGACCGTTCGGTACATAAATGGTAATAAACTGGTCTCGCGCAACGTATTCTAGTCCGTTTTTTAAAGTGAATGCTGATGACTAAGTAACATGTTTTAGTTTCTCTAGTGGATAAATTACCCAACAATTACCTTGTCTGGTATAGCACAGTTTGAGAACCACTGATCTAGAACATGCTCAAGAGTTTGTCAGTCCTAGAAATGTCATTTTCACATCTGCTTCACATTTCTATGAACTTTTATTAATAATGTATTCGAAGGATGTGAAGAAACACCTGGACAAACTGGAGCAAGTGTGTCTACCAAAGGTTTCCCTACATCTGCTGGTGGAGAGTCTTTTTGGTGCCCTCATAAAAGCAGAAGTGGGTCAAAATAAAGGCAAGGCAGAGATCTTGGACCTTCAGAAGGTACAAACCCCAGCATCATGACCTCGGTCCTCGAATCAACCACTAGGACCTTTCTAGGAGTCCTAGGGAAACTAGGAGTTTCAAACCCATTAAACCAAGTGCACTTAATTTTATACACCCTAATGGCAGGTCTAATGTGTAGAACACATTCTATTTGATTTTTACTTTTTCTGTAGCAGGTGGAGAGACTCCAGGATGCCCTCATCCGGTCTGAGGAGGCTCGTAGTAGGATGGAGGCTGAGAACCTAGACCTTCAGAAGGTACCACCACTGGCGTCACCTTTTTTTTCCTCATCCATTTTCTTTCCCATGTAGATGAAACCGTAACAGTGGTGCTTGGGGGGAGGAGAGGCGGGGAAAGAGAATTCATCAGAATTCCGTGGGACGGTAGACATGGTACATCTCGATTGATTGATTGATTAATGATCATTGAGCCGTCAATACATTGGGTTTATCTTCGGACAGAGGCGCCAGACACCTGATCGGCCACTTCCCACACACGTCCATCGGATATCCAGCTGGGCAGACAGAATTCCGTCTTCTCACTGTTAATAGCGTTGAGAGACCATTTTAATTAGCGCATCTGACAGATGCCCTTGCATCTGACGGGTCCAGATCGGCACTCCGTTGGCAGGTTCCTCACGCACCTCCCCGTTTTCCGGCAATGAGTGGCATCCCTTGGTATCTTCCTGCTCACTCCTCTTAGCCTGGGTCAGGGTGTCCCACCAGTCTGGTGGCGTTTTGAAAATTCTGTCCTTGTGGCGTCTGCAATACATGCTTATACAGGCAAACGATAATTGTTGTGTTGTTCTCTGTAACCTACAGGAGATGGCGCTTCATAAATCCCTCGAGGAGTCCTTCAGATTGGTCGTGGAAGAAAACCAGCATCTACTGATGGTACTAGCACCAACATGCTCATGTTTATTCAAAAGATCCAACTGTGAGCAGTAGGGGTGTAACGCTACGTTGTAGTCATCACGAACCGTTCGTTACAGGCCACATGGTTCAGTAGGTGCAATGCTCTCACAATTTCGCATGCAGAATTCAATGGTTCGGAAGGCTCGAGGACACAAGAAACACAAGGCGGAACTAAAATTAAGAAAACAACGAATAAAGAATAACGTCCACTGCTTCATTCAAATCAACTGTGTGGGAGGAGTTTGGGTTCAGGGTAAATTTCAGCAGGAGGTAGATTGAACATGGATGGTTTGTCGACGTTGTGCGATGGGAAATCCCGAGATGGGAAATCGAAGTGATGAGCATCCCATATCACAGGGGTTACATTCCAGAGTGATGTAGTTCCATGATGTAGCGGCATTACAATTATTGTATTATTTATATGTTTAAATGTTCTATAATACTATAGGGTGTGGTAGCTCAGTGGTTAGGGCGTTGGGTTATCAATCTGAAGGTTGTAGGTTCAAATCCCAGGTCCACTGAAGTTACCAATGTGGGTCCTTGAGCAAGACCCTTAACCCTCATTGCTCCAGGGATGTTGTGATTAACCCTGTGCTCACCTTGTAAGTCGCTTTGGATAAAAGTGTCCAATAAATGACCAAATGTAAATGTTACTATAGCACTAGACAAAACCATACCAATCTGGCAACCGAAGTTGCTATAGAGCTAGACTCACATGATCGAACCAACCTGGCAACCGAGAATACTATACCGCTTGACTCATATAACCAAACCAATCTGGCAACCTATACTATAGCACTAGAAGCACATGAATGAACCTGGCAACCGAGAATACTTGGGTGCTAAATAAATATAACTGAACCAATCTGCCAACCAATAATACTATAATCGAACCAATCTGGCAACCAAAAATAGTATGGTGCTAGACGTTCTTGACTGAACCAATTTGTCAACCGAGAATATTATAAACTAACCAATCTGGCAACCAAGAATACTATAGCAGTGACGCGTAAAACTGAACCAATCTGGCAACGGAAAATACTATAGCGTTAGACGCGCATAACCAAACCAATCTGCCAACTGAGAATACCATAACTAAAATAAAAAAAAATCAGCCCACCCCCACCCCGCCCCTGAATTCGTACAGAATCATGAGGTTCATACCGCGCTGAGAACCGAACTGTGGATCTTGTGTATCGTTACCCCCCTAGTGGGCCTCGATAGTCAAAAAGTTTGGCAGTACAACAACGTAGTTTTCAATGCTTTTGTACTCCGTTAATCCTTGCGGTTTCCGTGGCACCCACATGTGATGACGTTTTTCTTTTTCTTTTTGTTCCCACAGAGAGTGGAGAGTCTTCAGTTTCAGCAGAAAAAGTTTGAAAGCCTGATTGGGAAAATGTTTAAGGTACAAACACCGGCAGGAACACGTTTAATTCACACTGCGCTTAGAATTGACACCAAGTATTGTGGCAACTTCTTTATAGTATGTGATTTACATAATAAAAGTATGCGAGAGTGTGCATTATTGTGAAAAAATTACAGTTACACTACTTTATTTATTTACAATAATACAATAATACACAACTTTGAGAATGGTACTGCTTTTGTAACACACAAACACGCTATAATAAAAAAACAACACGCATAAATGCGTTAAAATCATTAGTTATCTGGTCTTCCACAATGTAATCTAGTTTGTTTTTTAAAAAGTGAATGCTAATTGCTGAGTAACAGGTTTCCTGCCAACAAAAACTGCCATCTAGTGGCCACATTACAGAACGCAGTTTCTAAAGCAAATATCGTATTGTATATTGTATTAATACGAATATGAAGCGGTCAGAGGCGTGCACTATTCTCAATAATTCAATTGGCTCAGCCAATCAGATTTATGGATTGGAACTACTTTAAAAACTACCGTTTTTTTAAAGTGAATGTTAAAGTTTACTGTAAATAAATCACGGAAAAGAGGTGTTGAGTACAGTTACACCTTTTCCCTATGATTTATTGTCCTCCCATTGTAATCTAGTCTGGTTTTTAAAGTGGATCATTATCGCTGAATAACAGGTTTCAGGTTTCTTTAACGATCAAACACTGCCATCTAGTGGCCAGATTACAGAACGCAGTTCATTAAAAATGGAAACATTGGGAAAACAATGTATTGTAGCGTTCAGAGTTAAGGACCGGAACTCGGAATTTAATATAATTCCCATAAACGTAATCATTACAGGATTATTTTTTGTCGAATCGTCAGTACATCTTCATCATTATGATTACATTTTTATTAAAGATACTGTCTGATGAGGATGATGATGAAGATAATGAAGAACTGGAACCCATTGAACGAAAGCCTGCTGTTAAACGACGGTACGATAACGTCAGAAAATGTAGTAAAATGAAATTAATCACATTGCAGTGAAAAGTCTAAAGCATTTTTCGACTTCTTACAGACTCCTCGCAGCAACGATTAGCCTGCACGATGATGATGAGGATGAGGAAGAGCGACCTACTGAAGGAACATTGGAGTTTGATTACTCCTGCTGAATTCGGCTTAGCTTATGTTGCTCAGATCGTCGCATGCTTTAAAATTTGGGGCTTGTTTTCTTTTTTTTTTTTTTTTTTAACCTTTTGCCTTGATGCCTACTTCCTGAACCCTTTGTCTGATTCCACTGGATCTGGAGCTCCTGGGCGCCGGTCTCTGGCCGGTTCCACCCAGACCTGCTGCTGCTGCACCACACTTGTTCTGAACTCGTTCTGCTTTAGAGGAGTGTCAACAAAACGAGTTCAAAGTATTTTTATAGGCTTCTTGGTCATAGAAGGACTTATTTTACAACCCATTGCCACAAGAGATCACCTGATGTTTTATAGTCATTAAAATCAATGTCTTTAATTTTCGTTCATACGAGTTGGCTCCACCTCTCCTTCCCCCAAGCGCCACCATCATTAAATAAATGTGTTTTTAATCTTCTTTTAAAGATTGAATAGTAGAAAGAAAGATTACAATGCATCTCCATGGAGATGGGGCGAGTAGCCACCGAACGTTCTAGACAAGCAACATTTACTGTCCAACGTTCTAGTTCAACACAAACAGCAACACACACAATGCGTTGAGTTGAAGCATATTTTGGATTGCGACGCGATTTGCTTTCCATTAATTTCACTGAATGTAAAAGTTAGTACATGGTTTAGTTATAAACAGAATAGTAACACGACACCTTGCTTATACAAACAACACAACATTTTCAATAATCCCAACTTTCTTGATGTTTGGGTTTGAAGTTAGAGCGGGATTTGCTACATGTTCTGTCGAGGGGAGAACGTTTATAGTGCTGGGCAGATTGGGGCACCCTGGACAGGGTGCCAGTCTTTTGCAGGGTACTCTTACTCACACAATGCCACACACTATATCGGAGAATGAAGAGAAATAAATTTACCATTGACTTAGGGTATCACCAGATACAAAACTGGGGCTTCAGGTTCGAATACCAATCGGGATGTCGTTCCCACGTTTTTCCCGTGTCTGTGTGGGTCTTCTCCAGGTTCTCCAGTTTTCTTCCACAGTACAAAAACATGGATTCATGGTAAATTGAATGCTCTAAATTGCCCCATATAGTAGTGTGTGTCTAAGTGAGTTACTGCATGACCAGTGCCGCCCTGTTCTGGATGTACAGTTGAAACCAAAAGTTTACGTACACTATATAAAAAGATACATGTTCTTTTTTTTTCACTGTCTCACATAAAATCAGAATAAACTGAATAGTATGACCTAAATTATTTATATTTGCTAACTGCCAGAATAATGCGGGATATATAATTTTTAAGGCAATTTTTATTACTTTCGTCAAAGTCAAAAGTTTAAATAAGATTACTATGCCTTTAAACAATTTGGGACAGCCCATATGATGTCATGTCTTTGGAAGCTTCTGATAGGTTTATTGGCAACACCTGAGTTAAGTGAAGACACACCTGAAACACACTGCTTCTTGTGCAACATCATGGGAAACTCAAAAGAAATCAGCCAAGATATCAGGAATGAAATTGTGGACTTGCACAAGTCTGGTTCATCTTTGGGAACAATTTCCAGATGCCTGAAGGTGAATGAGGGTTCATCTGTACAAACAATTATACGCAAGTACAAACAAGATGGGAATGTCCAGCTATCATACCGCTCAGGAAGGAGATGGGTTCTGTTTCCCAGAGATGGACATGCTTTGGTCCAAAATGTGTACATCAAACCAAGAAAAAAAGCAAAAGACCTTGTGTAGATGCTGGCCAAAGCTGGTAAGCGTGTGTCATTATCCACGTGAAACGAGTACTGTATCGACATGGGCTGAAAGGCCGTTATGTTTATAGGGAAAAGGAAGCTTGCAAGCCTGAGAACACCCCGTGTTGTGGGGTTGTTTTGCTGCAGGAGGGACTGGTGGGCAATATATGGGCAAAGCTGAAAAGGCATGTGTGAGCAAGGCGGCCTACAAACATGGCTTAGTTACACTAGTTCTGTCAGGATGAATGGGGCAAAATTCCTGCCAACTATTGACAGAAGCTTGTGGAAGGATATCCAAAACGTTTGACCCAAGTCATACAGTTTAAGGGCAACAGTACGAAATACTAATGAAATGTATTTAAACTTTTGACTTTGAAGAAAGTAATAAAAATTACCTTAAAAATTCTCTCTCTCATTATTCTGGCAGTTAGCAAATCGAATTATTTTGGGTAAATATCCTAATTGACCTAAAACAGGAAGAGTTTATTCTGGTTTCATGTGAGACAGTGAGAAAAAAATGCATGTGTCTTTTTATATAGTGTACGTAAACTTCTGATTTCAACCTTATCTGCCCAACGCTTAAAACGCTCTCCCCTGGATGGACATTGGTATACCCCCCCTACAGTCCCAAAATGCGGATTCGAGGTAAATTGGCTGCTCTAAATTGTCCCATATAGTGTGTGTCTGTGTGATTGTGTGCCCAGTGATAGATCAGTGCCCTGCCCTAGGTGTATTTGCCCAGCGCCCAAAATGTTCTCCCCTGGATGTGTTTGGGGAACCTCTCCTACAGTCCCAAAACGTGGATTATAGGGGTATTCACTGCTCTAAACTGCCCCTATATAGTGTGTCTGTGTGAGTGAGTGCGTTTTTTTAGAGCATGCAATTTACCCTAATTCCATGTTTGTGGACTGTGATATGAAACCGGCAAACCCAGAGGAAACCCACGTGGAAACAGGGAGAACGTAGAAACCCCATTTGGATTGGGATTCCAACCTGGATCCCCAACGCTGAGAGGCAGACATGCTAACCGCTAAGCCACCCAAATGAAACATAATCATCCATCCATCCATCATCTTTCACTAGGGTGGCGGGGGGTTCCCCATGCCCATCCAGGGGAGAAGGTTTCAGGCGCTGGGCAGATACATCCAGTACAGGGTGCCAATCTATCGCTAGGCACACACTCACACTCTATATGGGGCAATTTGGAGCATTCATTTGACCTTGATCCATGTTTTTGGACTGTGGAAGGAAACCGGAGAACCCGGAGGAAACCCATGCGGACACAGGAAGAACGTGGAAACTCCACCCAGATTGGGATTCGAAGTGGGAATCTGACACAAAATCAATGCCCTTATAATTTGGTAACAATCCGTTTACTGGTCATCCTTCTTTTTGAATTTGTGATGACGTTTGTAGGAAAAATGGCGAAAAGCAAACATAACCCGGAGGATTTTTATTGGACTAGAAGTCCTGCAGGATGCCCTCAATGGACTTATATAGTTCACAATTGTTAAATATGGGTCCCCTGATCACCACCCAATCTGTTGATGCTGCCTGGCTGCTCAAGGAGGACAAGTCCCCCACCAAGGCTTTTTGGTTTGGTTTCCATCCATCCATTATCTTCTGCTTTAACCTCTACTAGGATCACTGGGCACACACAGACGCACTCTACACTCAAAAAATATTTAAGCCTGACAGCTAAAATTTATGTATTTCAATTACATGTAAATTTTCCATTCAATTTTAATACTCATTTGTAAGTCGCTTTGGATAAAAGCATCTGCTAAATGTAAATGTAATACATTAATACAATATAAAAATTGCTTTAAACTTTGTTTCAAAATCACATTCAATAAGTATGAATAAATTCAATAACCTATAATTTTATGTACTTGTGGGATTTATGCAGGTCTTTTTCATAAACCTTATGTATTGCAAAAGAGTTATTACTACTTGTTATATTAAAATAAAAATTACTTGTCTCAAGGACAATGCACTCATGGACAAAAAGTTAAATTCAAAAACATTTATTTTTAAGTTTCACATTGAGCATTTAGAAGTCCAAAACATACATTTAGAATTTTTTTTCTATTGTCACTTCCCTGCCCCTAATACTTGTATAATAATAATAATGGAGAAAAAAGTAATAACAACATCCTCCTGGGCTACCCAAGCACCAGCTGTACTTAACAATGCAGGGCTTGGACCTTTGGGGAAAGCTTTTTGCCATCCAAGTTACCAGGACCTTCTGGAAAAATTCAAAGGTGAATTTGTGCGCCGGAGCGTAGCTCAAGTTAAGTGGCAAGCAAAATGCTTACCAGGTTGCACAGCAGCTCAGTACCCTCAATAACCACTCCAACATCCTCATGTTCCTCCATAGCACCAGCGCCCTCTTTGTGGATTACATAAAGCCCCATTACAGTCTGTGCAATCTCCCTCTCAGTATCCTCACTGTTGCAGTTCTAAGGTGAACAGAAGAAAGTAACATTTCTTGACAATAGAAAATGCACACAAACAACGTTACACAGTGAAATATCTACTAACCAATGTACTCTTTGACAAGGCTGTCAGCGTATCAAGACTTTTCAGCACACAGTCTTGTCTGACACAGATGTTGTTACACTGCAATTAAAAAAAAGTAAATATATGAATGTGAGAATATAAAGTTTGTGGCATATCAGTGACCAGTAGGTATAATATGTTAAAGTAGTTTAAACTAAAATGATGGCATCCAAAATTTAAATTAGGATAAAACTGGCTGCAAAAGAGAACACCATAATGCTCACACCTTTGCTGTTGGGGCCATAATGAGCCTGATCTTCTTCCCAGCAGCTCCTCCTCTGTTGCTGAATATTTCATATATATTATTTTAATATTTTAATCAGGTTATCGGTGTATTTGTCCAGCTGGCAAAGTTGTTATACGCATGAATTCTGCATTTACCTGACCATGTTTTAGATTAAAATGCTTTAATATTTCATACCTACTGGTCACAGATGTACAACACACTTTACATTCCCACATTTACATTCATACATTTATACCTAAAAAGAAAAAGAGTGTTTAAGAGTGATTTAGAGACTTATATTTGCAAAATACCATGAGATTACCAATACTTACTGTAACTGAGAGGTTGCCTTACTTTTCTTAAAATTTCAGAAAATACCTTAAAAACAGTCAATATTAAAACAAGTTAGTAATAAGTGAGAAAGCCTGTCTCAGTTCATTATAATTTTACATATCACACATTTTAATACACTGCTAACTCTTCTAAGCATCATGCCAGCAAGCTAATTAGGAAGCTAATGCTAATGGCAATTTTAAAAAGTTCGCCTACAGCTCATTTCACAAACCACAAACTTTTAGTGTGAATAATTTTAGACAAACTTTAACATATCATAACATCTGTACCTTAACGTAACATATGTTTTACAAAAAAAACAATTTACTTATTTAGTCTACTTTTGAAACATCGCTAGTATGAGACAGCTTCACAAAAATCTACAACACAAATTAACTGTATATAATTCAATAATACTCTTCAGATAAAATATATAACAAAAGATGGAAGAAGATTGTAAAAATATAAAAATCTTACCTCTTTCACGTGCTGATGCACGCTGCTGATGCGTTTCTGGCATTTTTCCAGATACTGTGCGCAATGTCCCCTATTGGGTTTAGTGCAGTGATTCTCAATTATTTTCTGTTAACTCCCCCCTGGGAAGAAGAAAACTTTTTGCGCCCCCACCGTACATGACAAAATGGGATGAAAAAGTATTTTTACACACCCACTGTAGTATCATTTGTCTATAAGTTTGTTATAAGTACAGCTCTTTTACAACAATGTATCCTTATTAACAATAAAGAAAACAAAAAAAGAAAGAAATATAGATCAACTTAGAACAGAATAATTTTATTAACTTAGTTTTTTAGTTTGTAACAAACGAACGAAATCCTTATTTAAACTAGAAACATTTTAGATCTGACTGGCATTTGATACTGAAAAATGAAATTAAATAAAATCAATAAATAATAATAAATTCAAATTCACCAGCAACATTAATTCAGGAGCACAATATATTAACACTTTAACCTACAAAACTAAAATGAATACAATGATTTGTACTGTTTTATTTATTTATTTTGTGCTGTTTTTATTTTATTTTTTTTATCAAAATGAGGAAGTCCAAACTAATGTCTCTAACGCACTCGTTCTGCAGCGCACAGCTTTTCTGATGTAGTTTTTATAATGCGGGATAGTCGGTGAGCGTAGAGCGTGTCACGTTTTTGATTAAAAACTCAAGCGGCTTATCAGCGTGATTGGGGTGTAATGTCTTTAAGTGACGCCTTCATCTATTTGGCTTCACGGTGTCCGCTGCCAACATTTTAAGACACAGAAGACACGGTCTTTCTTCATCTCCCACCTTAGTTACAGTGAAGCCAAGCTCTACATACACTTCGACACATTTCCTCGTTTTAACTTTCGGTTGAGTTTTGTTGGTCTTATTATCTCCACCTTCCTCTCCGCCATCACTGTTAAATATTTTTCGGTGTTATCTCTTGAGGGTTTGTTCAGTACACTTAATATCACTTGCTCTGTGATATCTTGTTATGCACCCCCCCAGGCACCTCACTGTGTCCCCCCAGGGGGGCGCGCCCCACTATTTGAGAAGCACTGGTTTAGTGGAAAAAACCTAATAGATTTTATTCAGGTCGTTTTAATTAGTATAATATTCATCAAAATCATGTTGGTTCTAAGTAATTCAAATAAATAAAGTATAAATTTTAGATAATTAAATATGTTTATGTAAAATGTTTGGTGGCGGCACGGTGGCTTAGTGGTTAGCATGTTCGCCTCTCAGCGCTAGGGATTCCCGGTTCGAATCCCCATCTGGGTGGAGTTTCCATGTTCTCCCCGTGTCTGCGTGGTTTTCCTCCGGGTTCTCCGGTTTCCTCCCACAGTCCAAAAACATGGATCAAGTCAATTGAATTCTCAAAATTGCCCCATATAAAGTGTGTCTTAGTGAGTGAGTGTGTGCCCAGCGATGGATTGGCACCCTGTCCTGGGTCTATTCTCTCCTGGATGGGCATGGGGAACCCCACCGCAACCCTAATAGAGGATAAAGCGGGAGATAATGAATGGATGAATGTTTGTTTAAACTTTATGAGGCCATAAAGCATTTTTTTGAGTGTATATGGGGCAATTTGGAGAATTCAATTGACCTTAATCCATGTTTTTGGACTGTGTGAGGAAACCGGAGACCCCGGAGGAAACCCACGCAGAGACAGGGAGAACAAATCCACCCAGATCGATTTTCGAAACTGGAATCCCCAGCACTGAAAGACAGACATACTAACCACTAAGCCACCTACCGCCCGCTCCCAAAGTTTCTTAAAATATCAATATAGCAGCCATCTTCACTTTGGCTTGCTCTTTGGGGGTTTAAAGGCTTATAACTCTTTGTGACGATGTTTTATTGTAAAAAGCACTCTAGAAATAAATGACTTGAACTTGAGTTTCTGGGGTTCTTGAAATATTGCTCGTGAATTCACATTTCCTGCAAATGTCTTTTTAAATCTGATTTTGATGACTAGTTTTCCAAAATCAATTTGTTCAGTTTGTACTCTATAAAAGTGGTCACCTCTTAATTACCAGGAGAGAATGTTCTGACACCCATTGAGAACCCCTGATTTATACAACAACCTATTTTGACAATAGTGTTATATGATTCTGATATCAGCAATGCATTTAAATCTCTCTCTCTCTCTCTCTTGGTCCTGAAAGGAAAATTAAAGAAGTTAATTAACAATGTGGTGGAAAACCAAAGCTCTACTGGCTGTTGGTGCCTGCGCCGTTCTCGCGGCTGTATACTACGGTGTACGAGGCATTCCATCCTTTCTAAAAAGAAACAGGAGGAAGAGTCTGAGCGCAAAGAACGTGACTGCTGTAAGTAAAGTGAAAAGTGCACTCACAGAGTGGGGGGGGTTCCCATCTAGGGGAGACCGTTTCAGGTGAAGCAATTTGCAGTATGTGTTATTGTTAATAATATCATGGCTGGACAAACGGCTCAGAAAATCTGATCTGATGTCATGGATGGATTCTCCATGCCCATCCCAGGGATACACCCAGGACAGGAAGCAAATCTATCGCTGGGCACACTCTCACTCACACAGACACACACTATATGAGGCAATTTATTGCATTCAATTTACCTCGCATCCATGTTTTTGAACTGTGGGAGGAAACCAGAGAACCTAGAGATAACCCACAGGGCAAACATGGAAACTCCACCTAGATCAGGGATGTGAACATGGATCCCCCTCGCTTATAGGCGGACATGCTGACCACTAAGCCACCGTGCTCTCCATCATGAATGAGTTTAGCATGTTCTCCTCTCAGTACTGGGGATTCCGAGTTTGAATCCCAATCTGAGTGGAGTTTCCAGGTTCTCTCCGTGTATGTGTGGGTTTCCTCTGTGTTCTCTGGTTTTCTCTCACAGTCCAAAAACATGGATTCAAGGTAAATTGAATGCTCTAGATTTCCCCATATAGTGTGTGTGTGTTTGTGTGTGTAAGTGTGCCCAGCAATAGATTGGCATCCTGCCCTGGATGTATCTGCCCAGCACCCCAAACGTTCTCCCTGGAATCGGCATGGAGAACCCTTCCATTACATCGTTTGTCCAGCCGTGATATATAATTGACAATAACACACACACCGCAAATCACTTCGCATTTGTATGCGAAGTGCGAAAAACCAGACTAGATTACGTTGCGGCGAACCAGATTATTCACTTTTTTTTTTTATTATAATGTATATGTAACTATTTTATAAAAACAATTAAGCCCTTGAGATTGTGTATTTTTGTGAATAAAAAAGTATTTATGTGTCGTGCCTAATAACACCTCTTTCCCGTGATTTATTACCAATAATTCATGCCCTCTTGTGGCTTCTTGCTTCAATATTCTGATGTGTCTGTAGATGTCAGTGTTGAGTTTCATTCCTTCTCCCTCACCGACACAAGCGGAGGCCATGAGCCCTTCACCTGAACCGAATCAATCTGGCAAAAACGATCACGACGTATCTTTAACATCATCTCTCGAATCAGATCAGTATTTTTCGGCCTCGGAGGAGTTAGAGGACATGGTGCCGATGAATTACTCAGAAACAGAGGAGAAGTTACTTGTTCGTAAGACTACTACCGAGGTATTCAACTGACCCACTGACTGACTAATTTCCCAACTTTCTGTGTCGGTAGAAGGCTAAAATGTGATAGACTCGATCCTTGCAGATTGCTTACAAAAGTTAAGCAGGTTTCATTCAAAAAGTTCAACCCGTAATGGTCATAACAACTGACCACATCCGTCATCTTGAACTTTCTTAGTTATGGTGCCATCTTGGTGTTAGAAATTTGGTTTGTGGCTTCCCTGCACTAACCAAAGCAAGGGGGGCATGGGGACAGGGGGTTAGATTGCAAGGCGAGGAGCAGGACGTTTAGCTATTACATCAGCCAGCACATTTGTAGTTAAAGTGTATGTTTAAAGGTAATGTCAATAAAAGCCCAGTCCTATTGGGAGAAATCCTGGCTCCTGTTCTCATTCGTGCCCATCCCTCGTTACATTTTGGTACCGAAAATTTTTTATAAATATTTTTATTAACCTTTATTAATTAACTAGGGGAGAACGTGCTGGCCAGATACACCCAGGACAGAACAGGGATTCGGTCAATCTATCGCTGAATCTATCGCACACACTCACAGACACTTTCTATATAGGGCAATTTGGAATATTCAATTTACCTTGATCTGTGGACTGTGGACTGTGGGAAGAAACCAGAGAACTCGGAGGAAGCCCACGCAGAGATGGGGCGAACATGGAATCTTCACCCAGATTGGGATTCGAACCAGGAATCCCCAGTATTGAGAGGCGAATGTGCCAACAACAGTTCTAATACAATAATACAATAGATAAATATAAGAACGGTAGAAACAAGGTCAACTAAAAACAATTACAGACAGAGGACTTAGACTCAAGTTCAGTTAGATGTGTCAGTACTTTCTTATTTTAATTGCACATGCATTTCATAATTTTCTGAACCATATATTGTTGGTCCTTTTAACTTTATATTGTCTGCTTATAGGTGCATGCCTATTTAATATTTTATTAAAACGACAACTAAGAATAAATCCAAGCTCTGTGTCAGTTAAATGGATCAAGTTCATGATAGAAGTTTTGCTCTGAGAAATGTTTTGCATTACGTTTTATGATGATGCGTGATTTAGTTTTTGGTTTCCTTGAATTCCTTGAAGTTGCAATGAAACAATGCTCGCTTATGTCATTTGCAAAAACAGCAGCAGGGAACTTGGAGTTTGGTCTAGTAGGGACATTTATAAGTTAGAAAAGATTTGAAGAATCGCAAGGTTGCAACCAATTCCAATTTAACTCCCCAATGGTCACAAATTCTTTGTAATTCAAAGAAGGCAAAGCTTCATACAAAGATGAAAAAGTACAACTGTCAGCATAAGGCATCCTATAGCAGCCAACAACAGTGAAATGCAAAGACTCTGAAACTAGAGACAAAAATTAAACGTGGTCTGAGAACATCACCTGCCAGTCCATGGGCATGTTTTCCATCAGGGCCCAAAAAACGTAGCCCTGGCCCAAGCTTTGGTCTTCCTCGAAGAGCGAAGTGAAGTGAGTGGGGGAAGATGCTTTTCTGTGGCCATCAGCATGGAAGGAGGCAAGATTCTATCAGGATGTTTTACCGGGATGCCCAACAAGTTGCCCCACGCTGGAGATATGCAATCAGGAGCATAGAGTGCATAGACTGGAAGGCATTGGATATCTCCATTCGAATATGTCTTGACACAGGAATCCAGAATCTGCTGTTGGGACAGGGGAAAAGGCAATTAATACATCTGACACAGCTCTGCCTAATGAACTTGTGCACCCTTTATCAGGACCATAACATTCATTCATTCATTCATTATCTCCCGCTTTATCCTCTATTAGGGTCGCGGTGGGGTTCCCCATGCCCATCCAGGGGAGAACGTCTCGGGCGCTGGGCAGATAGACCCAGGACAGGGCGCCAATCTATCGCTGGGCACACACTCACACACACACATACACACTCTATGGGGCAATTTGGAGAACTCAATTGACTTGATCCATGTTTTTGGACTGTGGGAGGAAACCGGAGAACCCGGAGGAAACCCACGCAGACACGGGGAGAACATGGAAACTCCACCCAGATGGGGATTCGAACCGGGAATCCCTAGCGCTGAGAGGCGAACGTGCTAACCACTAAGCCACCGTGCCGCCGGACCATAACATGTCGCAGGGATATAATTTCCATTGAAACTCAACAGGACTGATGGGATGTTGGACACGGCGCAGTTATGCGTGAGAAAATGCTGTAAAGCCTGGTGTGTCTTTGAAGTAGATATGTGCAGTGTTGGCAATAAAGTCTGTGCTGTTGTGTGAAGACCTGTCTCTGGTCCTTATACATTTTACCATTCATTAAGATGGTGTAACGTGATGTATTAAATTTAAATATTACTTCTAAGAAAGTTTATTTGGAGTCGTATCTAAATACTCAATTTGATAAATGTGATGCAGGGAACATTAACAGGCTCTAAAGCTGCCCATCAGGATGATGTCATCGAGGTCCTTGTTTACTATGATCTTCATAGGACCATTGGAAGAGGTAACCTTTACTCCTTTAATAGTTTAGGAGATAGAGAGTAAGGGATCTACAGTATAAGGGATCTGTCTTTATTATCTCTTTTATTTGATTTTATGTCTCCGCAGGTGGTTTTGGGAAGGTGAAGCTCGGCATACACGACATAACTGGAGAAACTGTTGCTGTCAAGATTATGGACAAGAAACAGTTGAGAGTGAGTTCAAGTTATTTTTATTGATTTAGTTTCATTGATACATTTTTAACAGTTACTATGTTCTCATGTTGCTTTTAGAGGAATAAGGAGTTAATAGTGTACGGTATTATCTTAATGAGTACAAGAGGTTTTTATCGCATTATTGGCTATAAATCAATTAAACACTTGTTTTGACTAGTTGCTGGAGGATCTGCATTTGGTAAAGCGAGAAATTGAAGCCATGAAGACTCTCATCCATCAGCATGTGTGTTGCTTATACAATGTAATCGAGAGCAACAGTAAGATCTACTTGGTGATGGAGGTGAGTGTATATGTCTATGTGTGTTTGTGTTTAATTTTCATTAGTTGTTCAAGTTATTGTTGTTCACTAAGTATTGTTCAGGAGGAGACCTTTATCAGTACGTACTGAAAAATAATCTATCGGAGGATGAAGCCCGAGCCATCTTCCGTCAGATTGTTTCAGCAGTGGCTTATGTCCACAGTCAGGGAATCGCTCACCGGGACCTCAAACTGGTGCCTCATCTAACTCTATATTAGTTTCAGCTTTACTTTAAACGTTTACTGCAATTGTGTTTTTATTAATCTATTTTATTTTAAAATTTTAGAGTAACATACTAATGGATGAGAACGGCACCATCAAACTGACTGACTTCAGTCTCTGTGCTAAACCAAGGGTGAGTATTTCTTCTTAGACTGTAGTGTTTAGGCTGTAAACATGTTGTATTGGAGTCACGTAGCAGTGTGTATCTGTCTATTTAATATTAAACAGAAAGTTACAAGTAACAATACAAACGCTTCTTCATTAGTGATTCTCTCCGGTTCAGCTGTAATCTGTGCTGAAAAAACACTTGACTGACACCTGTCAGAAGTGGGATTCAAACCGGTGATGTACAGCAAACCAGATGCTGGATTGATCACACCTGCCACCACGAGACACAATACACTGTAGACGCAAGGTGATACAAGTAAAGTTGAAGACTGAAACAACAAAATTAAATAAAAAATATAATAAAAAAAAATAAAAAAAGCTTCTCCAAGATGGTTTCCGCGTTGTGAACAGTCACAGTCTGAGTTCCAATAGCGCAGTTCTTCACATCAATCATATTGGGCAGCTTGAAGGGACAGCTGACCCAATAATCTTCATTTCCTGATACACCCTCAATCATAAATCAAAATAGGTTCGATCCCGGAAGGTGGAGCCAGGCACACGACACATCACTTGAACCCCGGCTTCTTGTTGAGAAGATAGCATTGAGAGTGTCAGGTCTGCCGCCTATTTTTTTTTTTTTCAAGTTTGTGTATATTCTTTGGTCTATGCTTTGGTCTGTATCTGTAATTTGTGGTTTTGTTAGTTTCACCTGGGTTTGTGTCACGTGTTTGGGGTTTTGGTGAATTTATACGGCGACTCTGGGTGGGGGAGATCACGTCAGCTTTGCGGTCCTTCCGGGGGTTATCTGCCTTGTCTTGTTTGTGTCGGCGGGTGCCTTTGCACTTCCCCTCTCCCTTGTCGGCTAGTGTAGCTTCGGTACAGGTAGGTAGATTGTCCTCGGCAGCCGCTGCATGCCTAGCGTAGTTTCCTGATAGGCCTGGTTCTGTACGACTTGCGCCGTTGTTTCCCGGTTGCCAGCTTCCGCGTGCTTAGCACTGTTTCCCGCTTGCCAGAGTCCGCAAGCTTAGCTGTGTTTCCCGGTTGTCAAAGTCCAACTGTTTAGCAGTGTTTCCCAGTTAGCCAGATAATTTGGTTTATGCACATCTCAGGACAAGACAAGAAGCCAAATCAGCTGGTTTAAGGTTCACCCATCACCGTTCTGTGTTTTAGGGAGGTCTGTGTCACCAACTCAAGACCTTCTGTGGAACTAGTTTTATAATGGCACCTGAAATCGTCCAGAAGAAACCCTATTATGGTTCAGAGGTGAGGGTGATTATTTAATTTGTAGCCAGATTTATTTCTCTGATTAAGCTCATTATACTATTTTTAATATCATCTCATTTTTCTTTCTTTATCTTTACATGCTGCAGGCAGACATTTGGAGTCTGGGGGTTTTGTTGTATGAGCTGTTATGCGGCAAGCTCCCGTTCAAGGGCAATAACCTTAATGAACTACACAAACAAATCATTGTAAGTTAAAAGACAAAACTAAACTGCTATTATTATTATTAACATTGTATCCACAGCTTGGGACCTGTATATATAATTGCCCATAGTGCACTGCCACAATTAGGCAACTGTTGTGTATATTAAACCAGTAATCCGAGATCCAGTGGTGATGGCATCATCATGAGTGTGATTGGCCGATCAATATGAAATGAATTTGTGTTTGTATCTTTATGTGTCAGGTTTAATGTATGTAGCATTTATGATTTGTTGTTCTTTATGTTTCTACAGAACGGACATTATGAAAAACCTAAATATCTCTCGAATGGAGCTTTAATCCTGCTGGATCATCTGCTGCAGGTGTGTAAGAAAGAAAGCGAGAGTGGAAGGAAGGGTCTAGATCAGAGGTCTCTAACAAGCAGCCCCCCGTCTGGGCACAGACATTCACTACGGACCTGAACTGATAAAATATTAGGAACGATTTAAATTTCACTAGTTATTTTAAGCGTCAGAACCTCTCTTGTCTTTATGGTATGGGCCTCGCGTGTGTAGTCAGATAACCCAAGCGCTCCTCAGCCAGATCTGTGCAGATTTGGAAACATGGAGCATGATAGGCAAGGTATGAAGCGAGAAGCAGCAGTTAGCCTTTCTCTGACTAAATTTAGCAATCGCCAACGAAAAACAAATTTTCGACCAATTTTTTAATGTGACTTGTTTTTAAATATGTTTAATTTTTATAAATATGTTACGCTCTGTGAGGATGGAAAGCAAAGAGATCAGTCTTTAGATGTGTTGGCATTAATGTGTTGGACTTCTCCGGAATAGTAGACCGGCGAAGTCCGAATACTCCAGGGAGGCGTGTGGTAGCCAGAACCTGGAATCAGGGATGAGGAAGCACAAGAGTGTTAACTGTTAGCGACAGGAGGCAAAAGATCCTTTACAGGGAGAAAACAGCCAGCATAAGAAGCAAGGAAACAGGGCGGAGCAGTAACGAACAACTAAATCTAATTTGCAGCAGAATTGGAATGAGTCCAATTAGAATTCAGACATGTTCCTCTTTCATTCCTCCTCACGGTCAATGTGTTCCTCAGACCATTTGCTTTTAGCTGTTCCACAGTCTCGGTTGAAGTTTAAGAAGGATTGGCATTCATGATACTTGCTCCTTGCTCTTTCTATCTTGCTTTCGTGGAAGGCGATCATATTTTCTCTTGCTCCATCCCTTATCAATCCCACTTGGCTTCTCTGTCTTGTCTGCATCATAGCACTGCTCTTCGAGGGTGTGGTAGCTCGCTGGTTAGAGTATTGGGCTAGCAATCAAGAGGTTGTGGCTTCAAATCCCAGGTCTACTGAAATTACCACCCAGATAGCAAAATAGTTCTGGACCAAATCTGGGCCACATTTTGCCACCGGATTTGGCCCAGTTGCCTCATGGAATTATGGCCCAAAACTGGCCCAAACTACACTTACCAAAATCAATTCACTGTGCAATACAGCAAAAATACAACTGATGCCATTACAGTTATAACCAGTTACTATATACAGTATAATAACTTGCTAAAAACACTATACAACTGTAAAAGTGTACAAGGAGCAGGATAAAAATGCAACAACTTAAAATACTGTGAAAGTTAAAATTGTGGGGATGTGATATGTGTAAAGATACAGCTGTTTGAATATCAAGTACATATTGTTGCCCTTCCCATTATGGCTTTTAGTGCCCACTGTGTGCTGTATTTTTCAGTGCTAAAATAATAAAATGTGTAAAATAGCATGTTTTAAAGCTGAAAATTTGAGAAAGTGCAATATTTAAATCATAAGAAATTTTTTCTATATAAAAAGATGATTGTGTTTATGTTAAAATTTAAAAAACTTTGTAAATCAATAATTTTAATTAACAAGCTGCATTTTTTACGTTACTACCTCTTGGAACCATACCTTTGAACAATAAATTTAGACAGAGGAGTTAGACCTGTCATATACACCCTATGTACTATTTACATTAACATAAATTAACTGGAGGTCTGCTGCATTAACCAGCTATATTAAAACCTTAAAGTCAGCAAAAGTAAACACACTTATCTTCTTGGCCTTAGAAAATGCCCAGACCTCAATTGACAGAAAATTCTTTTTTTCTTAATGCAGGCATTACATGTTGTTTCCAGATGCATTGTCCTGCATGTCTTCTGTAATTAGTTTCCTCCTCTTTCTCCCACCATCCCGATCACCACCCAAATGAAACCATCTTCTTACGACTTGTTCAACCTCCAACTCAGTGGCATTGGCACATAGTGGATTTCTTCTTACTGCTTTTAGCATATGGGCACATAAAGAAAGATATTAGTACAATCATAGACAATTATTTTTTTGTTGTTAAATTAAAAAATTAAAAGTAGTAGTAATATTCAAACAACAAATGGTAAATGGAATATTGCACAAAGCAGCAGCACAGAGGACTGGATGAATTTTTTTTTTTAACAAAAAGAAAGCAAATGAGAATATATATACCTTTACTACCTTTATAACCTGATTCCAGGCCCTGTTAGTTTGTCTGTGATTAGCACCATTAGGATGTATAAAATCACCTTCAGCAAAAACACCAATTACAACACTCTTCAGCTCCAAGCTTTGAAAACCAGGCTTTCCCTTCACACCTCACCAGTTCACAGTTTTAGCCAAATTATTTTTTAGCCATACAGTGTCCTTGATATCAGCACCACATTAGCCTCAGTTCAAGCACCTGGAAAGATTTCAAATGTGTGTTGAATCAGCAACACAGGCTTTCTTGAGACTGACCACATTCTCAGCAAATACAAAATTATTCAGTGTTTTCGCTGCCACCACTGCTGAAAAAAACCTCCACTTCTGAGGAAATACTGTTATTCATAGGACAATTTATTAAAATTTCCAAAACTTTAAACAGGAAGGCAAATAATACACCAACTACCATTAGGTTTCCACAGTGTGGTTAGTCTGGAAATCATAAGAAATGAAACTAAAGACATTTTGTAACTAAAACTAATTCTTGCTTACCAGTTTTTTTTCTCTTGTCTCTGGAAATGATCGGAGATCATTTTCTAGAGTCATCAGTGAAGAAGGTCCAAGTCAAAATTAACTGTGTTTTCCCTAGTGTTGGTAGTCTTCAGATCTTGGACCATCCTTATCAAGTTCCTCTGTTGCTCAATTATTATTTCCTGCTTTGCCAACAGGTCATGCAGTATGGATAAAACAAATTGAATAGAGCAACTGTAAATTAAGAGAAACATTTGACAAAAATAACTTGCACTCAGCCTAAGCTGACAAATGGTTGGATAAAAATAATTTAAAAAACATCCCGTTTACTGCAGGGCAGCGCATGCCTTTCACTACGGTGCAAGACATCCCGTTTAATGCGACGCAGCGCATCCCATTTTGGTTAACCATGTACACTCCAGAAGTCAACGCTCTTGACACTATAAGACAGGGTTTGTAAGGACCTGCCTGCCTGGACAGAACTGCGGCTGGGTATACGACCTGTGGGGAAAGTGACAGATCGTCTGTCGCCTCTGTCCATGGAAGACGACAGAGATCATGAATATTCTGCTGATTGGATTAGGCGTTACCCTGGTGTATCAAGAAATTAAAAGATTTGAGTCAGTCAAAAGTACCCAAATGATTGTTACATGATTGATGTGTTTGGCAGAGCTCCGCGAACGAGTTTCAATTGTTGATATGAATCTCTAGGCTACTTCAGTATACAGGATATAGCACTAAATTATAACACAAGTTAGAAATTATGCCTTTGGGACCTCTGCCTGACAAAATTTCCTCTATCTTGACCCTAATTAATTTTAATTAAATACCCTGGGTCTAGATGTTCAATGTGGATCTGTATATTTATATTCACTTGAGCTTTTGGTTCTCATTCTGTAGGTGGAACCAAAGAAGAGGCTCAGCATGGACAGGCTGCTTAATCACCCCTGGGTAATAGATGGATACAGTGGCAGCCCTGTTGAGTGGAAGAGCACATATTCGGTAAAACAATCTAGACACAACCTACACACACTCTCCACTTTGTCCTGCTGTTAGAACATCAACTGGCCATCGAGGTGGTTTCACTCTTCTGTTCATGTTACACAAAGAGCTTCAAAATACCCACAAAAGCTGCTGTTTTTATACTTACCGACCACACTAGGTTTGTTCAAAATACTTTTTGAAGTATTACTCTTTAAACTGGGTGTGTGTTTCAGGTGGATCATTTGGAAAAGGACTGTGTGGCCGATATGGCCACGATGTTGAACCAGTCCGAAGACAGCATCATGCAGCAGGTGTCAGAGGTACATTTCATTTTTTGATTTAAATCTGTCTGGTAGTTGTGTTCACCTGTGAAACATATCCATTATCCATTATCTATCGCTTATATAGGTCCGGGTCACAGATGCAGCACCCTAAGCAAAGAAGCCCTGACATTTCTATCCATAGCTACCTCTTCCTCTGGAGGCACATAAAAGGGAGTGGTAGCTCAGTGGTTAGGGCATTGGGCTATCAATCTGAAGGTTGGGGTTCAAATCCCAGGTCCACCGCAGTTACCATTGTGGGTCCTTGAGCAAGGCCCTTAATTGCTCCAGGGATGTTGTGATTAACCCTGTGTTCACCTTGTAAGTCGCTTTGGATAAAAGTGTCTGCTAAATAACCAAATGTACCTATGTCCCGGAATTGCAGTGACCTATTGCAGTGTCCAGGTAGCATCCGGACCAGATACCCGAAACCACCTCAGTTGAATGACCAAATTCCTAACCATATCTTTAAGGGAAAGCCCAGCCACTCATTTCAGCTGCTTGTATTTGCAACCTCATTCTTCATTCTTTCAGTCACTGCCCCGTGCTCCTAGAACTAGTTTCAGCCACCGATTACCGGAATGCCAAGGCTTTCCTTTTCAAGGCCTTTGGTCCCTACCCGATCCACCTAGTACCAGGGACCCCAAGTACTACCCTTTCCAAAGGTCAAATGGGCCCATGAAAGGGGGCCTTGAAAAGGAAAGCCTTGGTGTTTCTGTTGATTCAGTTAAATAACCTTACTGTAATGTGTTGGTGTATGTGTGTGTGTGTGTGTGTGTGTGTGTGTGTGTGTGTGTACAGTGGAAGTATAACAACATTACAGCTGTGTATTTTCTACTGCTGGCCAAGAAGCACCGCAGTAAGTCATTTATGTGTTTTGTTATACTCAGTTTTAACTTTTAGATTCTTATACAATTCTTATTTACTCAAATTCAGTGAGACAGATCGTTAAGGAGGTGAAGAGCTAGTGAGGAAGACTCTGAAAGAGAAAGAATGTGTTGCTGTATCTACAGCAGAGAAAGTGGCTGGTATGACTCTACTGGTCCACTGTTGGTACTGACAGACAGCATGTGAGCCATGATGACCTCATATCGATTTGGTCCTTATGTATCAAATAGACATATGGCAGGAGTGATGGGTCACGCTCCCGATGCTCATCCAATCCCCATCGCCACTATTTATTGGTTTTATTGCCTTGGCAATCATGGTATTAGTCACTATTCCACCATTATTTTCCAGCTTTCTACTCCCTCAATTTTGGAGCTATTGACACGGTTGTCGCAGGACACGTCCGAATCTTTGGCAAGACTGCTTGTATACAGCTAAGTAATCGGTTGAACATTTCCCGAGATATTCCCTGAGCCAAAAGTCCCATTCACCATGCACTATGGTGATACTTGCACTCCCATACTTTCTAGATTTTTAAGCTAGAAAGACAAAATTTGCTGGACTTGGGAATGACGGCAGCCGATGGGAAACGACAGTCTTGTCTTGTTTTCCCAGGACATGGCTGGCTCAAAGGCTGATAGGATTCACTACTTGTATACAGCTAAAGAATCGGTTGAATCGGTTTTGAGATATACCCATTTTTCCAAGCCAAGATTCCCATTCACCTTGCATTACAGTGATTGTTGCACTCCCGTAACTCGCCCAATTTTTGAGCTACAAAGCAGAATTCGCTACAGTCAGGGATGGATGCTGACAGACCGGTCTTGTGAAAGTGAACACACACTTCCTTCACTCTTCGCTCTTTGTGAAATTGGCTTTGTTTATTTGTTCTGGAAAAAAAAAATTGTATTTTCAAAGTGGTATAACATGAAACTCGCCATGTCCACCATTATTGTCTGGCTTTCTACTCCTGCAATTTTGGAACTAGTGACACAGGTTTTTGCAGGACACGTCCGGCTCATTGGTAAGACCACTGCTTGTATACAGCTAAGGAAATGGTCATACAATTCCTGAGATATTCCTGTTTTTCCGAGCCAAAATTAATTCTTGCATTACGGTGAGTTTTGCACTCCTATCAAATTTTAAGCTACAAAGACAAAATTCGCTGGAATTGGGAAATGCTTTGCAGCAAGACCGGTCTTTTGGAATCGCAGAGTGATCATATTCTTCCTTCACGCATCACTCTTCATGAAGTTGGCTTCGTTTATTTCACATGGGAAAATTGTGTAATTTGTCATATTTTGAGCTACAAACAGGAAACCTGCCATGTCTGGGTCGCGCTTGCGAGGGGGCGGTACCGGAGCCGGCACTCGGGGGGGTAAATGTGGATACATGTGGCGTGAGCGTGGTGTGTCCCCCTGTCTCGTCAGTCTCGTGTGTCCAGTCCGTCTTCCCGGTGTCAGATATGTCCGTGTCTTTGTGTTTGGGCATTGCGGTGGGGGTGTATTTGTACTGTGTGCAGGATGGCGATCCCGAGGCGCAGGTACACCCAGCGTGAGTGCCAGCGGAGGTTCACCCAGCAGGCGTGCCCACCGAGGTCCGCCCAGCGTGCGTGTCCGCCGAGGTCCTGCCAGCATGCGTGCCCGCCAAGGTCCTGCCAGCATGCGTGCCCGCCAAGGTCCTGCCAGCGTGCGAACCCGCCGAGGCCCTGCCAGCATGCATGCCTGCCAGGGTCCTGCCAGCGTGCGTGCCCGCCGAGGTCCAGCCAGCATGCGTGCCCGCCAAGGTCCTGCCAGCGTGCGTACCCGCCAAGGTCCTGCCAGCGTGCGAACCCGCCGAGGTCCGGCCAGCGTATGAATCCGCCAAAGCCCCTCCTGCGTGAGTTCCCGCCAAGGTCTAGCCAGTGGGCAGCCCTGCCACGGACCCGTGAGCCTGCACACCTGTGGTGGTCCATGCGCCGCACGCCGCCCAGCCGGAAGTCCAGGGGCGTCACGCCGCCCATCCCGAAGTCCAGGGGCCGCACGCCGCCCAGCCTGAGCAGCAGGGGCCGCACGCCACGCAGCCAGGGGGCGTCCGCCTCGCCACACAGCCAGTGGGCGTCCACAGGACCACGCAGCCATAGGGCGTGGCCCACTCCTCGTCTGACGTGGCCGTCCGCCGGACCACGCAGCCAGACGGCGCCTGCCGGACCACGCAGCCAGGGGGCGTCGCCTCGCCATGCAGCCAGAGGCCGTGGCCAACTCCTCGTCCGCCGGGGGCGTCCACCGGACCACGCAGCCAGAGGGCGTGGCCCACTCCTTGTCCGCCGAGGGTGTCCACCGGACCACGCAGTCAGAGGGCGTGGCCCACTCCTCGTCCGCCAAGGCCGTCCACCGGACCACGCAGTCAGAGGGCGTGGCCCACTCCTGTTCCGCCGTGGGCGTCCACCTGACTTTGCAGCCAGAGGGCGTTCATGCCTAGTGCCTAGGGCACCTGTCACCTGTTCTGAGTTTCCTTTCGTTCTGTCGAGTTAATTAACGTCCATTTGTCTTTAGTTTAGTTAATTAACTCCTTGTCATTGGTTTGTTTTGTGCACATGGTCGGGTGTCGTTTTGTATTTATTTCTGGGTGTTTCTCGTCCTCGGTGTTCGTCGTTTGTGTTATGTCACTCGTCAGTTCGTACCTCATGTTTTGTGGTGTCACTACACCTTTAATAAATCCTGTTATTCTGCTACCTGCGTGCCTGGCTCCCTTCTGCGCGTTAGAGCGCAGCCGCTTTATCTCGAGGTAGACGACTGTGACAATAACAATCATAGTATAAAGAATTTTAGATAAATTAGTCTATTATTTGTTATTCACAGTAATATTATATATATAGTAGATAACTGTAAGTCGACCAGCCGCTAGGGTGAGACAGTGACTTTTTATTAATAATAATAATAATAATAATAATAATAATAATAATAATAATAATAATAATAATAATAATAATAAATAATAATAATAACAATTGACTTGATCCATGTTTTTGGACTGTGGAAGGAAACCGGAGAACTCGGAGAAAACCCACGTGGACACGGGGAGAACATGGAAACTGAAGGGATAAAAATTTGTGATTTGTAAGTACTTTGTGTTCAAGGGAATTAGCACATTCGATAACGATGGGGCAATCTGGCCGACAATTGCCCAAGGCCTATATTTCATGAAAACTAGATGCACCTGGCGTCTGGTGGCTGGTGGATAAAGCTCAAGCTCAAGGGCAGCCGAGCTGTATCGAGCTCGCCCAGATAAGGGATGGAACCCCCTCAAACCCCCCCATAGAACTCCTTCGACAAGTTTTTTCAGATAATCAGAGCGAGGGATGGTCTTTCAATAAATAGAGTCCGCAAATGGACTTCGGGGCTCTGTCTTGGTGGGACCGGTGTGGTGCTGAGATCAGAGTCGGATCGCAATATTGGTTTTGTCTTGGACGAACACTGCTTTGACTCGGTTTGTCATAAATAAAACGCTTGATTCGAATAACTCTGAAATCATCTGTACTGTGCTTTTTGACGCCTTCAAAATTGGTTCATCGGGGAAATGTCAGAATTCCTAACAAACTCCAGCCAGATGGGAATTCGAACCGGGAATCCTTAGTGCTGAGAGGCGAACGTGCTAACCACTAAGCCACCGTGCCGCCCACTATTATTATTATTATTATTATTATTATTATTATTATTATTATATTGCTATTACTGTTGTTATTATTGTTAATATTATTAGTAGTAGATTTATTACTATGATTTATTATATGGTCTCATCACTGATGATGACGACCGGGAATACAGAAAGGTGATTCAGGACTTTGTGGACTGGTGCCTATGTAACCACCTCCAGATCAACACCGCGAAAACTAAGGAGCTGGTTGTGGATTTCCGTAGGCACGGTCGTCTTCTCCCAACACTGGTGAACATCCAGGGAATGGACATTGAGATGATGGACTCTTATAAGTACCTGGGTGTTCACCTTAACATAAAACTGGACTGGTCAGACAACACCACTGCACTCCATATAAAAGGACAGAACAGACTGTATCTGCTGAGGAAACTAAGGTCATTTGGGGTGCGGGGGTCACTCCTCAGGACCTTTTTTGACACAGTGGTGGCATCAGCCATTTTTTATGGAGTGGTGTGCTGGGGCAGCAGCATCACGAATGCAGACAGGAACAGACTGGACCAACCAATTAGGAATGCCAGCTCTGTCCAGGGGGAACGCTTAGACCCGGTAGGGGCACACGCACCTATTAGCACAGCCAGTGTGTTTCCTGGCTGGGACTAGGTCTTTCACAGGTGGTGTTATTTTCAGAATATTTTCTGATACGCACCTTTTTACGGTCAGTGTGTTTCCTGACTGGGGCCTGGTTGGGACCAGTTCTTACAAAGGTGGTGGTTACGTTATAATACGTATGGGTATGGAGACCACGCACCTTGACAGTCCTTGTTTCCTGGCTGGGATCCGTTCTTACACAGGTGGTGAAGCCATACAACCCTGTCCACTGATAGGAGCCACTGCTCTGTGCCGATCCAATATATATTGCCTAGGTTTTTGGTACTGTTACGGTGTGTTATATTTGTATCTGTATTTATCTTATAAGACGATGGGGAGGATTTTTAAAGAAATCCTGTGACATATTTATGGTCTTTAGGCTCATATTTTATTTTTAACAATTTGACTGGGTGAAAGAACCTCAATGGTCTAATAGTAAAGGCATGATATTTAAAGGTTCAGGGGATCTTATTATTACGTCAATATTTCTTTCAGAAATGATTACAATCTCCTAACATGCTAAACAATCTTTGTTTCTTTTCCTCCACTTGCTCTGAGCATGTGATTACAGATGATTAGCCTGAGTCTGATGACATGCTACATTTGGTGAATCTGGTTATGCGGATGGAACACAAGGACGCAGTAGGCTGTATTAATTGCGCTATTAACTTTGTTGTAGTGTTTTGGGGCATATTTTGGTTTATGATTTTAAATATTTTGGTTTAAGATACTTTGTGCTGACAGAGGTATGAATGTGTATGTGTTTTGTACTAAAATCATTCCAACATTTTTCCTATTTTGAACTTTTCCAGCTTATATTCTAGGTGAATATGACAAAACTGAGAAATAATAAAACTATCATAACCACAAGCAAATAAGAAAATATAAATAATAAAATAAAAGTATTGGGTAAAAGTAAGTAAGTAACATAACATGATACAATTATAAATTAAGAATTAAATTAATTCATTCATTATCTCCCACTTTATCCTGTACTAGGGTCGCGGTGGGGTTCCCCATGCCCATCCAGGGGAGAACGTCTCGGGCGCTGGGCAGATAGACCCAGGACAGGGCGCCAATCCATCGCTGGGCACACACTCACTCACACAGACACACTCTATATGGGACAATTTAGAGAACTCAATTAACTTGATCCATGTTTTTGGACTGTGGGAGGAAACCGGAGAGCCCGGAGGAAACCCACGCGGACACGGGGAGAACATGGAAACTCCACCCAGATGGGGATTCGAACCGGGAATCCCTAGCGCTGAGAGGCGAACGTGCTAACCACTAAGCCACTGTGCCGCCAAGAATTAAATTAATTAATTAATTAAGTTCATAACCATACACTGTAATCTATAAAAGACAAAATGTAAACTACACTGCTTCCATTTACTGGGTTAAATAATGGTTAACAAGTCAGGGCTTGGAATTTATAACTACGCTCTCAAAGGTCATGAACTGATGGAGACTGAGTTTCCAGTGAGAAAAGAGGACATGCCCCCCGAAGACAGGTATAGGTGTCTGTTGGTCCCAGACCTGCCCAGATCAGGGGGGATGTCGACACTGGAAAGTCATGGTCAGTATCTCAGGACCAGAGAGCTGTCCAGATCACCAAGTCTGCCATGTCTGTGAGCAAAACCACAAACCAAGCCTGACTGAACTGCTGTCATTTAAAATGTAAATATTTTTAAAGTAAAACTATAGGATGCACAAATTAATTAAATTCATTCAAGCTACACAGGGTAAAATATAAAATTAATTAATTAAATAAAGTAATGAATAAATTTGTCTTACAAATTAATATTTGCTTAATATTTGCTTAACAGTTGAATGAACAGGTAGTTTAAAGCTAAAACATTAATAACTCTATAGTAATAGAGACACATTTCTCATAAGCTCTGTCTGTGCTCTTCTGTTCTGTTTTCATCTTCTTATCTCTGTTTTAACATTGTGTGTGTGTGTGTGTGTGTGTGTGTGTGTTATGAGAGTACAGATGTGTATGCGAGATTTTGTGTAAACAAATTGCTGTTTGGATTGTGGTTGTTTAACAGGTTAAAGTAGTAAAAGCTTTTGGAATTGGTATGGTGTGTCTTTATCAATTAGCAGCTGCCTTAAAAATAGTTTTGAATTCATGGTAATAATCTATTAAATTACAAAGCAATGAATGAACAGAGTGAAATGTTTCAGTTACTTTAAATATGAAAAAACTATGTGGTGCACCACTTTACTTTTTCATTTAATGAATCACGGGGTACCCCAGGAATATTTAACTGGTAACTAACTAGACCTGACCTGACTGACGATACAAAATGAGGACAAGGACTTATAAATGATTTTTGTATTTTCTCCACAGGAGCACGAGAAAAGGTTTGCAGAGACATTAATACATAATGATTAAAGTTCTAACTTTTCTTTGCAGCAGTGAGTTGTACATTCATGCATGTTTCTTATCAACTAACTGATAAGAGTTTTACTTTCTCCAGGCTGTGCACCCAATCTGGCCTCAACAGACTCCACATTTAACAAAAGAAACACGTGTATTAAACCTATGTTGTGTAATTTGCATTAAAAAGTTATTTTTCAGAGTCTGTTTGATGTTATGATTAACCACACTAATCAAACAAGACGATTTGCAGGTTCTAGAGGATGGCGCTGACATAGCAGTGTGGACCAGTCCAAATAATAACTACTTGTCTATTTTTACTTTTGCATTATTTCACGAAAAGGGAGGACCACTGATGTATATTGATAATTATTTCGAGTAATGTGGGGCCGCCTGCGACTGCAAGTGCATTCCTTAACCATCAGAGTTGGTGACACCAGACATCAACTTAAAGGGGTGCCACAATGCAAGATAATGTCACAATATATATATTTTTTATATATTATAAATATTATTTTAATGCTATATTAGGCTCGGTTTGTTATTTTTACCCACCAAGGGGGGTGGAAGAGAGCGGTATAGTCCGACCCTCACATAGTGGGGGGCTTAACCCGTTCTAATTAGCTTAAGGTTTCACACAAATTTTATTTGATTTTTTATTCTTTGTTTTTGTTTGTAAATATCTTAAGTTGCTCAACAGTCTAGATGTTGCTCTTCTAATGGTGTGTGTAGCAACAGAAGCAGAAGCCGACCCTATAATTTTAATTATATGCCTTTCCAATTATATACTGTTTTAAAAATAGTCCACGACCCAAGGGGGGGGGGGGGGGGGTGCCGCTAGTACAACATCATCATTGGAAGAGGAATGTACCCCATCCTATCCTATCCTTTACCCCTACACTTACACTCACAAGCCTCAACCCTTATGTACTTCATCCCTCCATCCCTTCAGTCACACAATCTTCCCCCTGGATGTTGCCCATACCCTCGTGCCGCTATGAATACTGGCAAAGACAAATACCATCTTACCATAAACTTATTATTGTTTTTTCATTGCATGATTATTGATTTTTGTATTGTATTGGATTAATTATAGTTTTCCTTACATCTTTGTGTTATTTCTGACAGACCACCAATTGGGACAAATTCCTTATGTAAATCGCCACTCACAGTGATCAAATTTAAAATTTAAAATGACCTCATATACACACACCAAACAGCAGCGTGCCACTAATTGGTACTGTAATTTGTTAGTGTCACGATAGTCTACCTCGGGCTGAAGCGGAAGCGCATCGGACGCGCAAAACCGGCATTATAAAGCGCTGAAGGGAGCCAGGCACGCAGGTAACAGAAACAGGATTTATTTAAAGGTGCAGTAACACCAAAAAGCATGAGGTACATAAAAGACTATGTGACATCAAACACGACCAGCACCGGTGACAAAAAACAATGAACATAAATACAAAAAGACACCCGATCACGTGCACAAGACAAACCAATAACAAAATGGAGTTAATTAACTAAACTAATAGGCACAGGACGTTAATTAACTCAAACGAACGGGACGAAACACAAAACAGGTGACAGGTGCCCTAGGCACCTCTTACAGTTAGTAAAAATTGCTAATTTATACCCGAGGTGTAAACAACATAGAGTGACCACCAGACAGCAATAGTTTTGGAAATCTATGTTTCCTTCTACTGGTGTATGTAATTTGTATAAATGTATGTGAGTGGTGTATGTAATTTGTAGGGCTGTATTCAACTAAGGATTTTCATAGTCGAATCTGATTCATCAGATTTTCCCTATAGTCGACTGATAGTCGAATCAGTTAAAATTTCACCACAAGATGGCGCTATAAGCATGTTTTTTAAAAAATATTTTTAAAAATATTTTACTTGTTTTTCTAGAGCACCGTAAATGGGTTAAAGCGCACATATCATTAAAAAAATATTAACAGAAATTAGGATGTGTAACAATCACCTGCGGCACCTGTCCCTCGTTTGGTTTCTGATTATCTCACTTGGGTGATTGGTTGGGTGCACGTCTTTAATTTGTGGTTACCTTACCCGATGTTGCTTTGTTCGTTTACCCCCTTTCTGTTGGTGCTTCGGCACCACTTTTTAAATAAATTCTAGTTTTGGTTTTTATCCCGGTGTTCCAGTTTTTCTCCATCAGCATTTCTGCCACGGTGTGTTGCTGCGCATTTGTTCCGCGCAGGTCGCACTCGTGGGAGCGTCTCCCTCTGTTTAGACCGGCTGACGCTGTGGCTTACGCGTAGCCGGATCCCGGGAGACGCTCATAATGCGCGAGCGGCGTTCGCGATTTCCCCCGGCGTTCCCGCGATCTCCGGGGAAAGACGGACATTTGTGACAGGATGATTTTATTTGACAAAAGGCTGTATATATAACAAAAACAAAGACATTTCATGTAAAAACTAATGCTTAGCAGCAGCCATGGGCGCCCCTATGTCGTCAAAATGGTACATTCGACTATGAGGTTCATAGTCGACTACGGTTCTCCGAATCGAATCGTCGAATCAGCGAATATTGCAGCTCACCCCTAGTAATTTGTAATGTAATTTTGAACCATTTACTATAATGTACTATGATACTTTATGTTGATCTAATGACCCTTAGAAGGCCTCTCTTTCTCTGGTGAAAGACCTAACTGACCTTGGCTTCTGGCTGAGAAATACATGTTTGCTAGTTACTGTCCTGTGGAAAATGATTGGTCTCAAACTTCACACGGTTGGGACATGGGTTGTATTGACTAACTGTGGTTCTTTCACATGCACCTGGTTAGCAGTATGTGGGAAGACTGTCTTTGTTTTGTGTTTTGTTCGTTTCCATCTACCTATATAAACTAGCTGTGAATCATAATAAATCGAAGCATTGATGATCAACACTCGCGTGGTTGTCTTTTCTTCCCAAATGTTTGCACTTCGGCACACAGAGGGCTCCAGCATCAGGTTCAGAAGCATCATTTGCAGTCAGCGTGTTTCCTGACTGATAGCTGACAACAGCGTCAGCTTTTCATTTGGCATCGGGACCGCAGCTGTTTGGTCGGCTTGGGATTTGGAACCTAACAAATCATCTGTATGTAAAAACTGTCTGCTGCCTAATCAGACACCACATGTGCAATATTTGATTCATTTCATTCCTGTAGGACTGTAAATAACAAAAATTTTTAAATTCGATTTTTATTTCGTATATGTAGATTTCTAACTCTTTTAAAATTGTCCTAGTTTAAATCTCTTTAATGACTGGATACCTTTTCATCCTCTGTATCTGCTGCTGAGAAATGAGAATTTCCCCACTGTTTGACAAATATGGGGTTTATCTTATCTTATCTTATCTTATCTTATTATTTTTAGTATTATTATTGCTATTATTATTATTATTATTATTATTATTATTATTATTATTATTATTATTATTATCAATATTGTTATTATTATCAATATTGTTATTATTATATTGATATCATTATTATTGTTTTTTATTATATTGATATTATTGTTATTATTAATATTGTTATTTGTCAGAGACCGCAGCGCTGCGGCACGTTCCCCTAGCCCCGCCTACTAATCAGCGCGCGTTCTCCGTACACCAGGTGAGGTTCATTGTTTCCGGGTTCTTTCTTTCCTTTATAAGGTTTTCCTTTTCGCTGGCCTGGCGCGAAGTATTAGCCGTTTACGACTGTACCGAGCGTTTATCCTAGTGATACATTCCTGCCTTCTTCCTCAGTCTTCTTCCGTGTTTTGGTCTTCGTTGGGTGAGTGCGATTTCGAGTGTGTTTAGTTGTAGCGTGTCCCTATCTCTCTGTTCCCCGCTTCTATCAACCTCTCGTCCTCCCTCTCTCCCTTTCCCTCGTCCCCGTCCTTTTCCCCCTTCATTTAGTTTTAGGATCTTGTGTGTTTGTTGTGTGTGGAAGGAAAGTCCGTGTCCGGTTTTGATGGTTAGTATCCTTAACATATTCTCACTTTTTATTACTAATATCTCCACTGTCGGTGTATATAACACACTTAACCCATCTCGTATTAACCACTTCTCTGTCTCCCGGTTCCAGGTCCCCGTAGGTCAAGTCAAGTCAAGTCAAGTCAAGTCATTTATTTATATAGCGCTTTTTACAACAGTACATTGTCACAAAGCAGCTTTACAGAATGAAAAGCCTTTAAACCCCCAAAGAGCAAGCCGAAGCGACAGTGGCAAGAAAAAACTCCCTTTTATGTTGTTATTTAAGGAAGAAACCTTGGGAGGACCAAGACTCAGTGGGGGACTCATCCTCCTTGAGCGGCCGGGCAGCAACAACAATGTAGGACAGCCATGTACAGATATTAAACAAATGGAAAAACTAACAACTAGAAAACTATATGTGAGTCCATTAGGGGGCGTCCTGCAGGACCGCCTTGTCAGGATCCATACAGTATTCGTAAGCAGAGCCATGGATCTCCAGGAAGCCGGGGGACACCTCAAAAGAAACAGACAAAGGAAGGGAGTTAGAGCTAATAATAAAGCACGGCATTTAATTAATAAGTAATTAATTGACACAGTGCAGCATGTGACTCCGGCATCACTGACTAGAGCAGCATAACTAAAAGAGGCAGATACTGCAGACTCTACATAGTTGAGATGGCGCCCCGGAACAGCATCATTCCAGCGCCACACCCCCCCCATTAATGATGAGGTGGGTGAAGAGGTGAAATGCCAGCATACACTGATCACAGATTACCCCCCAACACAGCCAAGTCTGAGATCTACATCTTTATCTACAGGGGATTAGTTAAACGCAAGATTAAATAAATGTGTTTTTAATTTATTTTTAAAGATTAATAGTGATTCAGAATCACGAACAGTAACTGGAAGGCTATTCCAAAGTTGAGGAGCCTTGTGGGAGAACGCTCTTCCACCAGCAGTAATTTTATGTATTCTAGGAGCTAAGAGTAAGCCAGCACCTTGAGATCGGAGCTCACTTGTCGGCTGGTACAATTGAATCAGCTCACTCAGATACTGTGGAGCCTGGTTATGTAAAATTTTATATGTTATTAATAGAATTTTGTACTCGATACGAAACTTAACTGGTAGCCAGTGCAAGTTTGATAACACAGGAGTTATATGATCAAACTTTCTGGTTTTAGTTAAAACTCTAGCTGCAGCATTCTGCACAAGTTGTAATTTATGTAATGATTTATTAGAACATCCTGTCAGAAGTGAATTACAATAATCTAACCTTGAGGTAATAAAAGCATGAATTAGTTTTTCTGATTGTGTAATTAATGAGACAAGCTCTTTTTTAGATATGGGGTTAAAGGTATTTAACTCTTGTACTATATTATTTTCTCTACCACTAGATTTTTCAGAAATCATTGAGGGTTGATTATTGGTTACGCTACACAATGCATTAGATGATTTAAGTCTTATGTTTTCAATTTTATCACTAAAGAAATTCATGAAATCATTGCTGCTGAACTGTGAGTGAATCTGTGAATCTGATTCAGTAGCACTTCGAGTTAATTTGGCAATGGTACTAAAGAGGAATCTTTGGTTGTTTTTGTTGTTCTCTATTAATTCAGAATAATATTTAGTCTTCGCTGCATTGAGTGCATGTTTGTACTCAGTCATACTGTCCTTCCATGCAACCCTAAATACCTCTAATTTAGTTTGTTTCCATTTACGCTCCATGGTTCTAGTGGCTTGTTTTAGGGCGCGTGTTTGATCATTAAACCATGGAACGAGTCTTTTATCTTTAATCCTTTTTAGTTTAAGTACTGTCCTAATAGGGTGAAGATTCCCCCCAACAAGATCTATGTTCCGCTACAATTCCGGCAGCAACTCATCTCCTGGGTTCACACCAATACCAGCTCGGGCCACCCAGGGATAGAACGCACCATGGACAAGATCCGGCAGAAGTACTGGTGGCCTGCCATGCGGGCCGATATCAACAGAGTCATTGCCTCGTGCGCCACCTGTGCGGCCTCCAAGTCCCCCCGTTCTCTGCCTGCTGGGAAACTCAAACCCTTACCCGTCCCACACCGCCCCTGGAGCCACATTGCGGTGGACTTCATCACCGACCTCCCCATCTCTGAAGGGAACACCTGCATCTTGTCGGTGGTGGACCGTTTCTCCAAGGGGGTGAAATTCATTGCCCTGCCTGCATTGCCCTCAGCTTTCCAAACTGCTGAAAGTCTATTTCATGAGGTTTTTCGTCACTTCGGTCTCCCAGAGGACATTGTTTCGGACAGAGGTCCCCAATTCACCTCAGCCGTGTGGGAGGCTTTCATCAAGAAGCTGGGGGCCTCTATCTGCCTCACGTCGGGGTACCACCCGGAGAGTAACGGGCAGTGCGAACGGGCGAACCAAGAACTGAGCAAATTCCTGCGGACGTACTGCCAAAGAAATCAACATGACTGGGCCACGTTCCTCCCATGGGCCGAAATTGCCCAGAACTCACTCAGAAGCTCCAGCACAACACTCACTCCGTTCCAGTGTGTCCTTGGTTTCCAACCTCCCTTTGCCCCCTGGGATCCCACTCCTTCCAACGCCCCAGCGGTAGACGAATGGTTCCGGAAGAGCGAGGACATATGGGAAACGGTCCATCAACGGATTACAGAGAGCAACGCCCGCTCCAAGCACTTCGCCGACCGCAGAAGGAGTGAGGGTCCCGACTATCAGATCGGGGACCAAGTCTGGCTGTCCACTAAAGACTTACGCATCCCAGGCAGCAAGAAACTTAACGCCAGATTTATTGGTCCTTATCCTATCATCAAAAAAGTTAATGACGTGACTTTTACCCTACAACTTCCTCCCCGACTCAGAATCTCTTCGTGATTCCATGTCTCCCTTCTCAAACCCTTCAATCCTGGCCCCCTTGACTCTCAACCCCATCAGCAACTTACCCAAGAACTTCCCCATGACCGTCCCCTATACACCATTGACAGGATACTGGACTCACGCAGGACTGACACTGGACTTGAGTATCTTGTAGACTGGGAGGGTTACGGACCTGAGGAAAGATCATGGACGAAACATACTGACATACTGGACAGGACTCTACTGGACCAATTCCACCTGACTCATCCCCAATGCCCTGCTCCCCGACCCCGAGGTAGACCTTCCCATTCCTCTTCCCAGAGAGGTAGACCTTCCCGTTCCCTTTCCAGTAGGCCGAGGGGTCGCCCCCATTCCATTTCTGCTAGACCTAGGGGTCGTCCCCGCTCCCAGCCTCCCCCTGAGATACCCCTCCCACCATCCCATCCGGCCCCTGAAGTACATCCTCCCACGCCTTTCCCCGAAGGATCCTCACGCCCCAGTAGTATAGCCCGTAACTCCCATTCCTGTTCTCCCTTAGCTAGTTCCACGAGGCCCTCTACTGGGGTCCCCGTTGGCTCCCCCATGACGACCTCTTCGGGGGGGGGGCTATGTCAGAGACCGCAGCGCTGCGGCGCGTTCCCCTAGCCCCGCCTACTAATCAGAGCGCGTTCTCCGTACACCAGGTGAGGTTCATTGTTTCCGGGTTCTTTCTTTCCTTTATAAGGTTTTCCTTTTCGCTGGCCTGGCGCGAAGTATTAGCCGTTTACGACTGTACCGAGCGTTTATCCTAGTGATACATTCCTGCCTTCTTCCTCAGTCTTCTTCCGTGTTTTGGTCTTCGTTGGGTGAGTGCGATTTCGAGTGTGTTTAGTTGTAGCGTGTCCCTATCTCTCTGTTCCCCGCTTCTATCAACCTCTCGTCCTCCCTCTCTCCCTTTCCCTCGTCCCCGTCCTTTTCCCCCTTCATTTAGTTTTAGGATCTTGTGTGTTTGTTGTGTGTGGAAGGAAAGTCCGTGTCCGGTTTTGATGGTTAGTATCCTTAACATATTCTCACTTTTTATTACTAATATCTCCACTGTCGGTGTATATAACACACTTAACCCATCTCGTATTAACCACTTCTCTGTCTCCCGGTTCCAGGTCCCCGTAGGTGTGTTTCCTTCCCAGTTACCCATCCTCGGATCTCCCTGGTTACCGCCTTGTCCAGCACTTCACCTCCTCTATCCTGTGTCTATTCTATTTAGCTCCTCCTTTCACGCTTTTTTCCCCATTCTCTTTGTTTAACCTATTCCCCGGTGTGTATATTTTGTGTTGGTGTTGGTTTGTCTGTTTTCATCTCTTCTGCTTGATACCAGGTTCGCTGCCAGTCCTGGTGTTCAAGCGACGCACGTTGACATCCAGCGCGTGTTCCAGTGATCCTGCTTACTATCACATTCGCTGTCACGTGCCACTCGATCGCTGCTGTTTTGATTGGTGTAATAAACCACCGTTGTTTTTGCATCAACGTCTCCTCTGTTCTCTCTGAGCCGGACTCATAACAGTTATTATTAGTAGTAGTAATTCTTGTAGTAGTAGTATTGCTATTAGTATTATTATTTTAGCATTATTATTAGTAGTAGTTGTTACAATCGGGCGGCGCAGTCCGGTGCGGTGTGGTTTAAAGAGCGAGCCAGGCGATCAGGTAAGCAAACAAAGAGGGACTTTATTGCTAAGGTTAGGTGGAACGCCGCAGAAGGCACAGCGGGATGTGCCGGGAGCAACACTTACAAAAAGCAACCAAAGTAAACCAAACACGAACAACACCCGACGTAGCATCTATGCATACATATACATACACATACAATGCTGGCTCAGAGCCTGCTGACTCAGGGCACATGTGCACTTTAAGTGTAGTCAGCAGGCCACATGTGATCAGGTAGGACCCAATCCCAGCTCAAGGGGATGGGCCCTACCTACGGGAGCCCTAAACGGCAAAAAATCGAAACAAAAAAGACAGGGGGGAGTGGCCTAGCACTCCCAACCTGACATATCGCCCCCCCAAAACTACCGGGGGGCAAAGGCACCCGGGGAAAAGAAAAGAAAGAAGAAGAAGAAGAAAAAAAACAAACAAAAGGGGGCGACGGCGGTAAGAACGCTGGATGTCTAAGTGGTGCATCCATCCTTCCCGGGAGGGTGCTGCGCTCATGTCACATAACATAGCCGATAGGGTTTTTTCTTCAGATAGGAATAAAAATTGACAATTCAGAGCCAAGGTCAGGCAGCAGACAGAATGGCCTAACCAACTGGCTGCGAACTGCCAGGAGTCGTCACCCACAATAACTAGGTTCCATACCATTAAGACAGTTATCAAGTATCGCAGTGAGCAAAAAACAAAAAGAGTCCAAAAAGTGTGCCAAAAAAATCTCATTAATATCAATACAACCTCAAGTAATGTAAGAAACACTTTTAAGTTAAAACTTGGGTTATTAAACATTAGGTCACTTTCATCAAAATCAGCTCTAGTTCAAGAAATAATAACTGATAACTTCCTAAATGTCTTTTGTCTCACAGAGACCTGGATTAGGGCCAATGAATACCTAGCATTAACTGATGCCTCTCCACCTGGTTATACTTATGCTCATAAACCACGTCTTAGTGGACGAGGAGGTGGAGTGGCTATGATCTATAAAGAAAATATAAATGTAACACTTAATAATAAGTATGAGTCAAAATCCTTCGAAGCTCTTATACTCAACATAAACAGCTCATCTGCATTGAAGAGTAAATCCAATCTAATGCAACTTATTACCATATACTGCCCTCCCGGCCCATATACAGAGTTTATTAAAGAATTTGGTCAATTTCTCTCTAACATAGTAATCTCATCAGACAAGGCCTTAATAGTCGGTGACTTCAATGTTCACTTTGAAAACCCACTAGACTCATTTAAATTAGCCTTTGACTCCATCCTAGATTCCATGGGCATTACTCAAAGTGTAGTCAAGTCAAGTCAAGTCAAGTTAATTCTTCACATGCATATTTATACACAGTGAAATGCTTGTACGACCCCTGGAAAAGTAGACGGCAGCCGAACACAGTGGCGCTATCATCAGAAATAGGCAGAAAAAGTGATACATCAGGAGAATACCCCGCTCCCAAACTATGCTTTAATAAGCACAGGTTGGGGGCCCTAAAAAAAACACCTTTTAGCACACAAGCAAATACAAACATAAAGACATGGACAGGAAGAAGCTGTAGGAGACGTGTCCGTAAGGGATCGGAAAGGAGGGGCAGTCCATAGGAGAGCAGGGTAGAGCAGTTCATAGGAAACCATAGCAACAGTTCTTCTGGAGGAATTTCAGTAGCAGCTCTCAATGCCGAAGCTGATAAGGGAACCAAACAGCAGATACGATGTTTTGGTGACTGTTCACAGCCATTTTAGCAGCTCGAAACAGCTCGTGAATTCCTGATCTCCAACTCATCATCGTTCGCAGAGCCGATTGATTCTATTGATTCCGATTGATTCCATGTGGTGATTTAAATTCGCAGTCTGAGTCCCTATGGCTCTGCCCAGCATATCAATCATGTTGGGCAGTTTCCTGGGGCTGTTGACAACCGACCCAACTCTCATAATTTTGCGATACACCAGGACAATGCATAATCCAATCAGCAATCAGCAGAAATTTCAGGATCATAAAAACAAATAGGTAGACATGTGACCTCTGCACTTCGTCCCACCAAATGAATGACACAGCCGTCGGATGAAGGGTCTTTACTGTAACAATTTCAGCAAACACATGTTTAACATACAAGATATGTTTGGTCAGCTAGCCAGCCCACAGCAGGGCTGTCTCAGTCTGCTGCCGGTCTCACTTCCACAATATACAGACAAACCTCTAAGCCGGTGATCATATAATAATTAACAGTATTAATATAATATTACTTATATTACAGTATTAATATAATTACAAAAATATCAGAAACAAAAATAAAGTCACATTATCCCTGAATCTCGTTACCACATCATCCATTTTTTTATATATTCATAATAGAAAGAACACTGGAAAAGGTGCACAATACTGCCTCCTGATGGTGACAACAACGCTAATGAAATTATGCTAAGCTAGAGCACATTTCAGCATTGCTCTGCAGCATTCATTTAATTAAATTAATTTAATTAACATGACAAAACAACTTAGAAACTCACCTGTAACAATTTCAGCAAACACATGTTTAACATACAAGATATGTTTGGTCAGCTAGCCAGCCTAAACAAAACAGATTAATATAAGTACGGTGCACACGTGTCTTGTCGGCTAAATCAAAATCGCCAAACTGATTTACGAATGGATACATGTGCATCTATTTATAGTTATTAAACTCTGTTAATAAAATAAAAGTAGAGCTGAGCAGTTTAACCGCTATTTTAGCACTCTACTTGGAGCTCTGCTGAGAGACAACTTACCCACAGCAGGGCTGTCTCAGTCTGCTGCAGGTCTCCCAGCATTCACTCTGTTCCATAAGGAGCTGGCAGCTTGACCAACAGGTGGTGCTGAACTCATTTGCAGGAATTTCATCTAACTATTTACATACATATATATATACACATTTTAACACTGTTACACATCTTCCACATCTTCTACGGACAGGGGGGCCAGACACACGAACCGCCAATTCCCCCAGGCGTCCATCGTGTATCCAGATGCCAACGTGCCGTCCGGGCAAGCTGGCTCCTCCGAACCACGACTTCTCCTCGAGAAGATAGTGTCAATAGCGTTGAGAGACCATTTAATTAGTTCCATATTTGTGTTTCGAAGAGCAGCATTATGATAAATCCCGCACAGACAAGACAGAGAAGCAAAGCAGGAATGAGAGGACAGAGAGGGAGAAAGTGCGACCACCTTCTACGAGAGCCGAGCAAGAAGGCTGGTAAGTATTTGGTAAAACACATCACTGTAAACATACATTAGACTTAGTTTTATCACATGGTATTAACATTAATAATTTAACTATTGTTCCACTAAGTGAGGTCATCTACGATCACTATTTGATAACCTACGATTTAGAAATTGATATTGATCCAGTCATTAAACCGCAATATGATATAAAGCGTACAATCATTCCCTGTACTGCTGTGTCATTCCTACAACATTTACCCGAATTAAACATTAAACCAGCATCAGGACCCGATGAACTTGAAAACACAGCAGAATACCTTAAACACGTGTTTTCAGCAACCTTAGACAGTGTCGCTCCACTTAAACTAAAAAAGGGGGCGCAACCCGCGAGCGTGAGAGGGACGTGACCCTTTGAGGGTATGGGAACGCCGTAACCCTTTGCGAGCGCGAGGGTGGCGTAACCCTTTGAGTGCGCGTGGACGACGAGACCCCTTGAGTGAGCATGGGTGACCTGACCCTTGGTGAGCGCGGCGGCGCCGTGGCCCTTTGTGAGCGCGTGGGCGACGCGACCCCTTGGGAAAGTGGGGGAGACGTGACCCCTTGTGTGCGCAGCGGCGCCGTAGCCCCTTGTGAGCGCGAGGGCGACGGAACCACCACGCGGACTCAGGTGCGGGAGAGCAAAATGCGGACTCAGGGACCGGTGGAACTATCGCGTGCTCAGGGACCAGAGGGAGGAACGCGGCCGCAGGAGCAACCGAGGTACACGCGACCGCAGAGGTGAAACGAGTGGACACCGTGGTGACCCGAATGGACTCAAAGGTGAACCAAGAGAGAGCAAAGGTGACCTGAGTGGACGCAAAGGTGACCCGAGTGGACGCAGAGGTGAACCGAGTGGACACGAGTGGAACACTGACTTAGCTCATAAGCTGGGTAACCGGCACAGAGTCCCATGTCAACAAAGCAGCCCTCAAAACTTCCAGTCCAGCGAACACCTTGTCCGGAGCAGGTGGCACATTGTCCTGGGCGAGTGCGGTAAGGTCCAGACCGGGGGACATAGATGGCCCCAGCCTCCTCCTCGGACCACTGGACAGCACCCTAGGTGATGTGCTGGTCACCACGCCTCGACTCCCAGTCTCCCTTCTCTCCGGCACCTGGACACAGAAGGAGAGAACCAGTACCACAGCAAAAAAAAAGTCCTGGTCTACCGATGTGGGTACCGAGCACCGAATGCACCCTAAACGGAACCCGGACGGCTCGGGACTGGACGCGACCGACTCAGGCCGGCTCGATGTCCCGAACCCTGCAAAACATGCAGGCGGCGTGGCATGGGTCGCTGGCGGCACGTCACGGATCAGGGGGCGGCCCGCCAGTGGCGCTGAGCAGGGTGACAAACGCCTCGCGCTCAGCTTGGAGCGGGAGGCTGACCACGCGGCGCGGGTTGCTCGCGGCGTACGACGGATCGCCTACGAAGAGGAGCGGAACGCTCGTGACGCGCGGCGAATCCCAGAAGGACGAGCGGGGAAATGCTCGAAGGACGAGCGGGGAAATGCTCATGTGAAGTGGCGGAATGCCGGATTACCGGCAGAGTGGCAGGCTGGCGACAGGCGGCGGAGCGCTGGAGGTGAGCGGCACGGCTCAATACGCTGGCAGCGTGGCTCACAGACGGCGTGCAGTGGCTCGCCGCCAGCACAGGGCAACTCGCAGGGCGGTTGATCCGTGGAGCCAGGAGGCACGCGCGGAGGCACGCGCGGCGGATTTCTGGCGGCGAGGAAAAACTTGTGGAGCGGGTGATCGCGCGGTGGATTCCTGGCGGCAAGAAAAAACTCCTTGCCCCGCCCGCGGTGAAGCTGCCTCTTCACCATGTCCAGGTGCTCGCCGATGGAGCAGGCAACTGAGCCCGGGACGAACCTGGCTAGGAACGCTGTCTCGAACCGGCTGGCTGAGGTGAGACAGACGTCCCCTGTGGCCACTAGGCCCTCGGCCCACCTCAGCGCAGGTCCCAGGAGTCAGGAGAGGTAGAATTGCACCCTCTCTCGGTCTGAAAGCGCCCGACTGATCACCAGTTCAAACACCCTGCGACAGCCGATAATGTAAGGGAGTGGCTTCAAAGCCACCCCATCGCAGGGTGCCGGGAGCTTGATCGGGGCTGAGAGAGGGAGCACAATCTTGCCATAATCCGGAACCCGGTCGATTCCCCCCATCGCTCCAACCTCCGGGGAGCGAGCACTGCAGCAGAATTAGATGGCGGGGCTAGCGCCAAGCTAAAATAGCCGATTGCTGCAGTCTGGGAAAAGGCTATTGGTGGGGCTAGCACCAAATTAATATAGCCGGTGCTGCAGCCAAAAAACGCGGCAAATGGCGGGGCTAGCGCCGAATTAAAGTAGCCGATGCTGCAGCCGGAAAATGTGGCTAGTGGCAGGGCTAGCGCCGAATTAAAGAAGCCGATGCTGCAGCCGGAAAAACGCGGCTAATGGCGGATCTAGCGGCGATGCTAACGCCACTAATGCGATCTTGCAGCCGGAACGCACCGAAACCCGGGGTACGCAGCCACAGAGATATAAAAAGATAAGGGCCGCTTACCCGGATGATGACACCTGGACATCGCGGGGGTTGGAGGCCAGCATTTCTGTTACGATCGGGTAAGCAAACAAAGCCAAGCGATCAGGTAAGCAATTATTCATTCATTCATTATCTCCCGCTTTATCCTCTATTAGGGTCGCGGTGGAGTTCCCCATGCCCATCCAGGGGAGAACATCTCGGGCGCTGGGCAGATAGACCCAGGAGAGGGCGCCAATCCATCGCTGGGCACACACTCACTCACACAGACACACTCTATATAGGGCAATTTTGAGAATTCAATTGACTTTACATTTGGTCATTTATTGGACGCTTTTATCCAAAGCGACTTACAAGGTGAGCACAGGGTTAATCACAACATCCCTGGAGCAATGAGGGTTAAGGGTCTTGCTCAAGGACCCACACTGGTAACTTCAGTGGACCTGGGATTTGAACCCCAACCATTAGATCGATAGCCCAACGCCCTGACCACTGAGCTACCGCTCCCCATGATCCATGTTTTTGTGGGAGGAAACCGGAGAACCCGGAGGAAACCCACGCAGACACGGGGAGAACATGGAAACACGGGGAGAACCGGGAATCCCTAGCGCTGAGAGGCGAACGTGCTAACCACTAAGCCACCGTGCCACCATGGTAAGCAAACAAAGATGGACTTTATTGCTAAGGTCAGCGGGAACGCTGCTGAAGGCACGGTGGGACGTGCCGGGAGCAACACTTACAAAAAGCAACCAAAGTAAACCAAACACAAACAACACCCGACGTAGCATCTATGCATACATATACATACACAGATACATACACATACAATGCTGGCCTGCTGACTCAGGGCACATGCGGACTTTAAGTGTAGTCAGCAGGCCACATGTGATCAGGTAGGACCCAATCCCAGCTCAAGGGGTTGGGCCCTACCTACGGGGGCCCTAAACGGCAAAAAATCAAAACAAAAAAGACAGTGGGGAGTGGCCTAGCACTCCCAACCTGACAGTAGTATTATTACAATTGCTAATATTTTTTGTAGTAGTAGTAGTAATTTTGTTTTATTATTATTATTATTATTATTATTATTATTATTATTATTATTATTATTGTTGTTGTTATTGTTTATTTATTTGTCACTAGTTGTACAAATGCTTACTAACATCAACATGTATGCTTTGAATTCAACCTCCTCCCCCATTGTAAAAATATTAATAAATTAAAAAAATAAACTTTTGGGTGAAGTTTATTGGGAAATGTAGGTTGTAAAATGAAATATTCATTCTAATCTAATTTCATTAAAATCATTTTAACTATTTCAAAGGTGTGTTTTAGTATTATTACAGACTCCTGGTCTGTCTTCCTTAGATACAGGTGAGTCAGAGTCAAATTGAACTTTTGGTTGGTTGGTTCATTTAACAAATTCTGCCTGATGTACTTCAGTGTACAGTTTAGAGTAAAGTCTTAAGGAGCAGAATCATCTCGTCTTTATCTGATCAACTTTGGAACTTCAGGATGATACCAATTTTACTCTTTTTCACACTGCTGTGTGTAAGGACAGCACTGACACAAAGTAGGCTCATCATCATCACCATCATCATTTGCAGTACATATATAAAATATAATGATTTATATTGCAATTGAAAAAATGCAATATTGTGCAATGAAGGTGAAGTTGACATGGTGAGAGAAACTTGGTAAATATATGCTTGTGTGTGTGCATGTGTGTGTGTGTTTTCCAGCAAAACATGAGCTTTTTTATATGTCGGCTTGTTCCAACACTTTAAAAGAAACCTTGTATGGGGCTGATGGAGAGGTGGATACTTACATAGATTTTATAAAGGAGGAAGTAATAGATGTGCAGCCACCTTTTGGAACGCTTGACGAAATTTACGGTGCATACGAAGGCGCATTGACAACCCAGAATTCATGCAAAGTTGTTTTGGACAGAATGGCAGCAATGTTCAAAGACCAGCCCGTACCACAGGGTGAGTACCAACGATGATAACATTTTTTAATGATTTAATTCAGTTAATTCTAAATTTAAAATAAACAACGTGACATATTCAAATGGAATGTTTTAACCACTGATAGGGAATGTAGCTTAACACTTTGATGACACATGAGTTGGTGTCCTTTTATTTTGTCCACACATGTGGGTAGGTTGTCCTAATTTTGGGGATTTTTTAAAACTTATTCATTCATTCATCAACTATCTTCCGCTTAATCCTCTACTTAGGTCATGGGGTGGTTCCCCAAACCCATCCAGGGAGAATGTTTTGGGTGCTGGGCAGATACACCCAATCATCCTATTCATCACTGGCCACACGGAGACACACAAACACACTCTATATGGGGAAACTTGGAGCATTCAGTTTACCTTGATCCATGTTTTTGTACTGTGGGAGGAAACTGGAGAACCTAGAGGAAACACACAGGCATGGGGAGAACATTTATATAATTCTACAGTGTAGCTGGATTTCTTCATAACTACTGACTTGTGTTGTTCTCATTTGTAAGATAACTTTGGATAAAATTGACTGGTAAATGACTAAATCTAAATGTAAATGTAAACCATCCAGATTGGGATTCAAACCAGGAGTCCCCAACGCTGAGAGGCGAACTAATAAGCCACCTTGCTGCCCGTTTTTGCTTAATTCTGTTAGTAATTAATAAACGTACTACATACAATAATCCTAAAGTATAAAAGTACAAACTACAAGATTCTAAGGTTTATTTAATTATTAATCTAATTGCACAGTAGCTTGTTGTCTCAAAACACATTTACATTTTTACATTGTAACTCTTCTCTGTCCACAGCCCCCCCTCAAAACTCTATTTACTCCAGGAATAAGGTTCAAGTGGGTAAAGTGAACATCCTGGTCTGTCATTCCGTACGTTTCTTTCCTCCTTATGTTAATGTGGAATGGACCAAAAATGGCATCAACGTGACGGACAGTGCTTCGTTTAGCCACTTGTATCCAAACGATGATTATTCCTACAACCAGTACTCACATCTTAACATCACTCCACAGGAGGGAGACATTTACACCTGTACAGTACAACACAGCGCGCTGCAGTTCCCAGACACCAAAATCTGGGGTACGATATTGATATAATTGTCTCTGTACAGTTTATTAATTGGGCGAATGAATAACATTTATTAATTGGGCGATTGCCATACATGACAATAAAACTTTTTATCCGATTATTTTCCCCATCTATCAAGCTATGATTTGCTTGAACCGTTCCAACGATATTTCCATTTTTCAGAGTCAAAATTCACATTCACTTTGCGTTACTGTGATTTTTGCACTCCCGTAACTCGGCCAATTTTCAAGCTACAAGAATGAATTTTACTGGATTTGGAGATGGCTGAAGCCAGGCCAGTCTTGTGAACTTGCACAGTGATTTCACTCTTTGTTTGGTCATAATCACTCTGCAAATTTGGCTTTATTCATTTTCTATGGGAAAAATTTGATCATTCAAAGTGGAGTAACTGTCAATTTTTGAGCTACAGACACAAAATTTTCCAGATTTGCAGACACTGTCCATCTGAAACCACAGACTTACCACAGACACCCATCCATGTCTATTTTTAATCCCATTTATTCGCACCCACTGTTCCATTTCTAAACTGTCCCAACCATTGATGTGACCATGGTTTATAGACACCCTATTACCCGGCCACGCCCACTTTTCTGACCTCGTTCACTGTTTTGCTTTGGTATACGTATACATTGTGTCTCCCACGGCCCCGCTGAAATCACACTCGCTTTTCTGTTTTATTTTTGTTCATTGTTGTCTTTTGCTATAGCAAAAGCTTTTATAATGTATTTGAAATTGCAAATTTTGTGAGTAAAAATGGCATAATTTATGTGTGAAAGCTTACACTATTTATTAAATTTACCAACTTGTAATACCCAATCTTTTAATATGAAATGTTTGTGTATGTGTGTGTCTGTTACAGAGGTTGACAGTAAGCTCCCAAGAATCATGCCCACTGTAATTTGTGGAGTGGGTTTGGCTTTGGGACTTGTTGGGGTTGTGCTTGGAACTTTTTTCCTACTCAAAGGTACCCGTGTGGTACCAGAGTAACCGCGGTAAAGTCAAGAAGTCAAATGTTAATGCATGTTCGATTATGTTATGAGTGCCTATGTCACCTGTCCCTCATTTAGTGTACTCATTGTCTCCGTTGGGTGATTGGTTTTGTAGCTTCCTCAGATTCAAAGTCGACAGCACAAATATTCTTTCCAATACTGATTAGGTTTATTCTTGAGTATGCACCTTAACTTTGTACATAATCTTACACCCAACCGTAAGAACTGTAACATAAATCAAATAAACAATTATACAATGAGCAATTTATATATTGTAGACTATTAATCTTAAGACTGATCCTTTGTTGGTTTTATCACACGAATTTACATCTTGATTTAGAACCGTAGTTACATATCAATTCACTCTAATACTAGAAAAGGTAATCAACATAATTGGTATATTAACAGAACACAATCCTCATTGGCTGCATGAAATATCTAAGGAGAGCTATGGTCACGTTGTACCCTGCTGGTCTTAACTTTCCGAATGACTCTTTGGAACTAACTTTGCTAACTTCGGAACCTTTGTAACGTGGTAACCGCGGTAATTAGCAGTGTAACCATGGAAAAGAACATTGTCAATGTCCTTAGAAGAACAGAAGTTCTATCCACAAGTTCTATTATACACTATTATACAATTTTACAAACTTAAAACCAACTAAGAATATAAACTGCTTAAGTAGGCAGTTACAGGTTTGTTTTTGTGCACGTGATTGGGTGTTTGTATATTTAGGTTCCGTGTTCCCCTTTCCCCGTGCACGTCTTTATTTTTCCCATGTCAAGTCAAGTCAAGTCAAGTTTATTCTTCACATGCATAGTTATACACAGTGAAATGCTTGTACGACCCTAGAACAGTCGACGGCAGCCGAACACAGCGGCGCTATCATCAGAAATAGGCAGAAAAAGTGATACATCAGGGGAATAGGTGATAAAAAACAACCCGCTCCCAATCTATGCTTTAATAAGCACAGGTTGGGGGCCCGAAAAAAACACCTATTAGCACACAAGCAAATACAAACATAAAGACATGGACAGGAAGAAGCTGTAGGAGACGTGTCCATGAGGGATCGGAAAGGAGGGGCAGTCCATAGGAGAGCAGGGTAGAGCAGTTCATCAGGAAACCATAGCAACAGTTCTTCTGGAGGAATTTCAGTAGCAGCTCTCAAGGCCGAAGCTGATAAGGGAACCAAACAGCAGATAAGACTCAGTTTGTTTTGGTGACTGTTCGCAGCCATTTTAGCAGCTCGAAACAGCTCGTGAATTTCTGATCTCCAACTCATCATTCGTTCGCAGAGCCGATAGCCTCTCCAGGATCGATTCCATGTGGCGATTTAAATTCGCAGTCTGAGTCCCTATGGCTCTGCCCAGCATATCAATCATGTTGGGCAGTTTCCTGGGGCTGTTGACAACCGACCCAACTCTCATAATTTTGCGATACACCAGGACCATGCATAATCCAATCAGCAGAAATCCCAGGATCATAAATACGAATAGGTAGACATCTTCCACATCTTCCACGGACAGGGGGCGCCAGACACACGATCCGCCAGTTCCCCCAGGCGTCCATCGTGTATCCAGACGCCAACGTGCCGTCCGGGCAAGCTGGTTCCCCCGAACCACGACTTCTCCTCGAGAAGATAGTGTCAATAGCGTTGAGAGACCATTTAATTAGTTCCATATTTGCGTCTGGTCGTCTGGTTTGTTTGTTACCCCTCCGTGTTGGTGTCCCTACACCTTTTTAATTAATAAAAACCCTGTTTTGTTTTATGTCCTGATGTTTCCTAACTCTCCTGCGCTTAAAGATGGTTCGGCGTTGCGCATTGCTCCGCGCATCCGATTCCCTGTAAACGTTTTCAGGCACTTTCGGCGTGCGCATTTACTCCGCGCAGCCGATTTCCGGGTAAGACGAGCGAGTCGACAGAAAGATGTGCCTTAATATCTGGAGAGTTCCGAGCACCAGGGGTCGCCCTCCGTTGAGCCTGAGTACCAGGGGCCGCTCGCTGTCGAGCCCGAGCATCAGGGGCTGCCCACCGCCGAGCCCAAGCACCAGGGGCGCTCTACTCGCCTCGCATCCAGAGGGCGCCGATCCACGCTCCGCAGCAAGATGCCGTGCTCCACGCCTTGTTGGCAGAGGGCGTTCATCACGCCTCATCAACTGAGGGACCCCCCCCCCCTTCTATTCGAGAACTGTTTTTCTTTTTTTTTTTTTTTCCTCTTCTTGGTTGCTTCCCCCTTTTTGCACGACGTTGGGGTGGGGGTATGTTATGAGTGCCTATGTCACCTGTCCCTCATTTAGTGTAATCATTGTCTCCGATGGGTGATTGGTTTGTTTTTGTGCATGTGATTGGGTGTTTGTGTATTTAGGTTCTGTGTTCCCCTTTCCCCGTGCACGTCTTTATCATTCCTATGTTGTCTTGTTTGTTTGTTACCCCTCCGTGTTGGTGTCCCTACACCTTTTTAATTAATAAAAACCCCGTTTTGTTTTATGTCCTGGTGTTTCCTAACTCTCCTGCGCTTAAAGACAGTTTGGCGCAGCGCATTACTCCGCGCATCCGATTCCCTATAAACGTTTTCAGGCGCTTTCGGCGTGCGCATTTACTCCGTGCAGTCGATTTCCGGGTAAGACGAGCGAGTCTGACGGATTATTTAAATATCTGACTCCAAAGATATTTCTTATAAAAGGTAACTTTTAGTGCTTTGCTGCACTAAATAGGTTAATTTTATCTTAATGGTTTAATCTGACGTAAGTATTTTACAAGCATGCAGAAATCTTAATTCTGTCAGAGGCTTTTATAATACATGGACAGAGACTATATTGACATGTTGATATGTCTTTTATACACCTCAGAGATCAATCTTATCGATGCTTAAAATATACCATTTAATAAGTAATAAATTAGCTTTGATCTCCAGTCCTAAAGGAACAGCTGGAAACTTTGGCTTAATTTACTAACAAAGATTATTACAGGGAAAGGTAAAATTACTTAAAAATACAAAGGTAAGATTATTAAACAGATTACAATATAAGGTTACACCACTATTACTGCTTCAATGGTAAATGAACGCCCCCTCTAGGAAAAAACCCATGTCACGAGAAAGTTGGAAATGCCGGAATCAAGAGCACAGCAAGGTAGTCCTTGGCTAAGCAGAGCCTGACCAGGCCAAAACCAAGCAGAGCAGGGCCCAGCAGCACCACTGACCAGAGCCAGACCAGGAGACCAAGAGAGCGAGTTTGCCTGTTGCATCCTTTTTTTGTCCCCAAGAACTTTTGATCCATAGTATGTTAAAGAGGCTAGGAGCAAAGATCCTATGTTTAATTAATATGTTAAGGAGGTATTCAGACAGTGAAAACCTATTTTAGAATTGGTTTTAGGGACAAATGGTAGGTTCTGAACCTGGTATGTAATGAACTGCATTGTTTGTAAGGAGCCATAGATGTGATGCTTCATTCGGGCTGGTTCCTGTGATCTTCTGAAAGACAAACACTGTTCGAGTTTCCAATACAGACCATTTGTCCTTACACTTGAAAGAGGTCACAGTACTTATTCTAATAAGTGGTTCTGTGTCAGAAATATGCAGTTTCATAATTGTACTACACCACATGACCTTAGCTTAGTGTACATTCCTTGTAAACCACCATCTTTACAAGACGATCATATGCACACCAAGCATGACATAGAGCAAACTATAATGATGCACAATTATTATTTATTCAATAAAACACAAGTTTCATTATTTCTACAGTTTCACCAAAAAAGGTCAAATTGGCTTAATTAATTATATTGAAAAAGTAATTAAATATCTCATACATGGCTTAAAATACTGTTAATTATAAAAAATTATTTATATGTATCTTTTTGTGAACAAGGAAATAATTTAGAGATTATTATGCCAGAGTGTATTTATATTTAGAGAAAAGGCTAAATAATTCTGTAACGAGGGGTGGGCACCAATGAGGACTGAAGACGGGATTTCTGCCGATAGGAACAGGCTTTATTACAAAGTACTATCCAAGATGGCGCCGCAGACGGCGACTCTGGTCAGTAGCTCCGTAGTGTTTTGTTTGTTTTTGTTTGTTTTTGATGTCACATGTGAATCCAACACGCTCACATATAGCACGGAGGATCTTCTCAGCATCAGGCATTCCATGCCACATAGCATTACTCCAGATTTTTCATTCTCGGACTGTTTTTTGGACATTTTAGTGAGCGGAGCAGCTGTGCTCCTCAGACGCAGGCGTACACGCAAACGTGGGAAACGCGGCGGAGCGCTCGTCAAACTCCGTCAGCGCGGACTACGCACTGCGCTTCCTAGCATCCACCGGGCTAACCTCCGCTCACTTGGCAACAAAATGGACGAACTTTCACTCCTGAACCGGATCAACAAGGACTTCTCTCTCTCAGCGACGCTGTGCTTCACTGAGACCTGGCTCACCGAGGCTGTCCCGGACAGCGCGCTCCAGCTCGCCGGCTTTCATCTCCACAGAGCGGACCGCGTCGCGGAGACTTCGGGGATGCTTAGAGGCGGCAGGATCTGCTTTTACATCAACCGCGGCTGGTGTACAGATGTCACGGTGTTCATGAAAACATGCAGTCCTGATCTGGAGTCTGTGTTTATAAACTGTAAACCTTTCTACAGCCCGCGGGAATTCTCCTCCGTGGTGCTCGTTGGAGTTTACATTCCACCCAGCGCGTGCGTGCGTGACGCACTGCGCGCTCTCACAGACCAGATCACCAGCGCAGAGCACAAACACGCCGAGTCTGTTTTCATCATTCTTGGGGACTTCAACAAAGCTAAACTCACCAGCGAGCTGCCCAAATACAGACAGCATGTTACCTGCCCCACCAGGGAGAGTAATATACTAGACCACTGCTATACTGTATTAAAAGGTGCATATAGCTCTGTTCCCCGAGCTGCTCTGGGCCTATCTGACCACTCTATGGTCCATCTTCTTTCAACCTACAGACAAAAGCTCAAGTGGGCCAAACCTGTGGTCAGCACAGTGAAGAAGTGGACCAGCGAGGCTAAAGAGAGGCTCCAGGACTGTATGGAGTTAACAGACTGGTGTGTGTTCCAGGACTCTACAAGCGGCCTGGACGAATATACTGACACTGTGACATCCTACATCAGCTTCTGTGAGGACACCTGTGTTCCAACCAGGACTCGCATTAGATACAACAATGACAAGCCCTGGTTTAACACCAAATTTAAGCATATGCGGAAGTCCAAGGAAAGCGCTTTTAGGAGTGGGGACCGTGCGCTCTACAACAAAACCAGGAACACACTCAATAGAGAGATCAGAGCTGCTAAGAAGAACTACTCCACCAAGCTGAGCAGACTGATGTCCACAAACGAGCCTTCAGTCATCTGGAAAACCATGCATAACCTATCAGGCTACAAACGACCCGCACACCAGACAATGGGGGGTCGTCAGCTGGCTGACGATCTTAACACATTCTACTGCAGGTTTGAAAAGCCCAGGTCAAAACAATATCACAACACCACTTCACGCCCTTCTGACTCTCAGTCGCCCATTCAGCCTGCCCTGAAGATCTGTGAAGCAGACATGCACCGACTCTTCACCAAACAAAGAGTGAGGAAAGCACCAGGTCCAGACGGAGTGTCACCCTCCTGCCTGAAGAACTGTGAATACCAGCTTGCTCCTGTCTTCACCAGGATCTTCAACAAATCACTGGAGCAGTGTGTCGTACCGGCGTGCTTCAAACGCTCCACAATCATTCCCGTCCCCAAAAAGCCAACCATCTCAGGACTGAATGACTACAGACCTGTTGCACTGACCTCTGTGGTCATGAAATCCTTTGAGAGGCTGGTTCTTACCCACTTGAAAGACATCACCAACCCCCAACTAGACCCCCTGCAGTTTGCGTACCGGGCCAACAGGTCTGTGGATGACGCCGTGAACATGGGACTACATCACATCCTCCAGCACCTTGACCATCCATGCTCATATGCAAGAGTTCTGTTCCTGGACTTTAGCTCTGCCTTCAATACAATCATCCCCGGACACCTACACTCCAAACTGACCCACCTCAGTGTACCAGCCTCCACCTGCCAGTAGATTACAAACTTCCTCACTGGCAGAGAGCAGCAAGTGAGGCTGGGAAAGATAACATCAGGTACCAGAACCATCAGCACAGGAGCTCCACAAGGCTGTGTTCTCTCCCCACTGCTCTTCTCACTGTACACAAACGAGTGTACCTCCACGGACCCCTCAGTCAAAATCCTGAAGTTTGCAGATGATCTGACAGTCATTGGTCTCATCCGGGACAGTGACGAGTCTGCCTACAGACGTGTTGTGGAGCAGGTGGTCCTCTGGAGCAACCACAACAACCTGGAGCTGAACACAGCCAAAACAGTGGAGATGAGAGTGGACTTCAGGAGAAGCCCTCCAACCCTTCCAGCACTCACTATCCTCAACAGTACTGTAACGGCTGTGGACTCCTACAAATTCCTGGGAACAATAATCTCCAAGGACCTAAAATGGGACTGCAACATCAGCACCATCATCAAGAAGGCTCAGCAGAGACTGTACTTCCTGCGTCAGCTGAGGAAGTTCAACCTGCCCAAGGAGCTGATGGTGCAGTTCTACACCGCCACCACACAATCTGTCCTCACCGCATCCATCACAGTGTGGGGCAGCTCAGCCACCAGACGACGCGGCAATACATTTTAAAAACAGTTGGGGCTTGTCAGCCCATAAAACACATTTCCACAGTCTTTCTTTTGCTGTTTTTATTCGGACCTTGAAAACGACTTTGCTGCATAATGATTGCAGGTTTTCTCCTGATTGGGTTAGGCGTTGCCCTGGTATATCGGGAAATTCGAAGTGTTAGGCCAGCTGTCCAGCCTCCCTTCATGCTGCCCAATATGACTGATGTGATGGTTAGAGCCATTGGAACTTAGACTATGACTATTAATCGCAATACAGAAACCATCGGAAACGGAAACGAGGTTAGAGACTTGGAGGTTGGAGATGATTTAGGGGCAATGAGCTGCCAACCATGTTTTTGAACTGTGAGAGGAAACTGGCGAACCTAAAAGAAAAATACACATGGGCTCGGGGAGGATATGCGAACTCCACCCAGATTGGGATTCCAACCTAGAATCCCTAGTGCTGCGAGGAGAATGTGCTAACCACTAAGCCATTGTGCCACCAAAAAAACGAAAAACCACATTTTTAAAAATGGACCATTTCAAAACATTAACTTTATTTTTCTTTAATAATAATTTGATGGCCCAACTTGTTTGTTTATGGTCGGTTTGCTGCAATGACTCAAATTCTATTGAGATGCAGTTTAATTATGCTTTCATTGTTTGATCATGAAGCAGGTGGTACGGTGGCTTAGTGGTCAGCACGTTCGCTTCCAGTTTCTCTGGTTTTCTCCCACAGTCCAAAAACATGGATTCAAGGTAAATCAAATGCACTGAATTGCCCCATATAGAGTGTGTTTGTGTTTGTGTGTGTGTGTCCGTGTGAGTGTGATTATGTCCAGTGATAGATTGCCCCAATGTCCTGGTTGTATCTGCTCAGCGTCCAAAACGTTTTCCTTTCGATGGTCATAGGGAACTCCCTGCAATCGTAGTAGAGAATTAAAAGGAAGATGAATCGGTAACCACACTCGCATTTTCTTTAGGAAATGCACTTGTCTAGTTTTTGTTCTAAATCATCAACCAAATTGATTCACCAATCTTCTGGCATGGTTATGTCTCACACAGAAAACCACCGCAATTCCATATGTCTATTAAACAAAAATTCAAAAGTGTATTTGCTGAAATGCTTTTCTGGAGACTGGTTTTGTATGTTTATAAATCTATGCATACGAGTATGAGTTCTAGATAAAAAAAAAACTATGTCAGTTACTCAAGATGAATATATGAAAATACTTTTTTGATTGAGGACAAATGTTTTCTTTTATTAGATGGACATTTTGTGGCATATCATTCTAAGTGCATAACAAGATATGAGGACGGACGGGACATGGTGTACATTGATACTTTAATTTTTGATCAGCAAAGGATCATTCAGTTTAAAAGCACTGTGGGAAAGTATGTGGGATACACTGAGTATGGTATAGTATAAAAAGAGCAGAGGTCTGGAACAATAACTGCAAATCTACAGAGAGCCAATGACGAAGTGGATAGATTCTGTAGGTTCAATAATAAAATTTACTATGAAGAACTTAATAAAGTTTTAATAAAGTAGGTGAGTTTGTTGATGCAAGAAATCTATCATATAACAAAAGGAAAAAAAAAACAAGTGACATATTTACCAATCATCCATCTTTTATTTCTCGTTAATGTTTCGTTTTGTTTTAATGCTATAGTTGCACCAGAAATTGAAATTGAATTAGTGAAAGAAGCAGAAGGACCTCACCCTGGGCTGTTGGTGTGTAGTGCCTATAACTTTTACCCTCCTGTCATTGAGGTGAAATGGTTAAAAAATGGTCAAGTGATTAAAGGTGGCCTTACATCCATAGAGCAAATGGCTAATGGAGACTGGTACTATCAGATTCATGCTCACCTGAGGTACATGCCACAATTTGGAGAGAAGATCTTCTGTGTGGTTCAACATGCCAGCTCCATTAAGCCTTACATCTATCAATGGGGTATGTATATTGTAGCTCACGGTGTTTGATCCAGGTCATTGTGTACATATGTTTAAATGAAACAATCTACTGTTTCTGACAGATAACTCTGGCTTTGAGGCTGATCAAAGCAAAATTGTTATTGGAGTTTCGGGTCTAGTTTTAGGGATCATCCTGTTGGCTGTTGGATTAATCTATGACAAAAAAACACCCAAGGTCAGTCAATTATTTTACTTTTAGGAGACAAGAAAAATAATAAATTTACAAATAACCCAACTTGGTTGGGGGTCAGAGTACAGGGTTGGTAAAACCCCCTTGGAGCAAATAACTACCACACCCTTTTGTTGGATGGCTTTTAGCCACAACACAAAATGGCTTTTGCGCCATTTCTCAAGACAGCTCTTGTTGCAAAGCTGGAGGATTTTTATGCCACACTAATCTATATCTCATGGATAGTGTTAGCATTTTTTCCCATCCTCATTTTAGGTGCCCATGGGTCATTTAATTGTAATGTTTTTTGCAAATTGTTTTAATGACCAGGGCGTGAAATATGAAAAAGCCATGTTACCCAGTTCTAAACTAATTCTTGTTACTTTAAAAAGCAATCGTTTGGATGAGCGAGAGTCATAGCAGCTATTGAAACAAAAATAGACAAAATTTACATACATAAAGCGGGAGTATACCAAGCACTGCTTTATAAATAAAAAATATACCAGCGCTGCTGCCTTCTTATACTTAATGAAGGCCAAAAAAAAAGTACACAGTACACAGTGATGTACACAGTGATGATTGTAGCTTAGGGTGACCAGATGTCCCCCGCTTTGTGTGGGACAATCACGCATTTTCGTTACTTTTCACGCGTCCAGCAAATTGAGACGTTGTCCCGCATAGTTATTGAAAGTCAGACTGCAGTTTTGAAATGCATGTTTTAGAATCGGCCATTGGATGGCTGTTTTGTCTGTTATCGGGGAGAGGCGGGCTGTTTGAATGTCAACCAATCGGGAATTTGGACGCATGTTAAGGGCGCGCCCACCAACACAAACAATGCAAATCAGGTCAGAACAGCACCGGCATGCAGCATGAGATCTGGAGGAGAGAAAGGTAAACACGACCCTACAGCTGAAAAACCAAAATGCAGCTGCAACAGAGACTGGGAAACTATCCACCCCTGAGTGAAACCAGTGCATGGCGAGTCTGATAAAATTTTATCAAGATTCAAACATGGATAAAGTAACAGCAGCTAAACTAATTAGCGTTTACCACACTGTGAAACACTCCCTATCATACAGGTTTAAGCACATTGAAGAACTGTCTGTTCTGTTTAATTGTACTCGTGTATGTATATCCATCCATTATCTTTGTTGTCCCACATTGGTGTCCCACATTGTCCCACATAAACATAGTCTTTATCAGACATCTGGCGAATTGGAATCTGGTCACCCTATGGCAAGCCGTTTTAACATTTAATAAGTAGCGATAATGGCAATTATAGATATCTAAAATTATATTTTTACTAGTTAGAATTGCAAGTCAACATATCCATAATGTCATTTTGACTAGTAACAATTGTAATTAAAGATATCTACAATTCATTTCTTACTAGTAGCAATGTTCATTCTTGATATCAACAATTCAATTTCCACTAGTAACAATGTTCATTGTAGATATAAATAAATAAATAAATTGGGTCATTTAGCAGACGCTTTTATCCAAAGCGACTTACAAGGTGAACACAGGGTTAATCACAACATCCCTGGAACAATAAGGGTTAAGGGTCTTGCTCAAGGACCCACATTGGTAACTTCAGTGGACCTGGGATTTGAACCCCCAACCTTCAGATTGACAGCCCAACACCCTTAACCACTGAGCTACCACTCCCAGATATCAACAATTCAATTTCTACTATTAAGCTTGTGCCATAGACCTCCATTCAAATTCAATTTCAGATATCTGTAATTCACTTTTAACATGTTACAATTACAAGCCGACATATCCATATCCATATCCAAATAGCCTGTTTTGTGTTTCGTCCCGTTTGTTTGAGTTAATTAACGTTCAGTGTTCATTAGTTTAGTTAATTAACTCGGTGTTGTAATTGGTTTGTCTTGTGCACGTGATCGGGTGTCTTTTTGTATTTATGTCCATTGTTTCTTGTCTTCGGTGCTGGTCATTTGTGTTATGTCACCTTAGTCTTTTACGTACCTCATGTTTTTTGGTGCACTGCACCTTTAAATAAACCTGTTCACTGTTACCTGCGTGCCTGGCTCCCTTCAGCGGCGTATGCGCACGCCGCTGTTGCCCGAGGTAGACTAACGTGACAGAACGACCAGCCAGGAAATTTGGGGAGTTCAGTGCCCAGGTAAGCGAATTTTAAAATTTTTCTTTGCGGGGGCCGTGTAGCCTCGTACTCGCGGCGCCTCGTACTCGCGGCTCGTACTCGCGCCGCTCCGGTCCAGTTTGTTAAACCCCCCGCGGCGAAATCCAGACGCAGAGCGCGCCGGCGCGGTGCTAAGTCGCAGCGTACGCGCGGGACGTGTGCTGCGGGGCAGTCACGTGACGCGCCCGCGCCGGACCGCGCTGTGTCTGGATCGAGCTGCGAAAGGGGCGGTACCGGAGCCAACACTCGGGGGGGTAAATGTGGATCCGTGTCCCCCTGTCTCGTGTGTCCAGTCCGTCTTCCCCATGTCTGAGATGTATATGTGTTTGGGCATTGCGGTGGGGGTGTATATGTTTTGTGTGCAGGTCGGCGAGCCCGAGGTGCCGACCGAGGTCCTGCCAGCATGCGTGCCCGCCAAGGTCCTGCCAGCGTGCGAACCCGCTGAGGTCCAGCCAGCATGCGTGCCCGCCGAGGTCCGCCCAGCGTGCGTGCCCGCCAATGTCCGCCCAGTGTGCGTGCCCACCGAGGTCCTGCCAGCGTGCGTGCCCGCCAAGGTCCTGCCAGCGTTCGAACCCGCTGAGGTCCAGCCAGCATGCGTGCCCGCCGAGGTCCTACCAGCGGGCGTGCCCATCCCGAAGTCCAGGGGCGTCACGCCACCCATCCCGAAGTCCAGGGGCGTCACGCCGCCCATCCCGAAGTCCAGGGGCGTCACGCCGCCCATCCTGATGTCCAGGGGCGTCACGCCGTCCATCCCGATGTCCAGGGGCTTCACGCCGCCCATCGCAAAGCTCAGGGGCGTCACGCCGCCCATCCCGAAGCCCAGGGGCGTCACGCCGCCCATCCCAAAGCCCAGGGAGCGTCACGCCGCCCAGCCCGAGCAGCAGGGGCCGCACGCCGCCCAGCCCGAGCAGCAGGGGCTGCAGGGGGCGTCCACCGGCGCCCACTCCTCGTCCGACGTGGGCGCCCGCCAGACCACGCAGCCAGGGGGCGCCCGCCTCGCCACGCAGCCAGAGTGCGTGGCCATCTCCTCGCCCGATGTGGACGTCCACCAGACCACGCTGCCAGAGGGCGTGCCCCATTCCTCGTCCGACGGGGGCGCCCGCCTCGCCACGCAGCCAGAGTACGTGGCCAACCCCGCGCCCGACGTGGGCGTCCACCGGACCACGCAGCCAGAGGGCGTGGCCCATTTCTGATCCGCCGTGGGCGTCCACCGGACTTTGCAGCCAGAGGGCGTTCGGCACGCCTCACCCGCAGAGGGCGTCCTCCCGAGGGCGCTTTCCAAGCCCCCCCCCCTACCCCGGGACTGTTTTTTTTTTCTCTTGGTCGCGTCCCCCCGTTGCGCGACCGCAGGGGCGGGGGTAATGTAATGTTTTGTGTTTCGTCCCGTTTGTTTGAGTTAATTAACGTTCAGTGTTCATTAGTTTAGTTAATTAACTCGGTGTTGTAATTGGTTTGTATTGTGCACGTGATCGGGTGTCTTTTTGTATTTATGTCCATTGTTTCTTGTCTTCGGTGCTGGTCGTTTGTGTTATGTCACCTCAGTCTTTTACGTACCTCATGTTTTTTGGTGCACTGCACCTTTAAATAAACCTGTTCACTGTTACCTGCGTGCCTGGATCCCTTCAGCGGCGTATGCGCACGTCGCTTCTGCCCAAGGTAGACTAACGTGACATCCATAATGTCATTTTGACTAGTAACAATTATAATTAAAGATATCTACAATTCATTTCTTACTAGTAACAATGTTCATTTTTGATATCAACAATTCAATTTCCACTAGTAAAAATGTTCATTGTAGATATCTACAATTCAATTTCCACTAGTGGAAATGTTCAGTTTAGATATCTCGAATTGTTCTCACATTATAGATATCAAAAATGTAATTTCAGATATCTAAAACTCAATTCTTACTAGTAAAAATTAAATTACTGATATGTTGGGCCAGGAATTGTAACTAGTAAAAATATAATTTCAGATATCTGAAATTACATTTCAGATATCTAAAACTGCATTTCAGATATCTGAAATGGCAGTTTTTACTAGTGAAAATTATGTTGTTACTAGTAACAATTGTATTTAAGATATCTACAATTCCTTTTATAACTAGTAAGAATTGAATTGCAGATATCAAAAAATGAGTTTCCACTAGTAAAAATGAAATCGATTTAACATGTAATAACTAATATGCAAATGAGGGTACATATCCGAAACTAATATGCAAATTAGGGCACATATCCGAAATTACATTTTTACATGTAACAACTCATATGCAAATGAGGGCACATATCCAAAACTAATATGCAAATTTAGGCGACAGCCGACCAATGGCTTTGTGTTTGCAAATTAGGCAATGTTAGACGATTAGACGTTATCTTCCATCCACCGCTAATATTCACTTGGCGCCAAAAAATCCAAACGGTGGCTAATTTCACCCAGCTTCGTCACGCAAACGATGGAAAGTGTTCCAAATACTGAGACGGCAGTTGATGTATTTGACAGAGTTTTTAATGTGGCGAATAGAGCCAGACACGAGTTGTTGCAGAGTGGCGACAACAACATCCTTGCTCTGACAAGAAGATTGTTCCGACGATCCCGTCATCGACTGTCTGGTAAGCTAAGGGTAGCTAGGCTTGAGCTGGTTTTGAGCTATTGCTAGCTTTCTTGCGGCAAAAAGGATTTGAATTATGTGTTGCAAATAATTAAGCGGCAAAACAATTAAATGATTTATTGACATGACATGCACATTTTTGTGTTCTAGTGCATTATTTGGTGTTAAAACTATTGTAAATGATTTGTAACATATTATTATAGTCAATAAAACCTAAATACTTTGATCATATTTTAAGGATATAATATATTTATAACTTTTACAAAGTTTTTGCATCTCAAACACTCACAATGTGAGTGAGTCATCCGAGCACATTAACATATTAATAAAGGTTTTAAATAACGTATTTAAATACTAAAAACACGAAAGAAATTCCAAATAAATGTTGTATAATGTCCAAATGGCATATTTATATACTGAGGCCGTTCAAATAAACTACAAATTCCATTCACATGGGGGGAGTGGGCCTTAGGCACCATATTGTTCTCACATCATGTAGTCAAATGCTGTCGTCCTCTGTAGGTCTGTGTAATGAATAATAATTTAATATATTACAATGTAATTAATAATATAATTATTAGAATGTAGTAAAGTATGTAGTTAAACCTCTTTTTTTCCTGCATGCTGAGTTAAAACAGTTTTTTATGCTAAAATGTAGCCAACATAATTGCAAGCAAATGCTACTGCATTATTCTTATTGTTAGTAATGAATTCAAGTAACAAAGCCCTGTTTATTGTAGGGCCAGTTGGAAGGAGGGAAAACCCAGCTTGGCATGTTGCTCTTTTTTTGCTTCCTGGTCCAAATTACACCCAACTCCCCACACCAAAACAGAAAGAGAAACTTGCTCATATTGGATTCGGTAAGTTTAGGGCTTCTGGGGAGATAAACCCATTGAATCAACTCTTAATCGTAATGTAATGTAATCAGAATTTCTGATCAATGTTTGAGTTTCTCTCATATAAATTGCATTTTATTTTAGGGTTACCATTTCATGAGAGAGAAAAAGGCAAATGTTCTCAAATTAAACTGAACTGGAGTTTAGCAGAATTTAACCAGTTTATCCATCAGAGCTTCCCCCAAGTAAGCCTTAATCTGGTAGGTTTTGAGTTGGCTAGGGCTGAAAAAGGCAAAAAGCTGGTAAAGGTCCAAGCCAAATCTGTCAAGGAATTAAAGGAGGCTACTGGAAGAAGTAGGCTATACATTCTCCCACTTGCTGAAGTGTCACAGGTATGTAATTCCTGTTTTAGAATTTAGTGTTGAACTCTTGTAAGATTATGTGATTAGACTATTTCCGATTTTCTGCCACAATATTATCACAGGAAACAGCTGCTAATATGCCTCTTGCACCATCGGAGTCTGTGCCAGCGTCATGTTGTGTTACAACCCAAAATGATGCAACAAATCTAAATAATGAACAAAACCCAACTGAGGAAACAAACCCAACTGAGGTAGTATACACATATTGCCTACATAGATGTACAGTTTTTTGTTTCATTGTCTGAGATGAGTCAAGCATTTTTCATGCTAATTACATTGTATTCCTGCTATACTGAATGCTTTTCAGACCTTGCAAGAATGGCGAAACTTAAGGCATCAACAAGACTCAGAATATAATGAATCATTGCTGGTGGACCAAGAAAGAGTAGGCCCCCTTTTGAATAAATTTTCCAAATAGAGGTTTTTGTGTTTAACTGAAATCTTGGAGAATAACATATTTCTATTTATTTCAACCAGGAAATGAGAGATCAGGCACTTGAGGCACAGGAACAGAGACGGTTAAAGGTAAATGATGTCAATTAATTAATGAAATATTGTCTGTTATTTTTTTTATTTTTTTTACACATTCTGATACTTTAAAAAATATTTATAGATGTAACCTAAAGGAAAACTGAAGAAAGTGAGTGGTATTGTCAAAAATAAAGCAATGAAACAGATAAACAAGTTTATTTGTGATTGTTTCATAGCAGTTAAATTACATTCTAAAGCTCAAGAAAGTACAGCCCCACCCATATACGAACCCCAGTTGGAGAGGAGACATTGTTGTATTTTGTGTGAATGCAGCTGAAGCACTCATTTCATCCTGACTGCTATAGCCTCACTGTTACGGTTTACCAGGGCAAACCGTGAAACGTGGGTGGATCCGCTATTCGGAACGACAAGGTCGGGGCGGGGATAAGGTGTAACAAAGTTTATTCAGCCACACACAGGTAAACGTAACATTACACCGGCGGCTGCGGAGGTGGGGCCTGACGTCACAGCGTCTGACGTCAGCGAGGCCGTGTTCCAATCCGCAGCGTCGAGCAGGGTGGAGTGTGGCTGAATATCCGATGAATCAACAGACGGGACGTAGAAACTGAAAACCAAGGCATGAACACAGGAACAAACGGAGACGAGGTGCTACAGGACGAGACGAGAACTGGACGAGGTGCAACACAAAGACAGGGCGTGGAGATCAGGACGTGGTGAGACTAGCAACAGGGCGAGATAGGGAGCATGGCAAGACTAAGAACAGGGCGAGACAAAGTACAAGGCGTGACTAGGGGTGAGGGCCAGAGTGGACGAGGCGTGACAAGGGTCGGTGCACAAACCAAGACCAACTAGCCGGGAGTGACGGGAGTGAGCTGCTTAAATAGGGAACAGTGATCAGGAACCCAGGTGTGCATAATTACAGGGGCGTGAACACAGAGACCAACCCACACCATGTGACCAAAATAAACCGTGACCATGTGACAATAACAAAGCATGACATGACAGAACTAACCACGTGACCATAACAAAGCATAACTAAGACTTACACATAACACAGCATGACAAAGGTTAAATGCAAACATGACAATAACAATGCTCTAAATGCAACACATGACAATAACAATACTCTAAACACAACATGACAATAATCAAAACGAAACACGGAAACATAAATCCAGACAATACGCAAAACGGGACCATAGCATAACATGACTGAGAACTACACACAACAGGTGACACTAACAACGCATACATGATATTAAACACGACACACGAACATAACTAAGTCAAACTAAGAATACACACAACATGACACTGACAAGGTAATACATGATACTAAACCAACACGCGAACATAACCAAGCATAACTAAGAATACAAACAGATGACACTGACGAGGTATACATATTCGTGGACAAGACAAGGCATACATAATTGCAAACGGACTGTGCTAAATGAGGGGCGGGGCTACCCCTGGAGGCACCGCCCCTCCATGACCAACCATAACACTCACTACTTTACATGCATTTTTTTTTTAGCCCTCTTCAACTTGGTAAAACAAACACAGTCTTGCCATAGCGAGCAAAGTAGAGATGGTGACAGTAATTAAATCTGGTTCAAACATCAAATTGCTTAAAGGTTGACGTTCAGAGACATGCACGTCAAAAAAAAAATAATAATAATAAAAATACAGATGCCACTTAATACAGAGAATGTAGCACACTTCTAGTAGGTCATATATTTTGTCCTGTTGATTTGGCCTTTTAAAATTCATGCATGTATTACTTGTGTGTTATAGGCAATTGAGACAAGACAGAGCAGAATGGTTGCTTTTGAAGAGCCTGTTGATGGAGTGCCACTCAAATTAAAATTTCCAAATGGGCTGGTGAAGACCAGAAAATTTCTCTTGTCTGAATCTATACAGATAATGAACTTTTGCTACATCATTGTTAACCTCTAAGAGATAGATGAGCAGTGATGCAAGGTTCAGAAGTAGCATTTATAAATATTATAGATTTAAAGTCCTGTCTCTGTTCTTTGCTTTAGACATTGTTTGATTTTGCTGGACAGGAAGAAATGGCCAGTGAGGTTTATTGTCTAATTGAAGCATCATCAAATAAAATACTTGAAAGTACACTGTCAGGATCCATTGAACACTACAACATCAAAGGGTTTTCAACCTTCTATGTTCAGTGGATGGATACACTCTCTGTACAGGTGAACAGCAATGTCATACAGAACATTTTCAATCTTTGATACCTTTTTGTTTACAGTTTTTTTGAATGACTGAAAGGATAATACCTGCCTGACTGCATTGTGCCAACTGTAAAGGAGGAGGGAGGTTGGTTTTCAGGGTTTGGTCTAGTCTCCTTATCTCCTTATCCTTATCTCAGTGATGGGAAATTCTAATGGTTTAGAATATGTTATACAATTGTGGACAATGTATGCTTTCAACTTTTCCAACTTTTTTGGAACACTTTGGAGAAGGCTCGTTTCTATTTTAGTGTGACTTACAAGGTTGGGTAAGTTTGGTGATCCCCAGCATCAACCACATCAAACACCTTAGGGAACTAAAATGCAAATTGTGAGCCAGTCCCTCTTGTCCAACATCCCTCCCCCATGCCAGACCTCACAAATGTTCATCTGGAAAATTGGACGAAATTCCAATGTATAAACTCTGAAATCTTGTTGAAAGCAATAATAATGCTTAAAATAGGATGTAAAAAAAACGCTCCTATAGGTGTAATGTGTTGGTGTCCTAATATTTTTTCCCATATATTTTGTATTAAGTTGTTCTGTGTTTGTGTTTATTTTGCCTCAAATTCAGGAGCCCAGTAGCGCTTACCCTGCTGCAGGCCAACGTAGCCTTTCACCAGCTCCCACTCTTCCCCACCAGTCCACTGCACCATCTCCTTCACTTCAACCAACTCTTCAAACAATAGAGGACTATGAATCCTCATCAACAAAGTATGCTTCTTTTATTTGAATATGTATTTTATAACCTAAACCTTTCTTATTTAGTTCAGTTAAGTGTTTGCTTTCATGTTACAGCATTAATCTGCAAGCTGTCTTGATGAGGCTTCTCAACAAAGTGGATCTCACATCAAATCAAACAAGCAATCAAATAAACATTTGCAGAGACAACATTTTGCAGGGAAGTATTCAAGCATTTAAACGCCGTCGTTTTGACCCAGGTGCAAAGCTGGATGTAATTTTTGTTGACAATGAGGAGACTGGAGAAGGGGCTGTTGATGATGGTGGGCCAACCAGGGAATATCTAAGGTTGCTAATGAAGGCAATACAGCACTCAAAGGTATTTGATGAACCTGAGAATAGTAGGCTGTTGGCACTTGATACTCATGGTAAGTAATTTTAGTTTTCTTTACTTTTGAACATGTTGAATAGTCTGCACAAAACTGGTTATTTAATGTAGTGTTTATTAAATGGGTATGATATTAAATTATGTTTTTCAGCTCTTAAAACTGGACTGTATGCATTGATTGGAAAAATGGTAACAGTAGGCATAATTCATGGTGGGGTTGGTCCACACTTTTTCTCTGACCGTCTTTTTCTTCAGCTCTGTGGCAAATCTCCACCTCCTGCCTCACTGGATGAAGTTGGAGACCAGAGCTTCAGAGATAAGTTAATAAAGGTGTGTATTACAATTCAAATTAAATATTGATCATTTTAAAACATTTGGTCCCTAATGGATGCCTTGAAAAAAAAATCATAAGATTTTGGTATCAACTTTCTGCAAGGCTACGGCTAATTGTAGGATGTTGAATGTAAAACATTTTATCAAAGTAGTACTACTCCCATTATTTATTCATTTTAGATAAAAGAAGCAGGTACTGTCCATAAGGCAAATGATGCAATCAGAGAGGCGGAGGATAGCCTGAGTATGGTGGGAGCTTTGAGGTTCATTTCATCGTTGGAGCACAGAGATTCCCTGTCCAGTCTGTAACAGATTACTTTGTTGATGGATGAATACATGCAGCATTGAGACAGTAAGTTTATCAATCAAGGCAAAATTAAGGGATGTGAACTTGTGAAGTTAAATATAAATATTCAATTTTGTGCGTTTCTCTTCAGGCTCTCTTGGTTTTCTTGATGAGCTTAGAGCTTACCCTGAAATCTTTAAGGACCTGTTCACCAATGTGTCACAACCACTAGAGGCAAAAGACTTGTCCGCATTGTTTGAAGTTGATTTCTCAGCCCCTGGAAGCAACAAACGGCGGTTGGAAAATCAGAACATCTGTTTCTGGAGAGACTGGTTAATTGATGTTGAGGATATGTAATTTTTGTAAAGTTCAACTAAACTACATAGTCCAACATACATGGACTGTCCCAATAATTTTAATTTATTATGAGGTACAGTTATTAAATGCTTTAATTGTGAAATGCCTTCACAATTTTACCATAAATGTTTCAATATTCTTTCTTCTGGCATCTATTTAGAGGGTGAATGCAACCCCTTGACACTGGAAATGGTGCTGGAGTTTGCCTCTGGAGCTTCAGCTGTGCCTCCCCTGGGTTTCCCCAACCGTCCTATTATCGAATTTCTCCACAATAAAGACAAAATCTTTCCAGAGGCAAATACATGTGTTATAGTGCTCAGACTGCCTATACACAGTCAATATGAGAAATTCAGAATCTGTATGACTGAAGGAATATTGCAGGCTCCAGGTTTTGGCCTAGCATAATGTTTAAGATATTGTATGTTTGGTAAATAAATGTAAAACTGAAGGTTAATTATAAAATAATTATATAGTATGCCATATTGTTAAAAAGTAAAGCTTCTTTCCAGTACATTTTGTCACCGTTTCAGTGAATGCTAAAACAAAATGTAAAATTTCTATACTATTATAGCCAAACCAATAACTACATTTTTTTTCAGATATTTACTGATATTTGAAAAACAAACATTTGATACTGATATAATTATTTTTATTATTTCTATGTGATTATTACTGTAATTAACACATTTTGCATCAGAGACATCCCAAAAATGTTAACTGAAAATATCACACATTTTTACCTTATTATTTATTAGCAGAATACATTAAATCATATTACTCAAATCATGTAGCAGATTCAAAAAAATGAGTGGAGTCAACACCAGTCCATTTAATGTTGGTCCTCAGATATACTGATTGGGCCCAAACTATTACTTTCAGGCCTCACAAGCATATTGGCAATCTCTATGCAACAAGTCTGATATTTTTGGTTGGTGTCTGAAATGTCATCAATTGCCTGCATCACCACTTGCTGTTGCTGTGGCGTGAGTTGGATTCTGGGTTCTTCCACAACTACAGCTGGGAAATGGTCATCATCCAGAGTTGGTAAAGTGTCGATCCCATGATGTGCCAAAAGCGCTTCCAAACTTTGTTCTCTGTAAGGATCCTCACCAAAAACATTGTTAATGGCTGTGCAGTCCATCTCTATATTGCTCAGCAATAAACCTGCAATCCAGATTTGGACAGGTGTTCTGTTGTTTTCTGTGCCGAGACTGTGATTATTCCAGGCTTCTCTGAAATTGTCTAATCTTTTCTGAATTTCTGGCAGAAAGACAATATGCAATGACACTTTGTGGATGTCATCCTCAGGATCAAGAAGTTCACAGTTCTCAAGATTGTAGAATGTATCATAGAAAGTCTGTAGAACATGCAAAAATACATCTCTCCAAAGCCGTTCTATTCGTTGGTTATGGACAGACTCTCCTGTGATATGACTCCTCCTCTCCACACCTTGAACAAGATTCATGAACAATGCTATTTGTGAATTCTCTCCTCCATAGTCTGATCTGACTCTGGAAGGAAGGCCATATAGGCATGTAGCTTTCACAAACTGTGTAAACACTGTTGAGGCGCAATTATTTGTGTTGCAATTCAAATAAGTAATAAGACGAGAGCTTCCATCAATGGCTCCATGGATTACCAAGCCCCACCTTGTGATAAAAAAGTAACAAAGAATTTATTGTCAATGTAACAGATTGATGCAGTTGGATTTTATGTCAGATTGCATTTTTTAACATTGATTGTTTAATTAAATCTATTAAGTCTGTCTGCAGTCTTCATACAACATACATGACAAATACCTTATAAGTCACATATTTCCATCAACGTGCCATAAGCTGTTGGAATGTGAAACATGGTACACTCTTCTCATCACAGCACTGCTCCATCTGCGTGCAGCTGCAGCAGGATTTATCTGAGTCAACACGTCTTGTACTCTACGCCGTGGAACCAACAGCCCCTCAGCATGCAGAAAACCTCTTAAGGCTCATTTATGCTCAACGTTAAATACGGAGACGGATACGGACGGAGCCTTTTGTCCGTACTCTGCATTCATTTCGTACGTAATTTGCACGTTTTCTGAAAGCTTGCGGATGCGGACAGGACGGAGCAATACCACTGGAAACCGTGGGGGCAGTGCATGATGCGACCACTTCCATATGTACACGAAGGAGAAGAAAAACATGGCGGAACTTTTTGAAGACCGGTTATACGAGTGTGTGCGCAATTTTAATCATTTATATGATGTTACTTCGCCGGGGCACAGGGACAAACAGTTGTTACAAAGCAAAGCAAGTTATCGAATGCCCTGGCAGACATCCGAAAGTATTGGAAATGACGTTCGTCATCAATTTCCCTCATTGGGCGGACAAGTGAATAAAATTCTCCATCCAAATGTCGCGACCTGTTCAGTGGCCTCTCAGACCACCGCCTCTACAACGCTGCCTTTTTTGTCGTTTTTGCAATTTGTACAAAATCAGAAGTTCCTCCGCCGTCGCCATGTTTGATTTTTACTCTAAACTGCCCTCTAATGGATGTAGTGTTCAACAACCATATCAACGGAGCTGACGCAAGAAAGTATGTGGGCAGTAACTGTTATAACGCATGAAACGCACGCACACAATTTCGTACGCAGAGGGAGTATAAATGAGGCTTTATCATCTACAAAACAAACCAAAGATTTTTTAGGCTAATTGGATTGCAGTAAAACAAACTTTTTATATTTCATAGAAACACAAAAAATTCTGTACCTCACTACCTGTATTAGGATAAAGACCATGAAGTCTTGTAATTTTTAGGATGAGTTCTTCATCCATCACCAGCAAGTGTCTCCGCACAGACACTCCAAGCTGCTTTGTTTTTTTATATTAAAAGGATGAGGAGCAACCAAACATGCCAGCCATTTGCCTAATTGTGTATCCTTGTCTCAGGAGAAACTCTATTTGCTGAATTGAAATATCAATGGTTGATCTGCCACGGCCTCCTAAAAACATACACATGTTTTATATATTTTTATATATGTTTTACAATAAAACATTTTAATGTAGAATAAAGTCCATTAAAAATAATGTTTGCAAGAATTACCCCAGAAGGTAAAATGACTGCTCTAAATTGCCCCATCTAATATATGAGTGAGTAAGTGAGTGAGAGAGAGAGAGTGTGTATGTGTGAGTGAGTGTTGTGTCCAGCAATAGATTTGCACCCTGTCCTGGTTGTATCTGCCCAGCGCCCGAAACACAACTGGATGGCCAAGGGGAACCCCACCACGACCCAAGTACAGGATAAAGTGGATTATAATGAATTAATGAAATGAATGGCATAACCTAGGGGGACTACCATCAAACCCCAAATTCGCTAGATGTTTTTCAGTTGCAATAATAATTTTAATTAATTTGTACACCCACATAAGCTCAATCACGTTCATTAATGCTAATTAAGCCGAAACACTAGACTACATGCTGTTTTCAACACAAAACTTTTTGACCCTCAAATCAAAAACTTACCTGAACGAATTCGACGAGCAGAGAAGGTCATTGGGGAATGTTGTTGTGAATTTAAAATCATTTCTCTGATCCCCAGGAGAGTGTCTTTTAATTTGTTTGCCGTCTCTGTAGAAAGTTGGTCAGCAATTCTCTCTGCATTGATAATCGCGGCATCTATTGTGCGTAGTTCCCTTTGACCGCATATACCTTGCCTATATGCGCGTTCAATTGCGAGACATTTCCGCTGTATTTTTGTGACCACTTGCTCCGCCATGTTACACTTTTATTCTGAAAAAACTTTATTGTAAAATCCGACCAATTGCTTTATGGCCCGCCCACATATCCGAAATGAACATGCAAATGAGAGCACATATCCGAAAATGGCAAGCCGTTTTAACATTTAAATATCGCAAGCCGTTTTAACATTTAAATGGTAATTGTTGATATCTGAAATAGAACACCACATTTTTACTAGTAACAATTCCATTTCAACATGTGAAAATGCAATTGTAGATATCTGAAATTGTTATTCTTACTAGTTACAAGAGAATTTCAGATATCAACAATTAAATTAATGATATCTGTAAGCCGAATATTCACTAGTTAAAATGTTATTTCTACGTGTAAAAATATGTATTGTTACATGTAAAAATTGTATTATAGATATCTTAAATTAAATTACTGATATGTTGGGCCTGGAATTGTAACTAGTGGAAATGTAATTTCAGATGTCTGAAATTACATTTCAGATATCTAAAACTGCATTTCAGATATCTGAAATGGCAATTTTTACTAGTGAAAATTATGTTGTTACTAGTAACAATTGTATTTAAGATATCTACAATTCCTTTTGTAACTAGTAAAAATTGAATTGCAGATCTCAAAAAATGAGTTTCCACTAGTAAAAATGAAAAACCTGTTTTAACATGTAAGAACTAATATGCAAATGAGGTTACATATCCAAAACTAATATGCAAATTAGGGCACATATCCGAAATTACATTTTCACATGTAACAACTCATATGCAAATGAGTGCACATATCTGAAACTAATATTCAAATTTAGGCGACAGCCGACCAATGGTTTTGTGTTCTGACTCTGACGTCATTATGCAAATTACGCGGTTGACGTAATCTCCCATCGACCAAAAACACAGAAATGAAAACGCAACAAAATCCAAACGGAGGCTAATTTGTGCCACTGATTTAATTGATATTATTATTATTATTATTATTATTATTATTATTATTATTATCATTATTATTATTATTATTATTATTATTATTATTATTATTATATTCCGTTACAGTTATACACTCATTGAATACATTTAGTAAATAAATGGTAGCGTCTCGGCAGTTATATATACACAGTGGTATATACACAAAACATATTTGTGTAAAACATAAAAAAGTAAGAATTGTTGTTGCAATCATTTTCTCTAGTATGTTTCACAGAAGCAGCGTGTTTACGGCACACCTGGCGCTTGCTGGGGCTGTATACTGTATGTCCGTTGCATGTTCACCAACATGCTCTATGAATGAATTATTGTGTATGTTGTACAGTTAAATTTATTTTAAATAAATCCTGATTATAATTCCCATTTATTTATTTATTTATTTATTTATTTATTTTTAGTTACTGTTTAGAGTATTACTTTTAGAAATAGCTATTTTATATACAGCACAAACTGACGCCAGGACGCACATAATGAATAATAATGATTAAGTGCTGTTTTAGTACATAATTTATTTGAAAACCTGCTTTCTGTTCTGCAGCCTGATAGTTGGTATTTAAATTCAGGGCTTGGATTTTCTGTGACGAATTATCGTATCAATAACGGCACCATAACATGAGGATTGACGCGCGAGAATTGACGCGCACACACGCACGGCATATAAGTATGCGGCTTTATCCAAAGTAGGGTATAGGATCGATTACCGTTTGGCTAAATAGAACAACAACTCAATACAATGAGTTCATTGCGTATACACGTATTACCGAAAGTGTAATAAACATGATGTTAAAACCTGCGTAGCAACAATTTATTTTCCATTTTATATCAGTGGAGCCATGTACTATTCTTACCACGACTAACATACACGCACACCATCTATCTATCTATCTATCTATCTATCTATCTATCTATCTATCTATCTATCTATCTATCTAGCATCTATCGAGAGAGAGAGAGAGAGAAAGAGAGAGAGAGAGAGAGAGAGAGAGAGAGAGTAATGTGCAAAAGTTTTAGACAGATGTGAAAAAATGCTGTAAACTAAGAATGCTTTCAAAAATATAAATAATTAATTATTTTTTTAAATCAATTTGCAAAATGCAAAGTGAGTGACCCCAAGCATACAGCCAATATCATGAAGAAATATCTACAGTGTAAAGAAGAAGAAGAAAAAGAAGAAGAAATTCTCGAAGTGATGGTATGGCCCCCACAGAGCCCTGATCTCAACATCATTGAGTCTGTCTGGGATTACATGAAGAGACAGAATAACTATTAAATAAACTATTAACACTTCCATTTTTTAAAGCATTCATAGTTTACAGCATTTATTTATTTGCACCTGCCTAAAACTTCTGTACATTACTGTATTATATATATAAACACCTATAATTTTAGTGTGGGAGGTTTCACAGCTAAATTGGACCAGCCTTGTGGCCAATCTTCATTAATTGCACATTGTACCAGTAAGAGCAGAGTGTGAAGGTTCAATTAGCAGGGTAAGAGCACAGCTTTGCTTAAAATATTGCAATGCACACAACATGGGTGACATGCCAAAGTTCAAAAGAGGACAAATTGGTGCAGGTCTTGCTGGCATATTTGTGACCAAGACAGCAAGACACCAGCTCTAAATATTATTGAGCCACTTTGGGGTGTTTTGGAGGAACGAGTCAGGAAACATTTAACTCCACCAGCATCACATAGTGACCTGGCCACTATACTGCAAGAAGAATGGCTTAAAATCCATCTGACCACTGTGCAGGACTTTCATATGTCATTCCTAAGACAATTTGAAACTGTATTGGCCACAAAAGGAGGCCCTACACCATACGAATAAATTATTGTGTTTCAGGTGTTTCAGTTTCATTGTCCAACCCCTGTATATATACAGTCAAGTAAAAAAAAATTAGGCCACCATATTAAAGTCAGCTCTTTATTAAGAAATGTTCACATATCAATGCCCAATATTGTTTTTGTATATTTATGAAAAAAAAGTTATTGAATTGAATTAAATTAAACAACCAAAATTAACATTGTTTTACTCATAAAACAAAGGTTCTGAACAAAAATGCATATTATAATGGAAGAAAATTTTAGGACACTCTACCCTCTAATAACTAGTGTTGCCCCCTTTGGGCACTTCAGTGAGACCATTTTTGTGGCCAACTACCCTCTGACATTGATTTGAAGAAAGTTTGCCCAGCTCTTCAATGCAGAATTATTTTAGCTGTTAGATGTTTGAGGGGACTATTGCATGTAAAGCTTGTTTTAAATCACTGCACAGCATCTCAGTTTAATTAAAATCTGGACTGACTGGGCCATTCCAGGACGCTCCACTTCTTAGGTTTTAGCCAGTCCTTGGTCGATTTACTGGTATGTTTTGGGTCATTGTCATGTTGCCAGACCTGGGCATGTTCACAGTTGTTTTGAATGTCCTCCACTTGGTGGAATGGCTGATGTCAAATTATTTTGAGATGTTTTTAATTTCCCCACCAGACCACATTCTTCTTTTTGAGGACCTCAGGCAATCTCTTTGGATCTCACCATGGTGCTCATTCTTACTTCAACAGTCAGTGACACACCAAACTAAATTTCTAAAGAGTTTTAAATTGTGCAAGGCAATGCTGGCTTATGATGTTCTGATCATGTGCACCTGATATGATACACCTGTTTGTGATCTTAAATATTTTAAGTGAGTCAATATATAGTACCTAATTAATTAGTGACCTAATTTAGCAGAAATTGGATTAATTTTTTAATTACATTTGACATAAAGTTGTCAAAAGGCAATGTATATATATGTGTGTGTGTGTGTGTGTGTGTTCTCTCTTGCTTATGTCAATAGATTATCCTATATATATATATATATATATGTAATGGTCTCACGACCAAGCGAAGCGGATCCGCTACTCGGAGACAACGAGCTGAACGCAGGTACAGTCAACAGTGGAGTTTATTAAGTCCAAGCACGGCAAACACAAGCAAAGGACGAGGAGCGGGTGAGGCGAGGAGTGATGACGTCAACGGGAGTGATACAAATGAACAGGGTACCGGAACGAAGTGCACTAGGCGAGGCGAACAGCACATAGACAGTCAAAACACGAGACGAGGTAATCAGGGCTAAACAAAACGTGGACGGCTAGTAGTGTCAAGGCAGGCAATGGCATGGCACGAGACAAACTGGCGGTGAGTGACGGGCGTGTAGGGTATTTATAAGGAAATGGTGACTAATCCCAGGTGCGCGTGATTACGGGGGCGTGACACAAAACACCACGTGACAACACAAACCATGACATATATATATATTGATATATATTGATATATATTGATATAGATAGATAAATATATCACACACACATATGTGTTTACAGACAGCGACATACAGACAGATAGATAGGTAGCAATTCAACTGTATTTTTGTGACCACTTGCTCCACTACGTTACACTTTTATTCTGAAACAACTTTATTGTAAAATCCGACCAATGGCTTAATGGCCCGCCCACATATCCGAAATGAACATGCAAATGAGAGCACATATCGGAAACTAATATGCAAATTAAGGCGAATGTCGACCAATAGCTTTGTGGCGCCGCCCACATATCCGAAATGGCGGTATGCAAATGAGGGCGAAAGGCGTCCAATGGCTTTGTGGCACGCCCACATATCCGAAATAAACATGCAAATGAGAGCACATATCCGAAATGGTAATTGTTGATATCTGAAATAGAACACCACATTTTTACTAGTAACAATTCCATTTCAACATGTGAAAATGCAATTGTAGATATCTGAAATTGTTATTCTTACTAGTTATAAGAGAATTTCAGATATCAACAATTAAATTAATGATATCTGTAAGTCAATTTTCACTAGTTAAAATGTCATTTCTACATGTAAAAATATGTATTGTTACATGTAAAAATTGTATTATAGATATCTTCATGTGACATTTCTTACATGTGGAAATTGTATTTTCACTAGTGGAAATGCAATTTCCACTACTGAAAATTAAACCTGTTACTAGTTAGCCTGACATATTAAATGTTAAAACGGCTTGCCATAGTCACCCTAGTGTAGCAAGATGAATTAGATTTAAAATGTAGAGAACTGTGATAAACCAAATCTAAACGGCGAAGTATAGAAAAGTCAGCATGCTTAAATATAAGATGAAGATCCACGTAATCTAACTCATCTAAAAATGTAGCTTTTACCAGTTATTTTGAGAGGCTAAATGAAGGCAGTTCCTATTATGATACTAAAACCAAGTAGTCTAACCTTTAATTTATTAATAGACTTTCATTACGTGCTCTGCAGGAGAGCGTTTCAACCATCCTAATACTTATGTACAGTTGTGATCAAATTTATTCAACCCCCACTGAAATAAAGTGTTTTGGCCAGTTTGACATTGATTTGGATCATTTCAGTCATCTTATTTACAATTATATCAAAGAGGCACTTATAAATTAGACAAATATAACATAATATTTATGATGGAATAACCACAAATGTCTTTACTGTGCTCACATCATTATCAGTTTTATTCAACCCCCTAGTGACATTATTTTTTAGTACTTAGTACAACATCCTTTTCCAGTTATGACAGCTTTCAAGCGTGAAGCATAGCTTGACACAAGTGTCTTGCAGCGACCTATGGGTATCTTAGCCCATTCTTCATGGGCAAAAGCCTCCAGTTCAGTCACATTCTTAGGCTTGCGCACTGCAACTGCCTTCTTTAGGTCCCACCAGAGGTTCTCAATTCGATTTAAGTCTGGTGATTGCGATGGCCACTCTAGAATGTTCCAGCCTTTCATGTTCAACCATGCTCTAGTGGACTTGGATGTGTGCTTCGGATCATTGTCCTGTTGGAAGGTCCAACGTCTCCCAAGCCGCAGGTTTGTGACTGACTCCATCACATTTTCCTCCAAGATCTCCTGGTACTGAAGGGAATTCATGGTACCCTGCACACGTTGAAGCTTTCCTGTACCATTAGAAGCAAAACAGCCCCAAAGCATAATTGACCCCCCGCCATGCTTCACAGTAGGCAAGGTGTTCTTTTGTTCATAAACCTGGTTCTTCCTCCTCCAAACATAGCGCTGGTCCATTGTCCCAAACAGTTCTAATTTAGTTTCATCTGACCACAGTACACTGTCCCAAAACCTTTGTGGCTTGTCCACATGACTTTTGGCATACTGCAGTCGACTTTTCTTGTTCTTTGGAGTCAGCAAGGGGGTGCGCCTGGGAGTTCTGGCATAGAGGTCTTCGTTATGCAGTGCGCGCCTTATTGTCTGAGCTGAAACTTCAGTGCCCACATCTGACAGGTCTTTTTTCAGTTCCTTAGCAGTCACGCGGGGATTTTTCTCCACATTACGCTTCAGGTAGCGCACAGCAGTCGCGGTCAGGATCTTCTTTCTGCCACGACCAGGTAACGTTTCCACTGTGCCCTTTAACTTGAACTTGCGAATGATACTTCCGATAGTGTCTCTTGGAATATTTAACAACTTCGCAATCTTTTCATATCCATTGCCATTCTTGTGAAGAGCAATAACCTCTTCTCTTGTCTTCTGGGACCATTCTCTTGCCTCCACCATGCTTGTAAACACACCAGTAGATGTCTAGAAGGAGCTGAGTATCACAGTCCTTTTAAATCTGCCTAATTGGTGCTTATCATGCTTGATTGCTGCTTGTTGACATCCACAGGTCTTTTCAATACCTGATTGAAAACACTGGAATGAACCTCTGTTCTTATGAGTGGTAGTTGTAAAGGGGTTGAATAATTGTGTCAATGAAGAAATCACAAAAAGGCCATTTAATACTTTATGACAAAAACAATTGATGCTATCTTAGTTGCATTTAGTTCTTTAACAAGTCCTTGTAAGATTTCATTATGAACACAATTACAAATGTGCACTGAATTCCATAAAACCCTTCGCAGCATTGGGGGTTGAATAAATTTGATCACAACTGTAATTATAGGCTGGCAGCCTTCCTTTTTCAGTCCCTTTTAAAGCATGTATACCAACAGGAATCACCGAGTGAGCTCTGGAAAAGGTCATGAATTTGGTTTTGGAACCAACTTCAGTCCATCCAGAGAGGCTTGTAGATGGTGAAAGGCAGTCTGGAATTTAGCAAAGAAGAGGCAACTAAATGGACTATTGTATAATCCGTACAAATATGCAGTTTAGCTTTTGGCATGCCCTTTCCAATAACCTAGGGTCGCGGGAGGGTGGGGGTGTTCCCATGCCCATCAGCGTATCGGGTGCTGAGCAGATACACCCAGGACCGCTGGGCACATGCTCACTCACACAGGCACACTCCATATGGGGCAATTTGAAGAATTCAATTCACCTGGATCAATGTTTTTGGACTATGGGAGAAAACCGGAGAACCCAGAGGAAACCCACGTGGACATGGAGAGAACACCTTTCCATTAAAAAAAAGATTATTATTATTATTATTATTATTATTATTAATATAGGAGCTACAATTATCTCCTATTATATAGGAGCAACAATTATCTGTACATGGCTGTCCTACATTGTTGTTGCTGCCTGGCCGCTCAAGGAGGATGAGTCCCCCACTGAGTCTTGGTCCTCCCAAGGTTTCTTCCTTAAATAACAACATAAAAGGGAGTTTTTTCTTGCCACTGTCGCTTCGGCTTGCTCTTTGGGGGTTTAAAGGCTTTTCATTCTGTAAAGCTGCTTTGTGACAATGTACTGTTGTAAAAAGCGCTATATAAATAAATTACTTAAACTTGAACTTGAACAATTGAATCTTATCTATATACAGATATATACAAATATACAGACATTCATCTATTTAACAATTTTATTACTGTTTTTTTTTTCATGGATGAAACCAGCCAGCCAGTAAGTCCAAGATTCATCATTTACATTCAGCTTCTAAATTTAACAATTACAATATTAAACCAATTTCCGTTTTTTTTGTTAAAGTTTTCTGCCATGTTTTCATAATTATTCCCAACTCTGCACATCATTAAGGATGATGCATCGGTGATAAATGGACATGGTTAAAGCAATTCTTTAAACTTAAAAAAAAAATTTCTGCACCTAGATTTTAGGTAAACTAAAGATAATTGTTTGGTGCGCTTCACAATCTCCAGGGAAGAGCCATCGATGTTTAGTGACGAGTGATCCCTTCCTGTTCCTCCAAAGTTGATGAGCATCTTGACCGTCCATTAGCCATTGCACCTCCCTAGGACAAAAATCCTGTCTCTAGTCCTCAATGTTGTCCACATTTGTTAGAATCTTAAATTACCATTTAATTTTTTCAAAACATTGCTGCTTAAGGTAAACTTGTGTGTATATATATATATATATATATATATATATATATATATATATATATATATATATATATATATATATACCCATATATAAACCCATATATAAACATGTACATATAAGTTTAAATAAGCAATATATTATTATTGATACCAGAAATATTTATTAACTTGCACATGTATGTTAATAACATAATGTTTAGTTTAGTTGAATAAATCTAGATAAAACTTTTGATTGGATTGAGTATATAACCACAAACCTTTTAATGGTGATGCTTATTTAATGGGTCCACCAATAAACCTAGCCGGAGCACTGGGGGAGATGGCAGATGATTAGTACTGTAGGGGTGCTAGAAGCTATTTAAAAAATTCTATTTAAAAAGTTACAATGCTACTTGTTGTAGGATTAATGTCTTTATACTAAACAACATTGTCTGTTGCTAGTCGTTTCAATGAGTGCCATTGAGCATAATCCTTCCTCCTCTCTCTTTAATGTGAGAAGAGTTTTTTCACGCACATATGTACTCTTTTTCCAAGTCAACTTTTCTTTTATTTTTTGAGAGTTTCAAAAGTGACATTTTTGCTAACAAAATGTTTTTGCTGGGAATGGTGAGCGCATGCGAAGCGGAGTTCCACATCCACTTTACCTTCTGTACCTGCTATTCCCCTTCCTGCCACCGGTGGCGCTCAAAGTTCTTCTCCAGAGTTCTGATTACTACTTCTTGTTTATCTTTCTATCTCGCTGTTCGGTTGGGTTGGCTGTTTGCGTCTGATCTTCGGTAATGCGTTCCCCTGCTACCTTCTGTTCTATGGATTACCTCTCTGGAGAGTTCGGTTTCCCGAGTGTCAGCGATCATCTTCATTGCGGCGCTACACCATCAGTACATTTACTGGGGTTTGAGCGCTGTTTTCAATAAACCAGTTGTAGAATGTTGTGCTGTAACATGGGCACTTGTTGCTTAAGGTATGCGTTGCGGGAGGACGAATAAAGGTGTGACACATGAGAGATGTATGATACATGTGGAAAAGAGTAAAGCGATTCGGAGTTCCTATTACTACACGAGTCTGTGTCTTTCATTAACACCAGCGACACGGATGTGGCCCGCGGGCCGGCACTTTAAGACCCCTGCTCTTGAGAGTATGTAAAGTGCAAATGTGTCATGCATTACTATGTGGAACTGCAAAAGGAGAGGAGTATGCAAGTTGTGTATGTTTAATAAACGAGAGTTCAAACTGAACGCAAATCTTACGCTGTCTTCTTTTTGTATCCTGTCATCCAACACCCTGTATTCCAGGGTAACATAACTGTTGCGATCCAACCATGGGAGGTGTAAGACATGATTCTGTTGGTGTGTGTAAATAAAGAACATTTTCTGGTAAACATGGCAACCCAACTCATGATCTCTTCCTGTAATTTGATACATTAATCTTTTTTTCTAAAAGACCAGGGTGGTGTTTCATTTTAAAATACTGTCAATAGTTTTTGCTGGTGCTGGTTTGTAACCAGAACAGTCACTAAGAAAGCGTTATTTTGTTTGTGTTTCACTTTCCCATTCTGATTACATGTGTGAATTCAGCTGAACCCAGCTGAACAGAACTATGATATCAGAGCTTCCAGTGGTTAAGTCTGCCCCGGAGGAGTGTAGGCACTGGCTGAAAGACACAAGGGCACACTTTTCAGGTCTAAACCGACCACAACAACCTGGCGTACATCTAGTAGGCCAATCATCTTAATCCTTGCCAAGCCAAATTAACCCCCATCAACAAGTGCTGTGGCACCAATGTTTTTAGCCATGATTAAGGACATGGAGGTGGTTAGGGTGGTGGTGGAGAGCCGATAATCAGCTGTGGCAACTACTAGTGGCAATACAATACAATATTTGCTAGATAGTCACGTCCCATCACATGGAACATTAAAAAAAGTATTTAACCAAGCCCTTTAACTGGAACCAGGTTCCAATAATGGTCCAACTGTTACGTGCAAGCACGTATTCAGATTGTGACCGTTCGCTGTTGGGAGGAGTCGGGACTGCCGGGACCCGCCCTTCCCCGGAACAGTAGGAATCACAACTTCTCTAACAAAAGGGAAGCGGATGCATCGTTTGGACGGGGGGAGAACTGTTTGTGTGTTTCGAACTACGTGAAGGTCGGGTTCCCCCCCCCCTTTTGGGTGTTTTGCATGAACACGAACTTTTGTCGTGTTATAGACCGGGTTGTATACGGAGTTTGGGCAGGTAAGCACGAGCGCGCTCCTACATCACACATGATTAGGAAACGCCAACTGTCTAGATACACTAGGTAAGCGGTAAGTGCCAGCCCCTGTACTTAGGTTTGAGTGATAGGCTTAGAGTAGCCAGCCATTTGTGTTACCGGACTGTTTTTCTGTTATTAGATGAGCGGGAGGGGCCGTATTAAGTATAGGGAAGTGGTTTTGGTTTGATGTTTTCTTTCCTTTGGCACTACCTTAGCCCAACTTTGCACCCTGTGTTAATTGTGATCGTATTATTTGGTTCAACGTTCAGTATTGTACAGTATGTGGTTTAATGTCAAGTATCGTATTGTATGTGGCTCAATGTTAAGTGTTGTATAGTATGATTGTTTCACCGTGTCTACACCAGTAAATGTTTGTAAATACACCGGAGCTATTGACGTGTCTAGTGTGATTCTTTTGAGCTGCGTTACTCCACCGAGTTGACAGGTTTCCACCTTTTGGGGTTGTGCACATTGGACAGCGGCCAATTACTGCCCTCTCACGAAAGTTCGGGGCGGGTGGTAACAAGTGGGGGCTCGTCCGGGATATATATTATTTCTATATATATCTTACCTGTGGCCAAGTTCCTTTGTGTGTTAGTGGATCATAGTGTAGCCTGTGCTATCTGTTAGTAGTGCTATTTAAAAATGGCTATGTTTGATTTACGGTCATTTTTATCCAATCCTTCTTTGGAAGAGCTGGATAATTGTCGGAAGGAGCATTTGTTAGAAATAGCAAAACATTTTGATATTCCAATACCAACGCAGCTGGTTAAAAAAGACATTAAGAAAATCATAATAGAAACAATGTTCGAGCTGCACATTTTTGGTACGGCTACAGGGCCGGTACAGTCCATGGAGCCTACTACACCTACAGAGGTGGGTGGGGAGGACGCTGAACCCAAATTTCCTCAAGTTAAAGCCACATTACCTAGGTTCGACCCGTTGTCGCCACAAACATCGGGGTCGAGAGATACCGCTCGTGTAAAAATGCGTTTGGCACGTTTGGAAATGGAAATGAGGGAACGAGCAGAGCAGAGGCAGGCTGAATATGAATTAAAACTGGCAATTCGTCGTATGGAGCTGGATGTGGAAAAGGAAGTTCGTTTACGGGAGTTGGAGGTAAAGGTGCAAGGGTACACCTCACAAAAGCATCCTGTTCCAAGCCCACCTGAGGTAGCGGTACCAGGTCCTGGTCCTTCGGCGTCTTCTCCCGTCCAACCTGTGTATGAGGAAGTTGGGGATGCAAATGCTTCATTCTCTATTACCAGGCATGTTGATTTAGTACCGCCGTTTAGAGAAACTGATGTAGATACCTACTTTAGTGTATTCGAAAGAATTGCCCTCTCTCTAAAGTGGCCAAGGGAGTTGTGGACTCTGTTGTTGCAGTGTAAGCTGGTAGGAAAGGCACAGGATGTGTGTTCATCATTGTCCTTGCCTGAGAGTATGGACTATGATATGGTGAAGGCAGCTATTCTGCGGGCTTATGAGCTGGTGCCTGAGGCTTATCGACAGAGGTTTCGATCTTTTCGTAAGACACAAACTCAAACCTATGTGGAGTTTGCTAGGGAGAAGGCATTACTTTTTGATAAGTGGGTAGCTGCTAGTAAAGTTAATGATAAGGAGACATTACGGGAGTTACTGCTCTTAGAAGATTTCAAAAACTCCTTGCCCGAGCGTGTTACAACTTATTTGAATGAGTGTAAGGTTACTACTCTTTCGCAAGCGGCCATTTTAGCAGATGAGTTTGTTCTGACACATAAGACTTTGTTTTTGCCAAGGCCTAAACATTTAAGTCCCAGTGAACAAAAATCTACACATGAACAGCGCAGGACTGTGAGCCCTCCTGGACATATGAAACAAAGGGGAGGGACTATTGAGTGTTTCTACTGTCATAAGCTAGGCCATATAGCCGCTGAGTGTCTGACTTTAAAACGTAGACAGGAGAAACCCGATAAAAAGGCTGGTGACAGACAACCCAAAGGGATGGGATTGGTAAAGACCATCTCCCAGGAGTCAGTGGTAACGGCAGATGATGGTTATAAGCCTTTTATTTTACAGGGAAGTGTGTCAAGCCCTCATGCTGGTACTGAGGAGAAGAGCATTGTTATTTTGCGGGACACCGGTGCTGCCCAGTCGTTTATTCGGGAAGGTATACTCCCTTTGTCTGACCAAACCTTTAGTGGGTTATATGCCTTATGTCAAGGGTTGGGAATGCAATATGTAAGGGTGCCGTTACATTATGTAAATCTTAAATCAGCTGTGGTAAGCGGCAACATTAAAGTTGGTGTGCGACCTGAGTTCCCTATTAAAGGGGTGGATTTTATTTTGGGAAATGACTTGGCAGGAGGAAAGGTTGTTCCATTAATCGAGGTGTCCAAGCATTGTACGGATTGTCGATCTGATGAACTGGCAGGCCGTCTTCCAGATGTCTTCTCAGCATGTGTTGTGACTCGGTCCCAGGCAAAATACACTGATGACGTCTTAGATCTGTCTGATTCATTTTTCATACGTGATACAATTTTAGAGGCACCTCACCGGAGAACTGAAGGAGGTTGGGCAGTAGGATCGTGGCATGGAAAGAAATTTAGTAGAAAGGAATTGAGCTCTGCTCAACACACGGATCCCAATTTAGATCGCTGTTTTAAGGCTGTGCAGCATCAGACGGATGGAGATGGGAAGCAGGGGGACTTCTTTTTAGAGGATGGTTTGTTGATGCGTAGATGGATTCCAAGGTTCAGTGAGGGTAAAGATGCTGTTTTCCAGATTGTTGTTCCATCTACTTTACGGTCTGTGGTTTTAAGTGTGGCCCATGATCACCCTTGGTCTGGACATTTGGGAATTATGAAAACCTATATTCGAGTGCTAAAACATTTTTTTTGGCCTGGTTTAAGAAAAGATGTGAGCAAGTATTGTACTTCCTGTGAAGTCTGTCAAAGGGTGGGCAAGCCCAATCAAGTAATACCTCCTGCTCCTTTACACCCTATTCCTATAATGGGGGAGCCCTTTGAAAGAGTTTTAGTTGATTGTGTGGGGCCGTTACCTAAAACTAAGACTGGAAATCAGTTTTTACTAACAGTAATGTGTACTGCTACACGTTTTCCGGAGGCCATCCCCTTACGTCGGATTACGGCACAGACCGTAGTTAAAGCCCTGATTAAATTTTTTACTACGTTCGGCATACCAAAAGTTGTTCAAACTGATAGAGGCTCCAACTTTACTTCTAAGTTATTTGCACAAATCATTCAGTTGCTGGGCGTTCAACATCACACGGCAAGCCCATACCACCCGGAGTCGCAGGGGGCCTTAGAACGCTTTCATCAGACTTTAAAGTCTATGCTAAAAAAGTTTTGTCTAGACAGTGGCAAAGATTGGGATGAGGGGGTGCCACTGGTTCTATTTGCTGCTCGTGAAGCATGTCACGAATCTTTGGGGTTTAGCCCTGCTGAGCTTGTTTTCGGACATTCTGTGAGAGGTCCTATGAAAGTATTAAAAGAAGCTTTCTTGTCCCCTAAAACTCAGATAGACAATGTTTTAAACTATACCAGCTCATTCCGTGAACGGTGGCATCGGGCTTGTGAATGTGCAAGAAAAATGCTCGATAAAGCTCAAGGAAAAATGAAACGTTGGTTTGATAGGAAGGCAGTGTCTCGTGAGTTTAATGTGGGTGACAAAGTGCTGGTACTCTTGCCCATTATGGGGTCATCTATGACATCTAAGTTTGTCGGGTCATACAAAAGAAGTTAAGTGAGACTGATTATGTTATTGAAACCCCAGATCGTCGTCAGAAAAATCGGGTCTGTCATATAAATATGCTAAAGGCATTCTTGGAACGGGAAGATCCCAAAGGTGACCTTTCTGGTAGCACCCCACATAACGCAAGCGAGAAGATGACGGTAGAAGCAATGGCTTTGTGTGGGTCGTTTGGTATGGAGGCGGAGGAAGGTTCAGGAAAGCCAACAGCAACTCCTCCAGGGGCAAGACTAGCCAACTCCCAATTGCTGAAAGCACTTGAGTCCGACAACTCTACACTGGTGGGACATTTGCCAGAGGATCAGAAAAGGGATATTGTGAATTTAATTAAAGAATTTGCATCCATCTTTTCAGATATCCCTACACAAACAACCGCGAATTAGCTGTTTGTACAAGTTTGCCCTCAAGTTATTTAATGGGGACACTTTATCCAGCTCACTGCCCACCCTGGCAATACTCATACAGCTAAATTGATTTATGGGCGATTCTGGGTTTGGAGCAGGATACCTGTAATTTTGCAGTGTCCTCTTGGGTGCATGCACAAAATAAAGAGTTCCGTTCTTGTTTTGTGGGTCTTCTGCTTTCGCTTCTCTCAATTGACTTGAACCATGTCTTTGAACTGTGGGAGGAAACCAGAGAACCCGGAGGAAACCCACGCAGACAACATGGAGACTCCACCCAGATGGGGATTTGAACCGGGAATCCCTAGTGCTGAGAGACAGACGTGCTTACCACTAAGCCACCATGCCGCCATGTACACATATTGCAATTCAAATTCAAATACATTTTGTACATTGTACATTCAAATACATTTAGTGTTTGCTCAGTGCTTGCTACCAGAAACTTGACAGTGCTTCTTCTGACACAAATTTGAGCCACATTTGCTTTAAGCGAGTTTGCAGTAGACACTCTGATGATGGACTGGAGATGGGCATCGGTCAGTCTGGATCTGTGCTTGGATTCATAAAATTTTACAGTTGAGAAGAGTTTTTCACACACATATGTACTTTTTTTCCAAGTCAACTTTTCTTTTATTTTTTGAGAGTTTCGAAAGTGACATTTTTGCTAACAAAATGTTTTTGCTGAGAATGGTGAGCGCATGCGTAGCGTAGTGTCACACCCACGTTACCTTCTGTACCTGTTATTCCCCATCCTGCCACTGGTGATGCTCGGAGTTCTTCTTCAGAGTTATAAATTTTCTGTTTATCTCTCTATCTCGCTGTTCGGTTGTGTTGGCTGTTAGCGTCTGATCTTTGGTAATGCGTCCTCTGCTATCTTCTGTTCTATGGATTACCTCTCTGGAGAGTTCGGTTTCCTGAGTGTCAGCGATCATCTCCATTGCAGCGTTACACCATCAGTACATTTACTGGGGTTTGAGCGCTGTTTTCAATAAACCAGTTGTAGAATGTTGTGCTGTAACATGGGCACTATGCTTAAGGTATGCGTTGCGGGAGGACGAATAAAGGTGTGACACACGAGAGATGTACGATACATGTGGAAGAGTAAAGCGATTCAGAGTTCCTATTACTACACGAGTCTGTGTCTTTCATTAGCACCAGAGACATGTCTACACCATCAGCGACTGTTACACTGTTCATCGACTTTGGCTTAGTTTCTGAGTACAACCCGTTACACACAGAGCGAACACCCGTTACATGCAGCTTATGAGTGGGATGGGCTTCGCACCAGGCGCTAATCACCCTGCAACGCAGCATAAGCACGAAAATAAAGACAACACACAAACACCACATTACAAATTAAGATAAAATATAAAAAATAACATAATAATGTATAAATAATTAAACCAAATTGCGGGGCAGATTATAATTATATATATATATATATATATATATATATATATATATATATATATATATATATATATACATACACACTCACCGGCCACTTTATTAGGTACACCTGTCCAACTGCTCGTTAATACTTAATTTCTAATCAGCCAATCACATGGCGGCAACTCAATGCATTTAGGCATGTAGACATGGTCAAGACAATCTCCTGCAGTTCAAACTGAGCATCAGTATGGGGAAGAAAGGTGATTTGAGTGCCTTTGAACGTGGCATGGTTGTTGGTGCCAGAAGGGCTGGTCTGAGTATTTCAGAAACTGCTGATCTACTGGGATTTTCACGCACAACCATCTCTAGGGTTTACAGAGAATGGTCCGAAAAAGAAAAAAACATCCAGTGAGCGGCAGTTCTGTGGGCGGAAATGCCTTGTTGATGCCAGAGGAGAATGGCCAGACTGGTTCGAGCTGATAGAAAGGCAACAGTGACTCAAATAGCTACCCGTTACAACCAAGGTAGGCAGAAGAGCATCTCTGAATGCACAGTACGTCGAACTTTGAGGCAGATGGGCTACAGCAGCAGAAGACCACACCGGGTGCCACTCCTTTCAGCTAAGAACAGGAAACTGAGGCTACAATTTGCACAAGCTCATCGAAATTGGACAATAGAAGATTGGAAAAATGTTGCCTGGTCTGATGTGTCTCGATTTCTGCTGCGACATTCGGATGGTAGGGTCAGAATTTGGCGTCAACAACATGAAATCATGGATCCATCCTGCCTTGTATCAACGGTTCAGGCTGGTGGTGGTGGTGTCATGGTGTGGGGAATATTTTCTTGGCACTCTTTGGGCTTGGTACCAATTGAGCATCGTTGCAACGCCACAGCCTACCTGAGTATTGTTGCTGACCATGTCCATCCCTTTATGACCACAATGTACCCAACATCTGATGGCTACTTTCAGCAGGATAATGCGCCATGTCATAAAGCTGGAATCATCTCAGACTGGTTTCTTGAACATGACAATGAGTTCACTGTACTCAAATGGCCTCCACAGTCACCAGATCTCAATCCAATAGAGCATATTTGGGATGTGATGGAACGGGGGATTTGCATCATGGATGTGCAGCCGACAAATCTGCGGCAACTGTGTGATGCCATCATGTCAATATGGACCAAACTCTCTGAGGAATGCTTCCAGCACCTTGTTGAATCTATGCCACGAAGAATTGAGGCAGTTCGGAAGGCAAAAGGGGGTCCAACCTGTTGACGACTCTTAACTTCTGAGTCGTCGAGCAGATGAACAGGGGAAACTTATGCCCGACGCGCTTCCATTAAGACATAAATCCATGATTCAGTTAACGTCGCTTTATTGTATATCCAAGCGTTGCAAATTAATCAGTTCATGCATAATCCACACTTCGTGATCTAGTCCACGAGCAGAGTTCATTAACAGTTCCAACTTTCCAAAAACAAGCGATCTAGCGGTCAGCAAAAGTAGGCTTTTCCCCTTCACCCCTCCACCTGGCTCCCAAGTGAACAGGTGATATTACCTTCATCAACACCACGTGACCCAACCAGTGCAAGCGACCAATCAAATGTACACAAACCCACGCCCATCCACTACATTCCGGCCCCTAATTATTACAAAACTACACAGTAATAATTACACATTAAATACCATACCCATAATATATAACAATACAATACAATTCTCAAAGTAACATGATGTGCTAAAGAGTTCAATTATTTCCTCTTTCTTCTTCTCATCAGTCGGTCAGTCGATCATGGGCCAGAGGTTACCATCACTTAGCCCAGATATAAAGTCAGTCAGTGAAGAAGATCTAGTAACGTTATCAATGTTGAATCATATTGTATTCACGTCAAGTTGGTTCATGAGTCAGAAGTCTCCTGAAGAAGGCATATCTTAGTGACAGGTCTGCATACAAGGCTGGTTGAGGTCTTAATCCAGACCTGACGTACAAGCCCTTTCTTGTCTGGGGCAGTTGCTGTAACTCTGCCAATGATCCATGAACCACGAGGTGCAGAGTCATCCACAATAAGGACCATGTCACCAGGAACGAAGTTACGTTTGATTCGTACCCATTTCTGGCGCTGTTGAAGTTGTGGCAAATATTCTTTAATCCATCTTTTCCAGAATATATCAGATATATATTGGACTTGTCTCCATCTTTTACGTGCATAAAGGTCATTTTTCTGGAACAGACCAGGTGGTAAGCACGGATTGGACTTGAAAAGGAGAAGGTGGTTTGGTGTCAAAGCTTCCAAATCATTTGGATCGGTGGATTCCTGTGTAATGGGCCTACTATTAAGAATTGATTCCACTTCACAAAGGGCAGTTTGGAGTCCCTCCTCATCCAATTGCTGTACCTGCAAGGTAGAATTTAGGACCTTTCTGATGGAACGAATCAACCGCTCCCATGCTCCACCATGGTGCGATCCAGTTGGGGGGTTGAAGATCCATTTAATTTCCTTCAAGGCCAATGCATCAGTAATCTTTTCTTGATTCCATTCTTGCATGGCTCGTCTCAGCTCGCGCTCTGGACGTCTCGTTATTTATATATTTTAGCACTGAGGTACTGTCCGTCCAGAATACTGAATCCAGGAGAGGTAGCCTTAGCTCCTTCTTCCACAATCTATCCATGCGAGCTGCAACTACAGCCGCTGTCAACTCCATACGAGGTATTGTCATTGATTTTAGAGGTGCCACCCTGGACTTCCCCATTATGAAGGAACGATGTATATGTGAGCAACTGTTGTGTAGCTGCAGGTAGGTGACAGCACCATACCCTTTCTCACTCGCGTCCGCAAAGTAATGCAACTGAGCAGTGGTCGTGTCTCCAAAGTCAGAAGGTTTTAAACATCGTCTGATGGAAAGGTTGTCTAACAGGTGCAATTCTTCCACCCAGTCTTTCCACTCTTGAGCAACTGTAGATGGTATAGCATTGTCCCATCCTATCCCCTTCTGGCATAGGTCTTGAAGGATTCGCTTGGCTTTAAAAATTACAGGAGCAAGGAACCCTAAAGGATCGTAAAAGGAGCTCACTATAGAAAGGATCCCTCTACGGGTCAATGGTCTATTTGGAATAGATATGCGAAACTTAAACACATCTGACTGCACACACCACCGCACTCCCAATGCTCGCTCAACAGGCAAGAGGTCATAGTCCAGGTTAAAGTCCTTAACTTCCTTTGCTCTTTCTTCCTCAGGTATTATGGTCAGAACACTGCGTCATAACTTATCCATTTCGTCAAGCGGAAGCCACCCCTAGCACAGATGGCTTTAAGAACTGCCTAAAGGGATATAGCTTCTTCTTCAGAGGCAATGGAAGCTAGGCAGTCATCCACATAAAAGTTATATAGGATTGTGTCAATCACCCGCTGGCTGAAGTACATTTTGTTGTCTTCCACACATTTCCGTAGAGCATAGTTGGCACAGCTCGAAGAAGATGTCGCCCCGAACAAATGGACTACCATCCTGTACACTTGCATAGTCTGACTGAAGTTGCCACCGGGCCACAAGAGAAATCTCAGCAGATCGGAATCTTCTTCTGGAACACGCACTTGATGAAACATGGCTTCAATGTCTGACATCAACGCAACAGGCTCTTTTCTGAACCTAGTCAATACACCGACCAAAGTATTTGTCATGTCAGGAACACTCAGCAGCTGTGCATTAAGAGAAACGCCTTGATATGACGCTGCAAAGTCGAAGACAACCCGGATCTTCCTTTTAGTAGGATGGTAAACACCATGGTGTGGGATATACCAAACCTTTCTGTCTCTGCGTTCCAGTTCTGTGATTGGCACTCTTTGTGCATATCCTTTAGATATGAGATCATTCATAAAGGAAGTGTAGTCTTTATGGAAACCTTTGTCTCTTATAAACCTTCTCTTTAAACTTGAGGCACGTTGTTCCGCAATTGCACGGTTGTCAGGCATTCTTATGTCTCGATCCTTCAAAGGCAGAGGAATGCTGTAGTGCCCATCACTCATGGTCACGGTCTCACTGGCCAACTTAGAATCTTCCCTCGATAACCCCTGCTGCTCATCTTGGCTGCTCTCTGGGAAGTCCATCTTGAACTGTTGTTTCCATAGCTCATCAAGTGTAACAGCAGAAATTCTGTTGGCAGTAACTGTTGACTGACATCCTGGACTTCCACAGCATTCTCCATCAAGTGGCCCATTTACTGTCCAACCGAGCACGGTTTTAATGGCAAAGGGTCCATCATCCACACTTCGGATGACCTCCTGAGGCTCCAAGGCTTTGGGCATGTTCATGCCAATCAAAAGCTCCACTTGTGCCTTAATTTCTGGCAAATGAACATGCTTCAAGTATGGCCAGTCACTCAAATCCCGTTGTCTTGGGATGTTACATGTATTCACAGGCATTTTAAGTTGAGTGAAAAGGTCAGGCATTTCACAATAGATGTCACTGTCCAAACCAGCAACTTCCAGATCAGTCACAATAAAGGTGTCCACCACCTTTTCTTGACCCATAGTGCGCAACAGGATTCTAGTCTTCCTTCCAGCTAGATTCAGCTTGTCCAAAAGACCCATTGTACAAAAGGACGCCGAACTCCCTGGGTCCAGAAAGGCATACGTTTCCACTAATTTTTGGCTTTTCTTTGATTTTACTTTAACGGGTATGATGGCAAGCTTACAGACTTCTTCACCGGCCCCAGTAAGTTGCAAATTAATCAGTTCATGCATAATCCACACTTCGTGATCTAGTCCACGAGCAGAGTTCATTAACAGTTCCAACTTTCCAAAAACAAGCGATCTAGCGGTCAGCAAAAGTAGGCTTTTCCCCTTCACCCCTCCACCTGGCTCCCAAGTGAACAGGTGATATTACCTTCATCAACACCACGTGACCCAACCAGTGCAAGCGACCAATCAAATGTACACAAACCCACGCCCATCCACTACACAACCCGTTACTAGAATGGTGTACCTAATAAAGTGGCCGGTGAGTGTATATATATATATATATATATATATATATATATATATATATATATATATATATATATATATATACATTTTATTTTTACATTTTTTATTTTTTTTAATGCTTATTTTGTTAACCCTTAAGGGGCCAAAAAAGACTGCTTCTCAAAGTACGGGCCGGCACTTTAAGACCCCTGCCTTAGACCAAGCTACCATCCACCAAGGAGATGCTGCATTGTGATTAAAGTAAACAAACAGAAATAGTTCATTAAAAAAAACTGTACAATCAAAAATATAAAAGAAAACATGAGCGAACCATAAAATCCTAATTTGTTAAACATGAACACATTCAGAAATTGATGCTGCAAAACAAAAATTTAAATTTAAATTTAAAATTAAAGATTGGCAACATGTCCTGTGTGTATCTGCCCTGACTCTGGTTTCCAGATTCAAATTGCAGGTATTAAGGTTACATCTACCAACAAAAAACATCTAACAATGTTTCTAAACCGGTTTTACCTGTTAATGTTCATGCCATAAAAAATAGATTCTGCTTAAAGGCTTGGTTTGTAGATTAAATAATAATAAAAAAAAAAAATAATAATAACAATTCTCTATTCCTAATTACAAGAATTATCAGCGTGATCTACCCTATGTATTTATTCAGAATAAGAATCAGAATAATTTATTAATCCCTGGGAGGAAATTGCAGTTTTCAATGCTTCCATAATTTCCATAACTGTTTATAATGAGTACTGGTTAAATAACAATAACAATTGTAGCAGGTTAGTCTTAATACCAGCGAACCAATAAAAAAGAAAAAAATCTATTTATTGTTCTTTTTAAAGGTTAATTAGTTGTTATTTCAAAATTTCAAATAACAAAGCACAAAGATGATTGACTCATTAAATGCTTCCTATGTAAATCTGAAAACAATATGTAATTCCAAATGCAGATATAAATGATCAAGCAATTGATTTCGAGGTGACAGGTATCATATAAAACAAGGCATTTAATTATTATATCTGCTCTAATGACTACTGGAATAATACAACAAAACCGATCTGGTGCCTCAATTTAAAAAAAAAAAAAAAACTAAAGAAAAAATATTTTAACCAATGCTAAGCCTCATTTAACAGATGCGGGCCTTTATACTCTTAAAGGTTAAGGTAATGGACTTGATCGGAGATATGGAGGATAAAATTTAAAAAACAATATATTTTAAATTACATGTATTTATAATATATATATATTATTTATATATTATAAATTTTAAGGTTTTTATTACAAAAGTGCCTTCAGTTGAATAAAAATAAAAAGTATGAGAATGAAATGCAGAAGCTTCCCCCCACCCCCCATAGATACAGCTAATGTGGTAATGTTATAATTCACTACTTTGTAAACCATTCACTGTACTAATATAATAGAGCATGAACATGATGCATTAAGTGCGTGATTTAAACTTGTTAACCGTAAGAGAAAATCTTTATCTTAAGTCTAAATCTTAAAACAGCATTTCTGTTATGCATGGTTCATTAAGCCTTCTGCGCTATTTGTTTTTTGAGAAATCAGATCACTGACACATGAGTAGAATCCGCTTACATCCTTCAAATAAGCAGGTGCTTATTTGCAGGTAATCAGAACAATGGCATGTAAATAATGCATTCTTCCTACCACTGAAGTGAAAATGACGTAACACCAGTTTTACCTGAGGGTAAGGTTGCCACCACGGCTCCTCTGGGCCATGACCACAATGATGAGCACACTCATTTATGCAGACACACACAAACACACAATATATGGGGCAATTTAGAGCATTCAATTTACCTTGAATCCTTTTTTTTGACTGGGGAGAAAACCAGAGAACCCGGAGAAAACCCACGCAGACACAGGGTGAACATGGAAATCCCTATGCCCATCCAAGAGAGTCAGTGACTGTGTATGTATGTATGTGTATGTTTGTGTATTTTACTCTATGGAGGGTCAGTGAGTGGGTGTGTATTTCCTGTGTGGGGAGTCAGTGTGTGTGTGTGTGTTTTACTGTATGGAGACTCAGTGACCGTGTGTTTTTTTACTCTGTGGAGAGTCAATGACTCTGTGTGTGTGTGTGTGTGTGTGTGTGTGTGTGTGTGTGTGTGTGTGTGTGTGTGTGTGTGTTCTTCTGGTAATCATTACGTTGTGGGGACATTTGTCTGTTTACATAGTCATCTTATGAGGACCTCTTGCGTTGTGGGGAACAAAAGTCTAGTCTCCAAACAAGAAACCATTTTAAATGACTTTAAAAAAGGTTTTCTGATAGTGCTTATGAAGTTTTAAGCTTTGGCCCATACCTCATGATTTTCTGTGTGTGTGTGTGTGTGTGTGTGTGGCGGAGTTCAGTTTCTTCCCCTATAGTTTATGAGTGTTATTACATGTTACACACTACAGGTACAGTTAGAAGAGTACGAGAGGAAGTTTTAACTATTTGAACTAAGTCAGACAGATATGGAGGAGCAAGGTTATGAATAATCTTAAAAGTTACCAGAAGAGTTTTGTAATCTAAGTAAAACTTAATTGGTAACCAATGAAGCTGCTGCAAGACCAGAGTGATCATCAAAGAATAAATTTGTGCAGAGGATCAACAGGAAAACAAAAGGTAAGCACATGTATATACATATCTCTCAAATTATTTTACTTAGCTCCACTTAGTTTGCAGAATAGTGAGCAAGTTTATACATGAAGTGTACAAGTGTATATTATATAAATTATTTAACTTTCTTTTTAGTTAGATATACTTTCTTAGTAATACTTGTTGTTAGGATTAATAAATAAATACCTAAATAATGCAATTTCTCCATTTTTAGGACTAAAAGTATCATAGTAAGTACTTAATTAAGCATATAAACATAATTGTAGCTAGTAAGTATCATATAAAATTATACTAGTTCCATAAAATATATTTTTTGAAATGTATAAAATGTAAGTGGGTATAACATGTGAAGTTCAGCAAAGTGACTAAAACATACAAAATAAACTGAAATGTTGGCATCACTTTTCTTAAAGGCGGAGGACCAATTTAGCTGTGTGCAAACATAGTTTCAAATAGATCACTTTCACTTTTCACTCTCACTTTTGTCATAATGTGAAGATTAAAAAGGAGTAACATTTGAAAACTCTTGTTTTTTATTTTGAAAGACACAAACCTTGAAGATTCTGGTGAACTATTTGATTCTACATCAGAGAGTGCAGATGATCACATTCCAGATACCTCCAGTGATGGCGAAGGTGATGCTAGCCATGAACTAAACTTGTCAGCAAAACGTAAGCAAAATGTGGAAATCTCTGGCTTAGGGAATTCCCTGGTTTTTAATACTACATCAGACAGAATCACCATTGACCAACACAGCTGTACATCTGAAGCAGAAGAGCCCAGTTCAAGTCAGAACATAACTGACAGCATAGTTGTTAGTGCAAGCAAAACAATAGGTGGACAAAGAGTGTATGACAAGAAACATTATTGCTTGTATTGCTCTAAAGCTTATTCTAAGATGGAAAGACATCTTCAACATGTACATGAGAATGAATCTGATGTGGCCAAAGCTCTAAGCTTTCCAAAGGCTTCCAAGGAAAGAAAGAACCTGCTAGGTTATATTCGGAACAGAGGAAACTATGCTCACAATGCTGCTGTCTGGAAAGGGGACACTTGTTCCATTTATATGACCACGTGAAGAAGTACAGGGAAATGATTTCATGCACTGTGCATATTGTCAAGCACTATTTAGAAGAAAGGTCCTGTGGCGACACGTGCGTAACTGTCAACTTAGACCTGGATCGGTTGGCCCCAAACCTGGAAAAAAATGTGTTCAGTCTTTGTGTACGTACACTGGGCCTGTGCCTTCACATGTGAGTAAAGAACTATGGGGAGTAATCAGTGCAATGAATCCTGACCCAGTCACAGGTTTATTAAAAAATGACCAAGTCATTATATTAATGTTGGGCAAAACTTGCTGAACAAAGGTGGGAGATATGCTAAGAATCAACAGCATGTGCGAGAGAAGATGCGAGAAATGGGAAGGCACAATGCCAGAAAAGCCACCAGCTTGAAAAAAATGGAAGATCTCATTAATCCTAACAAATACATGGAGATGATCCAAGCTGTTAAGATTACATGTGGGTATGACTATCAAACCAACACGTTTTTGACCCCATCATTAGCAACCAAACTTGGGAATACTCTGGTTAAAGTAAGCAAACTCTTAAAAGCTCAGGGTTTAATCTCAAACAACACAGAACGTTTGAAGAATGCAAATGAGTTTCAAGAGATCCATCAGGAACAGTGGAATGAGCTGATCTCTGCTACAGCATTGAGGAACTTTAGGGAAGCAAAGTGGAATGTACCTACTCTCATGCCTTTTACCGAAGATGTCCAAAAAATGCATGCATATCTTAGTCAAGTGCAAGATGAGTTTTTCAATTTACTTACTGAAAATCCCTCTGCCAAAGCCTGGACAGATCTGGCGAAGGTGTGCCTGGCACAGATCATTCTATTTAATCGACGCAGGGAAGGAGAGGTTGCTAGCATGCCTTTATCTGCATTTTTATCAAGAGACACTTCTGATCACCATGAGGATGTGGACTGGGCACTCTCTGAAGTGGAAAAAAAAACTCTGTAGACACTTCTCAAGGGTTGTCATCAGGGGAAAGCGTGGTCGCCCGGTTCCAATTCTTCTGACTTCAAAAAATGCAGCATGCATTAAAACTGCTTGTTAAGCAGAGAGAAACTTGTGGGGTTCAAACAGACAACAGCTATATGTTTGCAATACCAGAAGCCATGACACATTTACGAGGATCAGACTGCCTTCGCAACTTTGCAAAGATGTGTGGTGCAAAATGTCCTGAGTCTCTGACATCTACCAGATTAAGAAAGCATGCTGCTACTCTTTCACATTTACATTTACATTTAGTCATTTAGCAGACGCTTTTATCCAAAGCGACTTACAAATGAGAACACCACAAGTCAGAAGCCATGGAGAAAACCAACTATACTGTAAGTTCATCAAACCTGATTGTTATTCGAAGCTGCGCCCCCGCTCCCCCCCCTTTTTTTTTTTTTTTTTTTTTTTTTTTTTAAACAGGTATGTGGTAAATAGATGCGTCTTAAGTAGTTTCTTAAAACTGTTTAGAGATTCTGCCTTACGGACAGAGTTGGGAAGATCGTTCCACCATTTTGCAGTGGTGAACGCCACAGAATGAGAATTAGCTCCTCGGTGAGGTGGAATCGCCAGGCGACAATCATCACTGGAGCGAAGTGAACGAGTCGGAGTGTATTTTGAAAAGATAGAGTGAAGGTAAGAGGGGGAAGATCCAGAAATGGTTCTGTATGCCAGAGTCAGCGACTTGTACTGAATGCGAGCAGCTACAGGAAGCCAATGGAGGGAAGTGAGTAATGGAGTGACGTGAGTTCGCTTGGGCTGGTTAAACACGAGTCGGGCTGCAGAGTTTTGAATTAGTTGAAGAGGTCTGATGGTGGAATTTGGGATACCCGCAAGAAGTGCATTACAATAATCAAGCCGGGATAAGACTAGGGCTTGAACAAGCAGTTGGGTAGCATGTTCAGTCAGAAAGGGTCTGATCTTCCTTATGTTATAAAGAAGGAAGTTTCAACTGTGCTAAATATGACAGACACAGAGATGGACCAGCTGGCTAATTTTCTTGGACATGATATAAGGATCCATCGAGAGTTCTATCGACTTCCTGAAAAGACCCTACAACTCGCCAAGATTAGCAAAGTTCTAATGGCGCTTGAGCAAGGAAGATTAGCTGAGTTTTATGGCAAGAACTTGGATGAAATTGGGCTAGATCCTGATGGTATGACATTTTATTTTTACTTTTTTTTTTTTACTATATATTTCTTTTTGTTTGATCTCAGAGTTAAGCTGTAATTTGTATGACTTCTATAGAAAGAGCTGTGGACAGTGATGAAGAGCACAGGAGCATACAGGAGGGAAGCTGTTCATCTGCAGTTAGTGGTATGTCAGTAAATTGCTTTTAAAAGACTATAGTTTTCCCTTATTGTAATAAATTTACTTTCATGTATTTGTTGAGGTCCTAATGTACAATAAGAACTTTATTGATCTGTATTTTTTAATAATTTTCCACAGAGCAATCAGCAGAAATCACACTTTCTTCTAGCTTCAGCAATGAAATGCTGTCACCACAGCCCAAACAACGCAAACAGTCATCAGACAATGAGATGTCATCAGAAGTTAGTGCTATAAGGCCTTCCTTCAAACGTGATCTTATTTTTCATTTCTACTTCCTATATCAGTGATGATTGTCTTTTATTTCTTAAGAAATGTTCAGACAATGTAATACTTCAGCTTATACACATTTTAATTTCAAATGTATTTTTCTAAACACTTTAAGGTAATGCTACCAAGAAGAAGAAAACACCCTTGAAGCAGACAGAGGTGCAAGCTGTGGAAAGGCACATGAGTAGATTTATCACCTCATGTATTGTACCAGCAAAGCACGACTGTGAGAGGTGTTTAAGAGCTGAACCAGAAGTTCTTAAGAACCAGGACTGGAAGAATTTAAAATGTTATGTTTATAATAGAATAACAGCTTATAAAAGATTGCAAAAAATTGCAACATAAATAACATGTAAAATAAAAAAATCCATTGTTATACTAAGTGAGCAAGTGTTAAATTTTTTTTTGTTGTTGTTGAACTGAGTTGAGTTTTATCCCATTACCTGTTGTGGTATGCAGTACCCATTAGCCATGTTTATTAGATTTTTCACAAGTCCCCATATAAGACGATCAAGACATTACTTTGTCTTTTGGGATGTTTAAAGGCGTGTATAAGCTAACAGAACATTGGTTATTGTGCCTGATTTTTTTTGAACCTCTAAAACCTTTAGAAAGGGTGGTCCCCACAATTGATGATCAGAATGTTGGTCCCCATTAAACATGAAAACCAGTATGTGTTTGTGTGTGTGTGTGTGTGTGTGTGTGTGTGTGTGTGTGTGTGTGTGTGTATCTGGGATAATTTGTTAGTCTGCTTTAATATGTTCCTCAATGATCAGGAACCCCACAGAGGAGGTAATAGGGTGGTGGATATTGCTTAATAAATCATTATAATAATTATTTTCTTTTTCATTGATTAACAAACGTCACTATTCAGTGAAGATGGGAAGCAATTCTGTAGGTGGCGGCATTTCACTAAATACCAACCGCCTCGAAACATCAAGAAGAAGAAGCGAAAGCAGAAGCCCGCACTTCGTCTGGAGTTTTAAAAAATTAAATAAAAGCTTTCTTTCTGCACGTCATGAGATCGAGTTCAATTCGTCACTGACGGTCAGATTCTTTATTTATAACACACTGAAAGTTTCGACTGGCTGTTAGTTAGACCCGAAGAAAGAGCGTTTATTTAAGACCTTGTTTGTAATACGTGTGTGCATGTGTGTTTTTACTCTGTGGATAGTCAGTGTGTGTGTGTGTGTGTGTGTGTGTGTGTGTGTTCTGGTAATCATTACGTTGCGGGACATTTGTCTGTTTACATAGTCATCTCATGAGGACCTCTTGCGGTGTGGGGACCAAAATTCTAGTCCCCAAACGGGAAACCATTTTAAATGATTAAAAAAGGTTTTCTGATAGTGCTTATGAAGTTTTAAGCTTTGGCCCATACTGCATGATTTTCTGTGTGTGTGTGTTTTTGTGGCGGAGTACAGTTTCTTCCCCTATAGTTTATGAGTGGTGTTACATGTTACATAACTAAGTCGGGCAGATATGGAGGAGCAAGTTTATGAATAATCTTAAAAGTTACCAGAAGAGTTTTGTAATCTAAGTGGAACTTCATGGGTAACCAGTGAAGCTGCTGCAAGACCAGAGTGATCATCAAAGAAAATATTTGTGCAGAGGATCAACAGGAAAACAAAAGGTAAGCACATTTATATACATATATGTCACGTTAGTCTACCTCGGGCAGAAGCGGTGGCGCGTAGGAAGCGCAGACCGCCACGTAAACACGCGCTGAAGGGAGCCAGGCACGCAGGTAGCCGAAAACAGGTTTATTAAAGGTGCAGTACACCACAAAACAAGAGGTACAGAAGACTACGTGACATAAAACAAACGACCAGCACCAATGACAAAAAACAATGGACATAAATACAAAAAGACACCCGACCACGTGCACAAGACAAACCAATGATAAAGCAGAGTTAATTAAGGAAACTAATAAAGCACAGAACGATAATTAACTAAAACGAATGGGACGAAACACGAAACAGGTGACAGGTGCCCTAGGCACCTGTTACATTACCCCCGCCCCTGCGGTCCTCTGCCCTCCTCGAGCGGGGGGTCCTCCGCCCTCCTCAAGCGGGGCTTGGAAGGCGCCCTCGGGTGGACACACTCTGCAGGTGAGGCGTACCGAACGCCCTCTGGCTGCAAAGTCAGGTGGACGCCCACGGCGGATCAGAAGTGGGCCACGCCCTCGGGCTGCGTGGTCCGGTGGACGCCCACGTCGGGCGCGGGGTTGGCCACGTACTCTGGCTGCGTGGCGAGGCGGGCGCCCCCGTCGGACGAGGAGTGGGCCACGCCCTCTGGCAGCGTGGTCCGGTGGACGCCCACATCAGGCGAGGAGATGGCCACGCACTCTGGCTGCGTGGCGAGGCGGGCGCCCCCTGGCTGCGTGGTCTGGCGGGTGCCCACGTCGGACGAGGAGTGGGCCACGCCCTCTGGCGGCGTGGTCCGGTGGCGTGGGCCCCTGGACCTCGGGCTGGGCGGCGTGCGGCCCCTGGACCTCGGGCTGGGCGGCGTGCGGCCCCTGGACCTCGGGCTGGGCGGCGTGCGGCCCCTGGACCTCGGGCTGGGCGGCGTGCGGCCCCTGGACCTCGGGCTGGGTGGCGTGCGGCCCCTGGACCTCGGGCTGGGCGGCGTGCGGCCCCTGGACCTCGGGCTGGGCGGCGTGCGGCCCCTGGACCTCGGGCTGGGCGGCGTGCGGCCCCTGGACCTCGGGCTGGGCGGCGTGCGGCCCCTGGACCTCGGGCTGGGCGGCGTGCGGCCCCTGGACCTCGGGCTGGGTGGCGTGCGGCCCCTGGACCTCGGGCTGGGCGGCGTGCGGCCCCTGGACCTCGGGCTGGGTGGCGTGCGGCCCCTGGACCTCGAGCTGGGCGGCGTGCGGCCCCTGGACCTCGGGCTGGGTGGCGTGCGGCCCCTGGACCTCGGGCTGGGTGGCGTGCGGCCCCTGGACCTCGAGCTGGGCGGCGTGCGGCCCCTGGACCTCGGGCTGGGCGGCGTGCGGCCCCTGCTGCTCGGGCTGGGTGGCGTGACACCCCCTGGGCTTCGGGATGGGCGGCGTGACGCCCCTGGGCTTCGGGATGGGCGGCGTGACGTCCTTATGGCTCCGGGACGGCGGACTGCGCATAGCGGCGCACTCGCGGACACAGCGGAACGCGCCGTGAGTACGAGGCTACACGGCCCCCGCAAAGAAAAAATTTAAAAAAGTGCTTACCTGGGCTCTGGACTCCCCAAATTTCCTTTGGCTGGTCGTTCTGTCAGGATAGTCTACCTCGGGAAGAAGCGGTGGCGCATCGGAAGCGCAGACCGCCACGTTATAAAAACATAAAACAAACGACCAGCACCAATGACAAAAAACAATGGACATAAATACAAAAAGACACCCGACCACGTGCACAAGACAAACCAATGATAAAGCAGAGTTAATTAACGAAACTAATAAAGCACAGAACGTTAATTAACTAAAACGAACGGGACGAAACACGCAACAGGTGACAGGGCACCTGTTACAATATATAAATATATATATATATATATATGGGACATTTATTTTGAAACCGCGTGCAATTTAACACCATCATTAGTGCTAACAGATCACCTTCAGGTGTAGAGACAGGGGTAGTTGTTAAATCGGGCAACACGGTTCACCATAAGAAACTGTAATGTCGGTGTGTGAAAGGTGCCCCTGTGGAACTGTAATGTGTGAGAAAGGTCCCCCTGAAAGTGTTATTATTCAAGAGTTGAGAACACAGTTTTTCTGAGCAGGATGAAATCATTCATTATTCTTAAAATACTATTTTCATGGATTAAACTATGATGTAAATTGTTATATTGCTTTATTTACAGATTGTGACAAAGTTTCAAGAGGAATTAGACATTTCTGTACCAAGACTGAGGAGGACTAAAAGTATCAAAGTAAGTACTTAATTAAGCATATAAACATAATTGTAGCTAGTAAGTATCATATAAAATTTATCATATAAAATGTTTTTTTTTTATATTTAGATGAAAGACACAAACCTTGAAGATTCTGGTGAACTATTTGATTCTACATCAGAGAGTGCAGATGATAACATTCCAGATACCTCCAGTGATGGCGAAGGTGATGCTAGCCTTGAACTTAACCTGTCAGCAAAACGTAAGCAAAATGTGGATGTCTCTGGCTTAGGGAATTCCCTGGTTTTCAATACTACATCAGACAGAATCACCATTGACCAGCACAGCTGTACATCTGAAGCAGAAGAGCCCAGTTCAAGTCAGAACATAACTGACAGCATAGTTGTTAGTGCAAGCAAAACAATAGGTGGACAAAGAGTGTATGACAAGAAACATTATTGCTTGTATTGCTCTAAACCTTATTCTAAGATGGCAAGACATCTTCAACATGTACATGAGAATGATGTGGCCAAAGCTCTAAGCTTTCCGAAGGCTTCCAAGGAAAGAAAGAACCTGCTAGATTATATTCGCAACAGCGGAAATTATGCTCACAATGCTGCTGTTATGCAGTCTGGAAAGGGGACACTTGTTCCATTTAAACGTCCACGTGAAGAAGTACAGGGAAATGATTTCATGCACTGTGCATATTGTCAAGCACTATTTAGAAGAAAGGTCCTGTGGCGACACGTGCGTAACTGTCAACTTAGGCCTGGATCGGTTGGCCCCAAACCTGGAAAAAACCGTGTTCAGTCTTTGTGTACGTACACTGGGCCTGTGCCTTCACATGTGAGTAAAGAACTATGGGGAGTAATCAGTGCAATGAATCCTGACCCAGTCACAGATTTAATAAAAAATGACCAAGTCATTATTAATGTTTGGCAACACTTGCTGAACAAAGGTGGGAGATCAGCTAAGAATCAACAGCATGTGCGAGAGAAGATGCGAGAAATGGGAAGGCTTATTCACAATGCCAGAAAAGCCACCAGCTTGAAAAAAATGGAAGATCTCATTAATCCTAACAAGTACATGGAGGTGATCCAAGCTGTTAAGATTACATGTGGATATGACTATCAAACCAACACGTTTTTGACCCCATCATTAGCAACCAAACTTGGGAATACTCTGGTTAAATTAAGCAAACTCTTAAAAGCTCAGGATTTAATCTCAAACAACACAGAACTTGTGAAGAATGCAAATGAGTTTCAAGAGATCCATCAGGAAAAGTGGAATGAGCTGATCTCTGCTACAGCATTGAGGAACATTAGGGAAGCAAAGTGGAATGTACCTACTCTCATGCCTTTTACCGAAGATGTCCAAAAATGCATGGATATCTTAGTCAAGTGCAAGATGAGTTTTTCAATTTACTAACTGAAAATCCCTCTGCCAAAGCCTGGACAGATCTGGCGAAGGTGTGCCTGGCACAGATCATTCTATTTAATCGACGCAGGGAAGGAGAGGTTTCTAGCATTCCTTTATCTGCATTTTTATCAAGAGACACTTCTGATCACCATGAGGATGTGGACTGGGCACTCTCTGAAGTGGAAAAAAAACTCTGTAGACACTTCTCAAGGGTTGTCATCAGGGGAAAGCGTGGTCGCCCGGTTCCAATTCTTCTGACTTCAAAAATGCAGCATGCATTAAAACTGCTTGTTAAGCAGAGAGAAACTTGTGGGGTTCATAAAGACAACAGCTATATGTTTGCAAGACCAGAAGCCATGACACATTTACGAGGATCAGACTGCCTTCGCAACTTTGCAAAGATGTGTGGTGCAAAATGTCCTGAGTCTCTGACATCTACCAGATTAAGAAAGCATGCTGCTACTCTTTCAACTGTGCTAAATATAACAGACACAGAGATGGACCAGCTGGCTAATTTTCTTGGACATGATATAAGGATCCATCGAGAGTTCTATCGACTGCCTGATAATTTTCCACAGAGAAATCGGCAGAAATTACACTTTCTTCTAGCTTGAGCAATGAAATGCTGTCACCACAGCCCAAACAACGCAAACAGTCATCAGACAATGAGATGTCATCAGAAGTTAGTGCTATAAGGCCTTCCTTAAAACGTGATCTTATTTTTCATTTCTACTTCCTATGTCAGTGATGATTGTTTTTTTTTTTCTTAAGAAATGTTCAGACAATGTAATACTTCAGCTTATACACATTTTAATTACAAATGTATTTTTCTGACCACTTTAAGGTAACGCTACCAAGAAGAAGAAAACACCCTGGAAGCAGACGGAGGTGAAAGCTGTGGAAAGGCACATGAGTAGATTCATCATCTCATGTATTGTACCAGCAAAGCACGACTGTGAGAGGTGTTTAAGAGCTGAACCAGAAGTTCTTAAGAACCGGGACTGGAAGAATTTAAAACATTATGTTTATAATAGAATAACAGCTTATAAAAGAAAATTGCAACATAAATAACATGTGAAATAAAAAAAATCCATTGTTGTACTAAGTGAACAAGTGTTCGATTTTTTTATTGTTGTTGTTGAACTGAGTTGAGTTTTATCCTATTACCTGCTGTGGTATGCATTCCCCATTAGCCATGTTTATTAGATTTTTCTAATAAAAAAATTTTTTATTAGAAAAATTATTAGATTTTTTTTTTTTTTATTAGATTTTTCTAATAAAAAAAAAATTTTCTAATAGAAGTCCCCATATATGACAATCAAGACATTACTTCGTCTTTTGGGATGTTTAAAGGCGTGTATAAGCTAACGGAACATTGGTTATTGTGCCTGATTTTTTTGAACCTCTAAAACCTTTAGAAAGGGTGGTCCCCACAGTTGATGATCAGAATGTTGGTCCCCGATAAACATGAAAACCAGTATGTGTGTGTGTGTGTGTGTGTGTGTGTGTTACTCTGTCGAGAGTCAGTGACTGTATGTATTGTATGTGTGTTGTATGTATGTTGTATGTGTGTTGTATGTATTTATTTTACTCTGTGGTGTGTGTGTGTGTGTGTGTGTGTGTGTGTGTTTGTGTTTGTGTTTTACTCTGTGGCGAGTCAGTGACTGTGTGCGTATATTTTACTCTGTGAATAGTGAGAGTTTGTCTGAGAGCTTTTTTTTTTATCTCCATCGCTTTAATAGATTTTTGGGGAGTGTGTGCGTTAGGGCTGTATTCAGCTAAGGTTTTTCATAGTCGAATCTGATTCGTCAGATTTTCCCTATAGTCGACTGATAGTCGAATCAGTTAAAATTTCACCACAAGATGGCGCTATAAGCGTGTTTTTTTTAAAGATTTTTTTTTATATTTTACATGTTTTTCTAGAGCACCGTAAATGGGTTAAAGCGCACACATCATTTAAAAAATATATATTAACAGAAATTAGGATGTGTAACAATCACCTGCGGCAGCTGTCCCTCGTTTGCTTTCTGATTATCTCACTTGGGTGATTGGTTGGGTTAGTGCACGTCTTTAATTTGTGGTTACCTTACCTGATGTTGCTTTGTTCGTTTACCCCCTTTCTGTTGGTGCTTCGGCACCACTTTTTAAATAAATTCTAGTTTTGGTTTTTATCCCGGTGTTCCAGTTTTTCTCCATCAGCATTTCTGCCACAGTGTGTTATTGCGCATTCGTTCCGCGCAGGTCGCACTCTGTTTAGACCGGCTTACGTGTAGCCGGATCCCGGGAGACGCTCATGCGCGAGCGGCGTTCGCGATTTCCCCGCTGAGCCGCTCATCTCCGGGGAAAGACGGACATTTGTGACAGGATAATTTTATTTGACAAAAGGCTATATATATATAACGAAAACAAAGACATTTCATGTAAAAACTAATGCTTAGCAGCAGCCATGGGCGCCCCCATGTGATCAAAATGGTACATTCGACTATGAGGTTCATAGTCGACTACGGTTCTCCGAATCGAATCGTCGAATCAGCGAATATTGCAACTCACCCCTAGTGTGCGTGTGTGTGTGTATATATTTTACTCTGTGGAGAGTCTGAGAGTTTGTTTACATGACATCATCATATCCATTGCTTTTGGGGGGAGTAACTCTAATAAAAATGATTAAAGAAAACATAAATAATCAAAATTAAAGGAACATATTTACAATACAAACAATATCATATTTTTTGCATTTTTGATTTGTTTTTAAAGTTTTGTAATGTGATGGAGATGGTGTTATTGTAACATGGTAAACTACCTGGCTAAATATTTTTTAATTAAACCAGTAAATCCTGTTGTGAAGTCTGAATATATACTGTACTATGTATATGTTTAAGTGATGATTTTTTTTTTATTTAAGTATATTTATGTGTGGCCCCATTCCCTTTTTTTAAAAAAAAAAAAAAGATCTGTTTGTTCTTTCAATTTGTGTCCTATTTAATGTTGTATTTCCTCAAAAACATGCATTTTTTTTAACGTGGCATACTGTTAGGTTCAAATCCCAAGCTGACCCAGTCAGCTACCGAAAAATTATGTCCCAATGCTGGTGCCCCCAGATTAGGGTTTAGGTTTGGTTCCAAGGCCCTACCTGAATAAACAGTAACTGTTATGAGCTGAGCCAGCTACCAGTCAGGAAACACAGTGACTTTCCCGATGCTTCAGCTTCTGTCCCTGACGCTAGAGCCCTGTGCAAACATTTGGGAAGAAAAGACAACCACTCGAGTTTTGATCATCAATCCCTCAATTTATTATAATTCCCAGCTCATTTATATAGACATGTGAATAGACAAAACATGGGCATTCTTCCCACAGTCCGCTAGCCAGGTGCATGTGTGACCCCTGCACTTCGTCCCACCAAATGAATGACACAGCCGTCGGATGAAGGGTCTTTACTGTAACAATTTCAGCAAACACATGTTTAACATACAAGATATGTTTGGTCAGCTAGCCAGCCCACAGCAGGGCTGTCTCAGTCTGCTGCATGTCTCACTTCCACAATATACAGACAAACCTCTAAGCCGGTGATCATATAATAATTAACAGTATTAATATAATATTACTTATATTACAGTATTAATATAATTACAAAAATATCAGAAACAAAAATAAAGTCACATTATCCCTGAATCTCGTTACCACATCATCCATTTTTTTATATATTCATAATAGAAAGAACACTGGAAAAGGTGCACAATACTGCCTCCTGATGGTGACAACAACGCTAATGAAATTATGCTAAGCTAGAGCACATTTCAGCATTGCTCTGCAGCATTCATTTAATTAAATTAATTTAATTAACATGACAAAACAACTTAGAAACTCACCTGTAACAATTTCAGCAAACACATGTTTAACATACAAGATATGTTTGGTCAGCTAGCCAGCCTAAACAAAACAGATTAATATAAGTACGGTGCACACGTGTCTTGTCGGCTAAATCAAAATCGCCAAACTGATTTACGAATGGATACATGTGCATCTATTTATAGTTATTAAACTCTGTTAATAAAATAAAAGTAGAGCTGAGCAGTTTAACCGCTATTTTAGCACTCTACTTGGAGCTCTGCTGAGAGACAACTTACCCACAGCAGGGCTGTCTCAGTCTGCTGCAGGTCTCCCAGCATTCACTCTGTTCCATAAGGAGCTGGCAGCTTGACCAACAGGTGGTGCTGAACTCATTTGCAGGAATTTCATCTAACTATTTACATACATATATATACACGCATTTTAACACTGTTACACATGTAAAAGAATCACCGCAGATAGACAATACAACGTATGTCAACATGTAAAACTGTGCGAAACAGGAGTTTAACCACTTTCCACAGAACAGTAACTATTAAAAACAAATTCCTCAGCCAGATGCCAAGGTCAGTTAGCCTTATAAGGGAAAGTAAGGCCTAGAAAATGAAGATTCACAAGATCAATACATAGACATGAAACTTCATAGTACATTATAATAAATGTGTTAAATGATATGAATTGAATGGAATGATATAAATGAAATTAAACGATTGAATGAAATAAACAAACTTTTAAGCATACAACTAACCTGCATCAAATGGCTATAACTAATTCAATCTTTAATAAATCAAGCAAATACATAATCATTATACATTATAACTTACATTACATAGATTATATACAAATATGCCACGTAAGTCGTTTCCAGAGTCATACCTTTGTTTACTTGGGGGCTCGAGATGGAAGTGAACACAAAAAGTGTTTAAAAAAGGGGTGTATGTGGAAAATTATCCAGTTTCCATTGTTTGTGTTTAAAATGTCAGTCAAGTTATTAATTCCATCTAAATTGTAAAATAGGTTTGTGCTAATTGAATTACTATTAGTTTCTTCTAATTTCCCTTTTTTACTAAGCCCAAGTCACCAGCACAGTGGCTTAGTGGTTAGCAGGTTAGCCTCTCTGGTGCTAGGTGGATGCCAATTTAGGTGGAGTTTCCATGGGTTGCCTCAGGGTTCTCCAGTTTACTCCCACAGTCCAACATGGATTTGAGGTAAATTGAATGCTCTAAATTGCCCCATAGAGTGTGTGGGTCTGTGTGAGTGAGTGTGTGTCCAGCAATAGATTGGCGCCCTGTCCTGGGTGTATCGTTCTTTCCTGGATGTACAAGGGGAAACCCCCTGCCCCCATCACGACTCTAGTAGAGGATTTAGCAAAATATATTAAATGAATTCATTAATACTGGGTCTTTAGCAAACAGGTGGACAATCGTTTTGTTGTACGGTTCTCCAAAAACCTGATTCACGTCAGATTTTTATAAATGTTTGAAATCTGCTTAGCCACAAGGGACCAAAGTCGTTGTAAACGTTAATATTGCAGACCTGATATACATGAAATGAACCATAGCAGTAATAATCCTCTCTTAATCACTTGTCAGCTTAATCAGATCAGAACTTTATTTCCACCAAAACATCATCATCCACTGAATCACTGCTGAAGATGAACCATGTCCCTGTGTGTGCTTCGATCCCACACTTGTCCACACGTCCAGCCCGCTCTAATCACGACCTTTACTTTACCAACACTCTCCCCAAACACCTGAATGAGCTTTTGTTACTGACACAGCAGATTTAATGAGATTTTAACTCTAAAAACACGTCGAACACGCAGCTTTCGACTCATAATGCCACCCGCGCTGTTCATTCAGAAACCTATAGAACACGACAGAACGGTGCTGCGACGTCATCACGAGTATTAACAGAAACTATAGGACCTCCTTTAGAGCGCCGTGTGCTTTAAATACTTAATTTCGTGCTTTAATGCTTTTCTTTTTGCCGATTTAAACGACGAGAAAACACAAACGCGCTGCGTCATCGACGCTCAGAAACAGCGCGCGCAGCGAGTTGAGTCTTCACGGTTCTCACATTACCTTTATAGTCCCGCCTCTTCGTGACGGAGGGATCTTTCTGTGTGAAGCAGAGCTCCGCGTTTCAGAGTCTAGTGCCGTTAGCGTTCATTTGCTTTTTCTTCCAGAACGATGGCTGAAGTCGCACCCGCCGCTCCGGCTAAAGCGCCCAAGAAAAAGAGCGCCGCCAAGCCGAAGAAGGCTGGTCCCAACGGCTCTTTTAAGAGCCACCAACATGTGTCTTCAAAGAGTTATTTTCGTTTAACCTCACCAGACATCAAAATCATACTTCATGTCTCTTATCACAGGAATGAAAAGAAAATCACATATATTCAACGTAAATAAAAGTGTGCACAAATATAGTTTACCAATAGATCATAATATAAAGTAATGTGCATGGAACGACAAACTTAATAATACTATTCACTTTAGAAGTTTTTATTTGATTGAACATACTACCTTCTGACAAACAGTGCAAGACTTTTTTTATTTAAATGTAATATATTACATTTTACAGCTTTTAATTTCAATTTCATTACGCTTAATGTTAATTCTTTATTCCACTTCTGTATATATAACCACGAAAAATGGAGCATCTGAAGAAACTGCAAATTCCTATGGGGATTAATAACTCTATTCTGATTTATTTATTTCGTTATTTAAAATTGAAATTAGAGATAATAGAAGAGCCTAATTGTAGGTTCATGGAAATTACTTTAGAATACTACGGTACCATAACGTCATAAAAACAATGTTTTTTATTTTGTGCGTTATTTGGCTTTAAAGTCTGAGTTCGTGAATTTCTAATAATTCAGAACAGAAAGGCGGCAACAGGGAGAAAGAGGAGAGACGGAGGGAATAAGCGAGAGAGGGTTGTGGATGGTGTTGTTGTAGTGACTGACCAGGTTTGTTGTGATTGGTCACCAGAGAAAAACATATTCAGCCAATAGAACGCAAGCAGACTCTGATAAATAAGACCTGCTGGGAGCGCTGACCTTCATTTCACTTTACTTTAAGTAGAGTTGAAAACTACGATGTCTGGAAGAGGAAAGACCGGCGGTAAAGCCAGAGCGAAGGCTAAGACCCGCTCATCCAGGGCTGGACTGCAGTTCCCCGTGGGTCGTGTGCACAGACTTCTCCGTAAAGGCAACTATGCTGAGCGCGTTGGTGCCGGTGCTCCGGTCTATCTGGTCGCCGTGCTGGAGTATCTGACCGCTGAGATCTTGGAGTTGGCCGGTAACGCCGCCCGCGACAACAAGAAGACTCGCATCATCCCGCGTCATTTGCAGCTGGCTGTGCGCAACGACGAGGAACTGAACAAGCTGTTGGGAGGTGTGACCATCGCTCAGGGCGGCGTGCTGCCCAACATTCAGGCGGTTCTTCTGCCCAAGAAAACCGAGAAACCAGCCAAGAGCAAGTAATCGTTTTCTTCACGCTGTCTGCTTCAAACCCAAAGGCTTTTTTAAGAGCCACCCACATTTACCTACAAAGAGTCGATTCTCTTGCTCAGTTAGTCAATATTGGGTATACAAGTTTAAATAAAAGTACCCGATGTAGTCCATTACTTCTATTCTTATACACTAAAAATAAGCACATTAATATATGATGGAGTCGACTATACGTGTTGATGAATCACCTTAAATCCCAATCTCTACTCACTGTGTAGTATTTTTTGTTTATTAAATAACTTACTAACATGAAGCCTATAAATCTACAACAAACAACACTATTACAACATTTAAAAGTATTGGGTGAATGAAGTTTTTAGAAAATGTCAGCGTTAGTACTTAAAGGCTGCATTTGCCTCTGCATTCAGTCTGCTGTATTCAGTATTTCAGTTTGAGAAGTACAGAACTCGCTTCGAAATGGCAAGAACCAAGCAAACCGCCCGCAAATCCACCGGTGGTAAAGCACCCAGGAAGCAGCTGGCCACCAAGGCTGCCCGTAAGAGCGCGCCCGCTACAGGCGGAGTGAAGAAGCCTCATCGTTACAGACCCGGCACCGTGGCTCTGCGAGAGATCCGGCGCTACCAGAAATCCACCGAGCTGCTGATCCGCAAACTGCCCTTCCAGCGTCTGGTGAGAGAAATCGCTCAGGACTTTAAGACCGATCTTCGCTTCCAGAGTTCGGCTGTGATGGCGCTGCAGGAGGCGAGTGAAGCTTATCTGGTCGGCTTGTTCGAAGACACCAACCTGTGCGCCATCCACGCCAAGAGAGTCACCATCATGCCCAAAGACATCCAGCTGGCCCGCCGCATCCGCGGAGAGCGCGCTTAACTTCATCTGTCCGCCTTCTCATTAAACCCAAAGGCTCTTTTAAGAGCCACCTAAGTGTATCAGACAAACGAGCAACTTCTTTGTTTTCTTATATTACTCGTTCCATTTAATTATGAATAATGAAGCTACTTTAATTACCATTATATTACTTTTACGTTGTTTATCTAACAGATGTTTTGTATTACAAATGTTTAAATTCCCAACTGTCCAAGCGTTAAAAGCATTCCATGTTATATTGGTTAAAGTAGCCGTCTCATTTAAAGTCACTCTATTATGTGTATACATGCTGAGGGCTTGACTCGTTTCATTATTAACTGTTGAATAATTTTTTTTTTTTTTAAAAACGAAGTAAACTGACAAGTTAAAAACGTGATACATTGTAATCACGACCTTAACGTAACTTTAATTAAATTGCTTGCTATTTTTGCGTCTGCCTTTCTTTTCCATCCATAACAACGTTTCTAGGGCACTAAATTTTTAACAGATTGCAATTTATGAAACGACTTCAGAAGCCCGCCAACAGAACAATAGGGACGGTTGAAGATTTGAATCGCGGAAGACCGCGGTTCGATTCCCCGACGGGGAGAATGGATTTGTTTTACACTAGTAGTGTAGATCAACAAAGATCTCAAGAAAAAGTTACCTGCAATAAGGATGATTTCGTTGCTTCAGTGGATGACTGGCATTTGGAATAAAATATAAAAGTTTCTCATTTATGTTCAATTATTTTTTTTTTTTTTTTAATTCTCAAGAATAAGAGAAGTGAGCTTTATTGATATTCATGAAATAAAAAAAAATCAAACACAAATGAGAAAAAAACACAGAAGTAAGAATAAAAATAAAAAAGTATACAAAATTATATATATCTAAACACGCATTTTATACGAAAAAAAACTGCAGACACACACTGAGAGCTTAGACACTCACACAGAGAGCTTAGAAACACAAACAGCTGACGATGATTCCATCGTTTGGTACTGAAAGAATGGAAAAGCTGATCTCAATATGATCCGGAACTACTGACAAAACAACCGGGGCTATAGCCCCTAAAGCCCAGGTCTAAAGACGCCCCTGGTCCCATCCCATTTATCGTCACCCTGTTACAGAACTGATGCAGGTCATTTTTTCGTGTATTCTCGTTAGTATAGTGGACAGTATCTCCGCCTGTCACGCGGAAGACCGGAGTTCGATTCTCCGACGGGGAGGAAGGATATGTTTTACACTAGTAGTGTAGATCAAGTTACCATTTAGTGCAGATCAACAAAGATCTCAAGTGATGACTGGCATTTGGAATAAAATATAAAAGTTTCTCATTTATGTTCAAAATATATATAAAAAAAAATAGATTCTCAATAATAAGAGAAGTGAGTTTTATTGATATTCATGATATTCATGAAGAGCTTAGACACACACACAGAGAACTTAGAAACACAAACAGCTGACAATGATTCCATCGTTTGGTCCCAAAAGAAAGGAGAAAGCTGATCTCAATATGATACGGAGCTACTGACAAAACAACCAGGGCAATAGCCCCTAAAGCCCAGGACTAATGACGCCCTTTATCCCATTTATCGTCACGCTGTTACAGAAGTGATGCAGGTTATATTTTCGTGTATCCTCGTTAGTGTAGTGGACAGTATCTCCGCCTGTCACGCGAAAGATAGGGGTTCGATTCCCCGACGGGGAGGAAAGATATGTTTTACACTAGTAGTGTAGATCAACAAAGTTACCATTTAGTGTAGATCAACAAAGATCTCAAGAAAAAGTTACCTGCAATAGGGATGATTTCGTTGCACTCAATGGATGACTGGCATTTGGAATAAAATATAAAAGTTTCTCATTTATGTTCAAAATCTTTAAAAAAAAATTAAAATTAAAAATTCTCAACAATAAGAGAAGTGAGCTTTATTGATATTCATGAAATTAAAATAAAATTCAAACACAAATGAGAAAAAACACAGAAGTAAGAATAAAAATAAAAAGTATACAAAATTATATATATCTAAACAAATATTTAAATATACGAAAAAAAACTGCAGATACACACAGTGAGAGCTTAGACACTCACACAGAGAGTTTAGAAACACAAAGAGCTGACAATGATTCCATCGTTTGGTCCCGAAAGAAAGGAGAAAGCTGATCTCAATATGATCGGGAGCTACTGACAAAACTACCGGGGCTATAGCCCCTAAAGCCCAGGTCTAATGACGCCCCTGGTCCCATCCCATTTATCGTCACCCAGTTACAGAACTGATGCAGGTTATTTCTTCGTGTATCCTCGTTAGATAAGTGGACAGTATCTCCGCCTGTCACACGGAAGACCGGGGTTCGATTCCCCGACGGGGAGGATGTAAATTTTTTACACTAGTAGTGTAGATTAACAAAGTTACCATTTAGTGCAGATCAACAAAGATCTCAAGAAAAGGTTACCTGCAATAAGGATGATTTCGTTGCTTCAGTGGATGACTGGCATTTTGGAATAAAACATAAAAGTTTCTAATTTATGTTCAAAATTAAAAAAAAAAAAAAATAGATTCTCAATAATAAGAGAAGTGAGCTTTATTGATATTCATGAAATAAAAAAATAAGAAAATCAAACACAAATAAGAAAAAAACACAGAAGTAAGAATAAAAATAAAAAGTATACAAAATTATATATATTTAAGCAAATATTTAAATATACGACAAAAACTGCAGATACACACACAGAGAGCTTAGAAACACAAACAGCTGACAATGATTCCATCGTTTGGTCCCAAAAGAAAGGAAAAAGCTGATCTCAATATGATGCGGAGCAACTGACAAAACACCCGGGGCTACAGCCCCTAAAGCCCAGGTCTAATGACGCCCTTTATCCCATTTATCGTCACGCGGTTACAGAACTGATGCAGGTTATTTTTTTCGTGTATCCTCGTTAGTATAGTGGACAGTGTCTCTGACTGCCACGCGAAAGATAGGGATTCGATTCCCCGACGGGGAGGAAGGATATGTTTTACACTAGTATCACTTTAGTTCAGTAGTACACTTTAGTTCAGATCAACAAAGATCTCAAGAAAAAGTTACCTGCAATAAGGATGATTTCGTTGCGCTCAGTGGATGACTGGCATTTGGAATAAAATATTAAAGTTTCTCATTTATGTTTAAAACCTTTTTTAAAAAATAAATTCTCATCATTAAGAGAAGTGAGCTTTATTGATATTCATGAAATTAAAATAAAATTCAAACACAAATGAGAAAAAAACACAGAAGTAAGAATAAAAATAAAAAGTATACAAAATTATATATATCTAAACAAATATTTAAATATACGAAAAAAAACTGTCAAAAACAAAGTTACCAATTAGCGTAGATCAACAAAGATCTCAAGAAAAAGTTAACTGCTATACGGATGATTTCGTTGCTTCAGCGGATGACTGGCATTTGGAATAGAAAATAAAAGTTTCTCATTAATGTTCAAAATTCGTTTGGTCCCGAAAGAAAGGAGAAAGCTGATCTCAATATGATCCGGAGCTACTGACAAAACAACCGGGGCTATAGCCCCTAAAGCCCAGGTCTAATGACGCCCCTGGTCCCATCCCATTTATCGTCACCCTGTGACCGATCTGATGCAGGTTCTTTTTTTCGTGCATCCTCGTTAATATAGTGGACAGTATCTCCGCCTGTCACGCAGAAGACCGGGGTTCGATTCCCCGACGGGGAGGAGGGATATGTTTTACACTAGTAGTGTAGATCAACAAAGTTACCATTTAGATCAGATCAACAAAGATCTCAAGAAAAAAGTTACCTGCAATAAGGATGATTTCCTTGCTTCAGTGAATGAGTGGCATTTGGAAAAAAATATAAAGGTTTCTCATTTATGTTCAAAATATATAAAAAAAAAATTGATTATCAAGAATAAGAGAAGTGAGCTTTATTTATATTCATGAAATTAAAAAAAAAATTCTAACACAAATAAGAAAAAAAAACACAGAAGTAAGAATAAAAATAAAAAGTATACAAAATTATATATATTTAAACACATATTTAAATATACGAAAAAAACTGCAGATACACACACAGAGAGCTTAGAAACACAAACAGCTGACGATGATTCCATCGTTTGGTACCGAAAGGATGGAAAAGCTGATCTCAATATGATCTGGAGCTACTGACAAAACAACCGGGGCGATAGCCCCTAAAGCCCAGGTCTAATGACGCCCCTGGGCCCATCCCATTTATCGTCATCCTGTTACAGAACTGATGAAGGTTATTTTTTTCGTGTATCCTCGTTAGTATAGTGGACCGTGTCTCCGCCTGTCACGCGGAATACCGGGGTTCGATTCCGCGACGGGGAGGATGGATATTTTTTACACGAGTAGTGTAGATCAACAAAGTTACCATTTAGTGCAGATCAACAAAGATCTCAAGAAAAGGTTACCTGCAATAAGGATGATTTCGTTGCTTCAGTGGATGACTGGCATTTTGGAATAAAACATAAAAGTTTTTAATTTATGTTCAAAATTGAAAAAAAAAAATAGATTCTCAATAATAAGAGAAGTGAGCTTTACTGATATTCATGAAATAAAAAAAAAAATCAAACACAAATAAGAAAAAAACACAGAAGTAAGAATAAAAATAAAAAGTATACAAAATTATATATATTTTAACAAATATTTAAATATACGAAAAAAACTGCAGATACACACACAGAGAGCGTAGAAACACAAACAGCTGACAATGATTCCATCGTTTGGTCCCAAAAGAAATGAGAAAGCTGATCTCAATATGATCCGGAGCAACTGACATAACAACCGTGGCTACAGCCCCTAAAGCCCAGGTCTAATGACGCCCTTTATCCCATTTATCGTCACGCTGTTACAGAACTGATGCAGGTTATGTTTTCGTGTATCCTCCTTAGTATAGTGAACAGTATCTCCACCTGTCACGCGAAAGATAGGTGTTTGATTCCCCGACGGGGAGGAAGGATATGTTTTACACTAGTAGTGTAGATCAGCAAAGTTACCATTTAGTGTAGATCAACAAAGATCTCAAGAAAAAGTTACCTGCAATAAGGATGATTTCGTTGCGCTCAGTGGATGACTGGCATTTGGAATAAAATATAAAAGTTTCTCATTTATGTTCAAAATCTTTTAAAAAAAATAAATTCTCAACAATAAGAGAAGTGAGCTTTATTGATATTCATGAAATTAAAATAAAATTCAAACATAAATGAGAAAAAAACACAGAAGTAAGAATAAAAATAAAAAGTATACAAAATTATATATATCTAAACAAATATTTAAATATACGAAAAAAAAACTGCAGATACACACAGTGAGAGCTTAGACACTCACACAGAGAGTTTAGAAACACAAAGAGCTGACAATGATTCCATCGTTTGGTCCCGAAAGAAAGGAGAAAGCTGATCTCAATATGATCCGGAGCTACTGACAAAACAACCGGGGCAATAGCCCCTAAAGCCCAGGTCTAATGACACCCCTGGTCCCATCCCATTTATCGTCACCCTGTTGCAGAACTGATGCAGGTTATTTTTTTCGTGTATCCTCGTTAGTATAGTGGACAGTATCTCCGCCTGTCACGCGGAAGACCGGGGTTCGATTCCCCGACGGGGAGGAAGGATATGTTTTACACTAGTAGTGTAGATCAACAAAGTTACCAATTAGCGTAGATCAACAAAGACCTCAATAAAAAGTTACCTGCTATACGGATGATTTCGTTGCTTCAGTGGATGACTGGCATTTGGAATAGAAAATAAAAGTTTCTCATTTATGTTCAAAATTCGTTTGGTCCCGAAAGAAAGGAGAAAGCTGATCTCAATATGATCCGGAGCTACTGACAAAACAACCGGGGCAATAGCCCCTAAAGCCCAGATCTAATGACGCCCCTTGTCCAATCCCATTTATCGTCTCCCTGGAACAGAACTGATGCAGTTTATTTTTTCGTGTATCCTCGTAAGTATAGTGGACCGTATCTCCGCCTGTCACGCAGAAGACCGGGTATCTATTCCCCGACGGGGAGGAAGGATATGTTTTACACTAGTAGTGTAGATCAACAAAGTTACCATTTAGTGTAGATCAACAAAGATCTCAAGAAAAAGTTACCTGCTATAAAGATGATTTCCTTGCTTCAGTGAATGACTGGCATTTGGAATAAAATATAAAAGTTTCTCATTTATGCTCAAAATATATAAAAAAAAATAGATTATCAAGAATAAGAGAAGTGAGCTTTATTGATTTTCATGAAATAAAAAAAAAACAAACACAAATAAGAAAAAAACACAGAAATAAGAATAAAAATAAAAAAGTATACAAAATTATATGTATCTAAACAAATATTTAAATATACGAAAAAAACTGCAGATACACACACTGAGAGCTTAGACACTCACACAGAGAGTCTAGAAACACAAACAGCTGACATTGATTCCATCGTTTGGTCCCGAAAGAAAGGAGAAAGCTGATCTCAATATGATCCGCAGCTACTGACAAAACAACAGGGGCTATTGCCCTTAAAGCCCAGGTCTAATGATGCCCCTGGTCCCATCCCATTTATCGTCACCCTGTTACAGAACTGATGCAGGTTACTTTTTCGTGTATCCTCGTTAGTATAGTGGACAGCATCTCCGCCTGTCAAGCGGAAGACCGGGGTTCGATTCCCCGACGGGGAGGAATGATATGTTTTACACTAGTAGTGTAGATCAACAAAGTTACCATTTAGCGCAGAACAACAAAGATCTCAAGAAAAAGTTACCTGCTTTACGGATGACTTCGTTGCTTCAGTGGATGACTGGCATTTGGAATAGAACATAAAAGTTTCTCATTTATGTTCAAAATTCGTTTGGTCCCGAAAGAAAGGAGAAAGCTGATCTCAATATGATCCGGAGCTACTGACAAAACAACCGGGGCTATAGCCCCTAAAGCCCAGGTTTAATGACGCCCCTGGCCCCATCCCATTTATCGTCACCCTGTTACAGAACTGATGCAGGTTATTTTTTCGTGTATCCTCGTTAGTATAATGGACAGTATCTCCGCCTGTCACGCGAAAGATTGGGGTCCGATTCCCCCACAGGGAGGAGGGATATGTTTTACACTAGTAGTGTAGATCAACAAAGTTACCATTTAGTTCAGATCAACAAAGATCTCAAGAAAAAGTTACCTGCAATACGGATGATTTCCTTGCTTCAGTGAATGACTGGCATTTGGAATAAAATATAAAAGTTTCTCATTTATGCTCAAAATATAAAAAAAATAGATTATCAAGAATAAGAGAAGTGAGCTTTATTGATATTCATGAAATAAAAAAAAATCAAACACAAATAAGAAAAAAACACAGAAATAAGAATAAAAATAAAAAAGTATACAAAATTATATATATATCTAAACAAATATTTAAATATACGAAAAAAACTGCAGATACACACACTGAGAGCTTAGACACTCACACAGAGAGTTTAGAAACACAAACAGCTGACATTGATTCCATCGTTTGGTCCCGAAAGAAAGGAGAAAGCTGATCTCAATATGATCCGCAGCTACTGACAAAACAACCGGGGCTATTGCCCTTAAAGCCCAGGTCTAATGACGCCCCCACTATACTAACGAGGATACACGAAAAAAATAACCTGCATCAGTTCTGTAACAGGGTGACGATAAATGGGATGGGACCAGGGGTGTCATTAGACCTGGGCTTTAGGGGCTATAGCCCCTGTTGTTTTGTCAGTAGCTCCGGATCATATTGAGATCAGCTTTCTCCTTTCTTTCGGGACCAAACGATTTTTGAACATAAATGAGAAACTTTTATTTTCTATTCCAAATGCCAGTCATCCACTGAAGCAACGAAATCATCCTTATAGCAGGTAACTTTTTCTAGAGATTTAAAAATACGAAAAAAACTGCAGATACACACACAGAGAGCTTAGAAACACAAACAGCTGATAACATAAATGACTGGCATTTGAAAAAAATATATAAAAGTTTCTCATTTATGTTCAAAATATTAAAAAAAATTGATTATCAAGAATAAGAGAAGTGAGCTTTATTTATATTCCTGAAATAAAAAAAAAATCAAACACAAATAAGAAAAAAAACAGAAGTAGGAATAAAAATTAAAAGTATACAAAATTAAATATATATATATAAACACATATTTAAATATACGAAAAAAAACTGCAGATACACACACAGAGAGCTTAGAAACACAAACAGCTGACGATGATTCCATCGTTTGGTACCGAAAGAATGGAAAAGCTGATCTCAATATGATCCGGAGCTACTGACAAAACAACCGGGGCTATAGCCCCTAAAGCCCAGGTCTAATGACGCCCCTGGGCCCATCCCATTTATCGTCATCCTGTTACAGAACTGATGCAGATTATATTTTCGTGTATCCTCGTTAGTATAGAAAGTATCTCTGCCTGTCACGCGGAAAACCGGGGTTCGAGTCCCCGACGGGGAGGATGGATATGCTTTACACTAGTAGTGCAGATCAACAAAGTTACCATTTAGTGCAAATCAACAAAGATCTCAAGAAAAGGTTACCTGCAATAAGGATGATTTCGCTGCTTCAGTGGATGACTGGCATCTTGGAATAAAACATAAAAATTTCAAATTTATGTTCAAAATTAAAAAAAAAAAAAAATAGATTCTCAATAATAAGAGAAGTGAGCTTTATTGATATTCATGAAATAAAAAAAGAAAAAATCAAACACAAATAAGAAAAAAACACAGAAGTAAGAATAAAAATAAAAAGTATACAAAATTATATATATATATATATATATATATATATATATATATATATATATATATATATATATATATATATATATATATATATAAACAAATATTTAAATATACGAAAAAAACTGCAGATACACACACAGAGAGCTTAGAAACACAAACAGCTGACAATGATTCCATCGTTTGGTCCCGAAAGAAAGGAGAAAGCTGATCTCAATATGATCCGGAGCAACTGACAAAACAACCGGGGCAATAGCCCCTAAAGCCCAGGTCTAATGACACCCTTGGTCCCATCCCATTTATCGTCACCCTGTTACAGAACTGATGCAGGTTATAGTTTTGTGTATCCTCGTTAGTATAATGGACAGTATCTCTGCCTGTCACTCGGAAGACCGGGGTTCGATTCCCCGAAGGGGAGGAATGATATGTTTTACACTAGTAGTGTAGATCAACAAAGTTACCATTTAGTGCAGATCAACAAAGATCTCAAGAAAAAGTTACCTGCTATACGGATGATTTCGTTGCTTCAGTGGATGACTGGCATTTGGAATAGAAAATAAAAGTTTCTCATTTATGTTCAAAATTCGTTTGGTCCCGAAAGAAAGGAGAAAACTGATCTCAATATGATCCGGAGCTACTGACAAAACAACCGGGGCTATAGCCCCTAAAGCCCAGGTCTAATGACAACCCTGGTCCCATCCCATTTATCGTCACCCTGTTACAGAACTGATGCAGGTTATTTTTTTCGTGTATCCTCGTTAGTATAGTGGACAGTATCTCCGCCTGTCACGCGAAAGATAGGGGTCCGATTCCCCGACGGGGAGGAGGGATATGTTTCAAACTAGTAGTGTAGATCAACAAAGTTACCATTTAGTTCAGATCAACAAAGATCTCAAGAAAAAGTTACCTGCAATAAGGATGATTTCCTTGCTTCAGTGAATGACTGGCATTTGGAATAAAATATAAAAGTTTCTCATTTATGCTCAAAATATAAAAAAATAGATTATCAAGAATAAAAGAGAAGTGAGCTTTATTGATATTCATGAAATAAAAAAAAATCAAACACAAATAAGAAAAAAAACACAGAAATAAGAATAAAAATGAAAAAGTATACAAAATTATATATATATATAAACAAATATTTAAATATACGAAAAAAACTGCAGATACACACACAGAGAGCTTAGAAACACAAACAGCTGACAATGATTCCATCGTTTGGTCCCAAAAGAAAGGAGAAAGCTGATCTCAATATGATCCGGAGCAACTGACAAAACAACCTGGGCTATAGCCCCTAAAGCCCAGGTCTAATGACGCCCTTTATCCCATTTATCGTCACCCTGTTAAAATAAAAGTTTCTCATTTATGTTCAAAATTCGTTTGTTCCCGAAAGAAAGGAGATAGCTGATCTCAATATGATCCGGAGCTACTGACAAAACAACCTGGGCTATAGCCCCTAAAGCCCAGGTCTAATGACGCCCTTTATCCCATTTATCGTCACCCTGTTACAGAACTGATGCAGGTTATTTTTTCGTGTATCCTCGTTAGTATAGTGGACAGTATCTCCGCCTGTCACGCGAAAGATAGGGGTTCGATTCCCAGACGAGGAGGAAGGATATGTTTTTCACTAGTAGTGTAGATCAACAAAGTTACCATTTAGTGCAGATCAACTAAGATCTCTAGAAAAAGTTACCTGCTATACGGATAATTTCGTTGCTTCAGTGGATGACTGGCATTTGGAATAGAACATAAAAGTTTCTCATTTATGTTCAAAATTCGTTTGGTCCCGAAAGAAAGGAGAAAGCTGATCTCAATATGATCCGGAGCTACTGACAAAACAACCGGGGCTATAGCCCCTAAAGCCCAGGTCTAATGACGCCCTTTATCCCATTTATCGTCACCCTGTTACAGAACTGATGCAGGTTATTTTTACCATTTAGTGTAGATCAACAAAGATCTCAAGAAAAAGTTACCTGCAATAAGGATGATTTCCTTGCTTCAGTGGATGACTGGCATTTGGAATAAAATATAAAAGTTTCACACATATATTAAATACACACAGATAGCTTAGAAACACAAACAGCTGACGATGATTCCATCGTTTGGTACCGAAAGAATGGAAAAAGCTGATCTCAATATGATCCGGAGCTACTGACAAAACAACCGGGGCTACAGCCCCTAAAGCCCAGGTCTAATGACGCCCCTGGTCACCTTCCATTTATCGTCACCCTGTTACAGAACTGATGCAAGTTGTTTTTTCGTGTGTCATCATTATTATAGTGGACAGTATCTCCGCCTGTCACACGGAAGACCGGGGATCGATTCACCGACGGGGAGGAAGGATATGTTTTACACTAGTAGTGTAGATCAACAAAGTTACCATTTAGTTCAGATTTACTTATGTAACACATAACGTGATGCCGTACATACAGCCACTCTCTGAAGTGACTGTGGGTGGATTTCGGCCCAGAGCCGATGTCGTCAGACGGTACCCAGCCTTCTCAGGGTGTTTCGACCCTTAACCGCTACACCCTCCAGCTGGTGGGTCAGCAGTGGTGGCCAGGTCACTGCCCATCAGCTCCAGGCCTTCAACCCCCCTCCTCCCTCTTAAACCACAACCAGCATGAGGCTCTCTCTGCTGCCTCCCCAATCCTGCGCACAGCTGTCTTCCTCTCTTTACCAGATATGCCAAGTGTAGTAAACACTGACCACATTGACTGTGCCGGGAACCCTCTGCACCCGACCTCCACTGGAAAGAGCCATGCTTGCCAGCCTCTCTCTTTACATTCCATGATGAGGTCCTGGTATTTTAGACTCTTCTTCTCATGGGCCTCCTCACAGCCTTCCTCCCAAGGCACTGTCAGCTCCACCAAGATGATTTTCTTAGCCTGCTCTGACCAGATGACAATATCAGGCCTCAAGGTGGTCTGAACGATGGGGGGGGAAGTGAGTTTCTTCCCCAGGTCAACTGACATCTCCCACCCTTGCACCCCCTGGAGGATGTTATTCCTGGCCCTTTTCACAGTTGATACCTGCTCTCCTGCCCTGACAAATTGCAGTGATGGTACTTGTGGCTTGGTTAGTTGTGGTCTTCTCCTGGCCTGCTCGAAAATGTCTGCCATCACTCGAAGCACTTGATCATGCCGCCACCTGTACCTCCCCTGAGCCAGAGCGATTTGGCACCCTGCTAAAATATGGGCCAGTGTTCCCCTCTTCCCACACAACTTGCAAAGCGGGTCCTCCTTCAGGCCCCACCTGGCCAGATTCGCTGGTGATGGGAGTGTATCATACACGGATCTCAAGAGGAAGCTCACACGGAAAGGTTCCAGCCTCCAGAGCTCAGTCCATGTGACCCTCCTGTGTGGGAGGTCCCATCTAGTCCATGTTCCCTGGGTTACTAATCCAACTGCCTTCGTCCTCCGTGTCTCTTCCTCTTGGTAACAAACTTCCGCTTGCACCATCTCCCGCCTCTGCTGAACACTTGCCTTCCTCCACTGGGTGAAGTGAGATGTTCCCAGTCCTTGCCGGCCAGTGCAGATATTGCCAATGACGTCTCTCAACTCCAAGGAGCTTTCAGCTTGCCTGACTGCAATGTCTGCTGCCCACTTTCGGCCTGTTCGTGTTATGACCCCTGCATTCCTTACTTGCTCATCTTCTGAGTCTCTGAGCATCATTGCCACCCTGCACTTAGCCACCTTGAACTCTTCTACCACAGAGGAAAATGGAAGTTGGAGCTGGCCTGATCGAATATAGAGCCCAACTGCTGTAAAACTGGGAGGGATACCCAGCCACCGCCTCAGATGTTTATTCACTTTTCTCTCCACTCCCTCCACTGCAGTCATTGGGATCTGATAGACTGTCAACAGCCACATCAGCCTTGGTAGAAGCCCATGCTGGTATATCCAGCACTTGAACTTGCCGGGTAGGCCTGATTTGTCAACCCTCCTTAGCCACTCATCTGCCTGATTTACAGTGTCAGAGATGTTATTTCTATCACTGAAGGTGTCGTCGTACCACTTTCCCAGGCATTTAATGGGGTTCTCCCTAATTGTGGGGATCCGCTCGCCTTGGACATACAGTTCGAAAGCCTCTGTCAGTTTCCCCCGCCTTATCACCATGCTCCGTGACTTTCTAGGCTTAAATGCCATTCTCGCCCATGATGCTAACGCCCCAAGAGTCTTCAGGACCCACCTTGCCTGCACATGTGTTGTGGTTGTTATAGTGAGGTCATCCATGAATCCTCTCAGTGGGGGTTGTCTGCTCCCTGCTGCCGTAACTGGTCCCTTGGCCTCTGCTGCTGCTGCTGTAATCAGGAGATTCATCCCCATGATAAACAAAATAGGAGATACTGTAGATCAACAAAGTTACCATTTAGTTCAGATCAACTAAGATCTCAAGAAAAAGTTACCTGCTATAAGGATGATTTCCTTGCTTCAGTGAATGACTGGCATTTGAAAAAAAAATATAAAAGTTTCTCATTTATGTTCTTTTTTTTTTAAATAGATTCTCAAGAATTAGAGTATAGAGAATAAAAAAGTATACAAAATTATATATATATCTAAACAAATATTTACATATACAGAAAAAAAACCTGCAGATACACACACTGAGAGCTCAGACACACACACAGAGAACACAAACAGCTGACGATGATTCCATCTTTTGGTCCCGAAAGAAAGGAGAAAGCAGATCTCAATATGATCCGGAGCTTCTGACAAAACAACCCCTAAAGCTCAGGTCTAATGACGCCAATGGTCCCATCCCATTTATCGTCACCCTGTTACAGAACTGATGCAGGTTTTTTTTTCGTGTATCAGTATAGTGGACAGTATCTCCGCCTGTCACGCAGAAGACCGGGGTTCGATTCCCCGATGGGGAGGATGGATATGTTTTACACTAGTAGTGTAGATCAACAAAGTTACCATTTAGTGTAGATCAACAAAGATCTCAAGAAAAAGTTACCTGCAATAAGGATGATTTTGTTGCTTCAGTGGATTACTGGCATTTGGAATAAAATATAAAAGTTTCTCATTTATATTCAAAATATTTTTTTAAAAATAGATTCTCAATAATAAGAGAAGTGAGCTTTACTGATATTCATGAAATTAAAAAATAAATAAATTCAAACACAAATAAGAAAAAAACACAGAAGTAAGAATTAAAATAAAAAGTATAGAAAATTATATATTTTTAAACAAATATTTAAATATACGAAAAAAAACTGCAGATACACACACAGATAGCTTAGAAACACAAACAGCTGACGATGATTCTGTAAAAGTGATATTCGTTTGTCGAGTTCCTCAGTTCTTACCACTCTTGGCTGTGGGTCTTTCGGGTGGCGTTATGGTAGCGAGTCGAGTATAATAACATGACAGGGGAGACTGGATGCTAAAGATTAACAGAACCACTTTTATTCAGAACAACCGGGAAGCTACTTAAAGCTGCAGATCATACAGATTCTCTCTCACTCGTGCACTCTCACACACCTAGAGCCTAACGCGCCTCTAGTGGTTATATAGCTCTCTGCATCATTTTAAACATAACATTACGTTAACATTTCCTTTCTACAATTATTATTATCTATTGTTCTTACATGTACTCCCTTGCCCAACAAGAAATGTCCACATTTATGTTCAAAATTCGTTTGGTCCCGAAAGAAAGGAGAAAGCTGATCTCAATATGATCGGGAGCTACTGACAAAACAACCGGGGCTATAGCCCCTAAAGCCCAGGTCTAATGACGCCCCTTGTCCCATCCCATTTATCGTCACCCTGTAACAGAACTGATGCAGGTTATTGTTTCGTGTGTCCACGTTAGTATAGTGGACGGTATCTCCGCCTGTCACGCGGAAGACCGGGGATCGATTCCCTGACGGGGAGGAAGGATATGTTTTACACTAGTAGTGTAGATCAACAAAGTTACCATTTAGTGCAGATCAGCAAAGATCTCAAGAAAAAGTTACCTGCAATAAGGATGATTTCCTTGCTTCAGTGAATGACTGGCATTTGGAATAAAATATAAAAGTTTCTCATTTATGTTCAAAATATAAAAAAAATAGATTATCAAGAATAAGAGAAGTGAGCTTTATTGATATTCATGAAATTAAAAAAATAAATAAATAAAATAAGAAAAAAACACAGAAGTAAGAATAAAAATAAAAAGTATACAAAATTATATATATCTAAACAAATATTTAAATATACGAAAAAAACTGCAGATACACACACTGAGAGCTTTGACACTCACACAGAGAGTTTAGAAACACAAACAGCTGACAATGATTCCATCGTTTGGTCCCGAAAGATGATTTCCTTGCTTCAGTGAATGACTGGAGTTTGGAATAAAATATAAAAGTTTCTCATTTATGTTCATTTTTTTTTTTAATAGATTCTCAAGAATAAGAGAAGTGAGCTTCATTGATACCGGGGTATCAATCAAGACCGGGGTTCGATTCCCCGACGGGGAGGAAGGGTTAATTTTACACTAGTAGTGTAGATCAACAATGCTCTCAACAAAGTTACCGTTACCTGCAATAAGTATCCTTTAGTTTATTCAGTGGACGTCTGGCAGGAATTTAGAATAAAAAATAAAAGTTTCACATTTTTGTTCAAAATCTTGTTTTGAGAAGAGTAGAGGACTTTATTGATATTGATTGAAATTAAAATAACAATAATATAAAAAACGAATAGGTAAAAACACAGAAGTAAAAATAAAGAAAAAATATACACAAGTATATACATCTAAACAAATAGTGAAATATATGACAAATGTACATTAAAAAACCTGTAGATAATGATGCTATTGTACCATAATACCATAACATTTATTGCATTTATTATATTGTCTGTTTATTATATTGTCGTGATGGTCAAGCTTCTGCACATTCTCATATGTTCCTGTTACCCCACCGCCGATATAGAGAGAAGCTAGGCTTTTGTTTTGCACCCAGAGGCGTTTTTAGGGTTTAGAAACATCTGGGGCTTTAGCCCAGATCCCTTATTCCCCATCTTTCCTCTTTAAAATGTCCCTTTCATGAGTGTATTTATCCATTTTTCAAACTGTTGTTACATTTATTTTATTCATTCATTCATTATCTTCCGCTTTGTCCTATATTAGGGTCGCGGTGGGGTTCCCCATGCCCATCCAGGGGAGAATGTTTCGGGCGCTGGGCAGATACACCCAGGACAGGACGCCAGTCCATCGCTGGGCAATTCATTTTATGTAATCATTTATTAGTTATATTGGATAAAATTAAATATCATATGAAATATGTCTGTCGGCAGTGGATAGCACATTTAATTCTAATAAATGTTGGTTCTGGCTGATAATGTTTGAATAAACAAACGTGAGCAGAAAAGCATGAATCCGTTTTACGAGTCAGTCACAGATGAGACAGTTTTAACGAGGTTTTGCTTTGAAATACCATAACTTTCCGACAGTTTGCATGGGGATCCCCTATGGGGAACAACTCCGGTTTCCTCCCACTGTCCAAAAAACGTGGATCAAGTCAATTGAATTCTCCAATTTGCCCCGTACAGAGTGTGTTTTTGTCAGTGAGTGTGTGCCCAGCGATAGACTGGCGCTCTGTGTATCTGCGCAGTGCCCGAGACGTTCTCCCCTGGATGGGCATGAGGAACCCCAATGGGGAACGACTATATTATGAATATATATTATATATATTATGAATATTTATGGATTGTTTTAAAACATTAGGGGTTTCGGGAAAAAAAAAAAAAAAAACTTATCGATAAGATTAAGCTGCTATATCAGAAATCAAAAGTTCAATTAAACGGGAGGTTAACGAAAGACTTTGAAATAAATCGCGGTGTGAAACAGGAGTGTCCGATAAATGCCGCTCTGTATGTAATAGCCATTAGTCCTTAAATACATAAAAAAAAAAACACAAGACAAGGTTACAAGGAGTTCAGCTCTCAAATAATGAAATATTAAAAGTATCGTACGCAGACGATGTGATGGTTTTTATTAAAAACAAATTGAATTTGAGATTATTAATGAACATTTAGGCGGCACGGTGGCTTAGTGGTTAGCACGTTCGCCTCTCAGCGCTAGGGATTCCCGATTCGAATCCCCATCTGGGTGGAGTTTCCATGTTCTCCCCGTGTCTGCGTGGGTTTTCTCAGGGTTCTTAGGTTTCCTCCCACAGTCCAAAAACCGTGAATCAAGTAAATTTAATTCTCCAATTTGCCCCATACAGAGTGTGCTTGTGTGAGTGAGTGTGTGCCCAGCGATAGATTGGCGCTCTGTCCTGGGTGTATCTGCCCAGCGCCCGAGATGTACTCCCCTGGATGGGCATGGGAAACCCCAATGGGGAACGACCCAAATAGATGATAAAATCGGAAGATAATGAATGAATGAAGGATTACGCGACATGTTTTCCCTTGAAATATTTTACTTGAGATAGCCCAACAAATTCCACATAACATAAGGAAACTCTTAATCACATTACCATTTCTACCTTGTAGATGGAACCAATACTCCATCAATGTTCTTGTCAGTCGAGCACATATAAAATAACATTGTGATGGCAACTCTTGTCACAGTGAGGGATTATAGTAGTTGTCATGTGTGTAAAACGATTATAGCAGTTGTCAGTAGTTTCTAATGGATTATAGTGGCCGTGGCAATCATTGATTAAGGGATCATATTTGTCCTCAGTTGTTTGAGGGATTATAGTAGCTGTCAGCTGTTTGCACAGGATTATAATAGTCCTCAGAATTTATGAAAAGTTGTTGTGGGTTATTGTTTGAGGGTTTATGGTAGGTGTTAATCGTTTATTAGGTATTATACTTGTCCTTTGTTGTTTATGTAGCCGGTGGGTACTGGGCTGTGCTTAATTAGTGGTGTATATGCATTGGCTGAGCTTCTCGGGGTTGTTGTAACCGGCAGATATATGGACATCTAGGGGTCCTGTTTAGCGATAGCTACATTAGCTTGCGTGCACAGCGGCAGCGTCTGAAGTGAGATGTCGGAGAGTTAAATATTAGGCATGTATTGTTCCTTCTGTTCGTATTCTCTGCAGATGAATGAAATATTAACATAATATCAGGTGAGCTTTTAATTTGGGACTACCTTCTTATGTTTAGCGGTTATTTGTAGTATAGTTTATTATCAGGATTCTAAAGATTTTTATTATTGCTGCTCTATTTTCATTGGCTGTATATTGTATATTCACTAATGTATAGGTATATACACTCACCGGCCACTTTAGTAGGTACACCATTCTAGTAACGGGTTGGACCCCCTTTTGCCTTCCGAACTTCCTCAATTCTTCGTGGCATAGATTCAACAAGGTGCTGGAAGCATTCCTCAGAGATTTTGGTCCATATTGACATGATGGCATCACACAGTTGCCGCAGATTTGTCGGCTGCACATCCATGATGCGAATAAGTACTGCATGGTACTTAGTAGAGGTTGTTGCACTGAAATTATGTTGTTTTAGGGAGTCCTTTCAACTAAGGGCAAAGTAGCTTAGTGGTTGGGGTGTTGGGCTATCAATCTGAATGTTGATGGTTCAAATCCCTGGTCCACTAAAAATACCAATTTGGGTCCATGAGTAAGACCCTTACCCCTCAATGCTCCAGGGATGTTGTGATTAACCCTGTGCTCACCTTGTAAGTCACTTTGGATAGAAGCTGCTAAATGACCAAATGTAAATGTACTAATGACGAGCTGGGTCCGTTGAATCCACCACCTGCGAATTTTCCGGCCAGTTACCACCTGCATCATGTTTGTCTAATTTTAAAATGGAGCCAAAAGTTAAAGCTAGAGATAAACTCGATGCTTAAGCATTTTTTTTAACCAAAGATCTAGGTGTTCGTTTTGGGTGTGATGAGGGGACAAAAGTGGGAAGGAGTTCCTGTGAGGGACGACCCAGGTGGGAGAGAGGTGAATGCGAGGTGGTGTGGACGTGTACAGCGGAGGGATTCTGAGGTTGGCGACACCAAGCAGAGGGAGGAGAAATCACGCAGGCAGTTGGTACTCTGGGTGTGACATTGTAAGTAATGATCCACTGGGGTGCCCACATGTTCTCGTCCTGTTAATGTGTTAAAGTGTCGGGCAAAAGTTTGGACATGCCCCCCTTTCTATTTCCTCCACCTACCATAGAGATACAATTTGTAGTTTTATTATTAATGCCTGTAGTCCATCCGTTTTCCATTGGTTCTTTATAGAGCAGGACCATCGCAGATATTTTTTTTATATATTTAAAAATTTGGGTGGTTTTACTGCCGCAGTAGTTTCATTTAAACATCTCAGTAACATTGCTGGGATAGGAATTATGCCCAGAGCATGTAATACCTGCGCTGTGGGGGTACTATTGGGGTCCTGATAATCAGAACAGAGCGCTGTATGTACCTTCTACAACCAGACGGACTGCAGGAGGTAATCGTGTTCTACAAAGTACATCTTTACAGTAAGTGGGGCAAAATAGGGGGCGTGTCCAAAAAAAGGGTCATACACAGGATGAGATGAGTCGTTAACCTGTTTGCTTCTCAGATCTGGTACATGGTTGGTTCCTTAACCACAAACTTTCCACTTCTCCAAGGTTTTTGGACTGTGGGTGGAAATCGGAGAACCCAGAGGAAACCAATGTGGACACAAGGAGAACATGGATCCCAAGTCCCAAATCATCGAGGCTGATGTGCTACAAATTCTTCTTTAGGGATCTCCACAGTGATGAACTCACCTTTAAGACTTGGTCAGTGTTTTATGCTGGATGCCCTTCCTGACACAGCCCTCAGCCTCTACTGGGCCTGGGGGGGACACAGATTAGGTACAATTTCAAGCAGCCGAGTCACCTTAAACCTTCACCTTTGGAACATGTGAGGAAACCGGAGAACCGGAGGAAACCCATGCGGACACACAGAGAACATGGAAACTCCACCCAGATTGGGATTTAAACTGGGATTCCCCAGTGCTGAGAGGCGAATGTGCTAACCACTGATTTGCCCGTGCCACACCCATTACATTTTTGCTATAATACACGCTGCGCAGGTGACCGATCGTTATAAGAAAGCCACTTACTCTGCTTCTTGTTGGTTGTACAGAATATATAAACCTCTTCAGGTTCCCAGGGTGTAATATGTTCAGTTGACCACAAATGGTCTAGACGTCTAAAAGCGAAGGAACTTCAATATATGTATTTTACGATGTTATTTCAGTTAAAAAAATAATAGCCATTGCAAAAATTTATAATCAATTCAATTTTTTTCTTCCATTTCAGGTATTTACTGCAGATCTTGGCAGTTATGCTTCAAGCGACGAGTTCACACTAGCTGTCATTTCCAACCTTTCAGCGTGAGGTTCTGAGACTGACACTAATTGCCCCAAATTTCCTGGACCTCATCGTTACGTCGTGATCGACTTATTACAGTGCCTTGCGAAAGTATTCACCCCCCCTTTACATTTTTCACATTTTTTTACCTCACAACCTGGAATTCAAATGGTATTTTTGGGGTGATGAGATGTTTTCCTTGGTTGCCAAAAAGTTAAATTTTGGTCTCATCTGACCACGTTACCTTCCTCCATGCAGTTTGGGAGTCTCCCACATGCCTTTTTGCAAACTCGAAACGAGCCTTCCTAATTTTTGCCTGTAAGTAAAGGTTTTTTTTTCTGGCCACTCTTCCATAAAGCCCAGCTCTATGGAGTGTACGGCTTATTGTGGTCATATGGACAGATACTCCAGTCTCTGCACTGGAACTCTGCAGCTCCTTCAGGGTTACCTTTGGTCTCTGTGCTGCCTCTCTGATTAATGCCCTCCTTGACCGGGCTGAGAGTTTTGGTGGGCGGCCCTCTCTTGGCAGGTTTGTTGTGGTACCATGTTCTTTCCATTTGATGATGATGGATTTGATGGTGCTCCGGGGATCATCAGAGATTTGGATATTTTTTTATAACCCAACCCTGACTTATACTTCTCTACAACTTTATCCCTGACTTGCTTGGAGAGCTCCTTGGTCTTCATGGTGTTGTTTGGTTAGCTTAATGGTGTTTCAGCTTCTGGGCCTTTCAGAAAAGGTGTGTATATACTGACAGATCATGTGAAACTTAGATTGCACACAGGTGGCCTTCATTTCACTAAGCATGTGACTTCTGATGGTAATTGTTATGAAGCCACTAAAAAGTTCTGGTGCAACCAAAGGGGGTGAATACATATGCACATGCCAATTTTCAGTTTTTTATTTTTGTGTTCTTTACATACATATATATTTTTTTTCTCATTTCACTTCTAAAACGTAGACTATTTTGTGCAGATGCATCACATTCAATTCAGATAAAAAAAAAAAAAAAATACATACAAGTTGTAATGTAGTAAAATAGGGAAAAATCCAAGGGGGTGAATGCTTTTGCAAGGCACTGTAGGTTAATTTATAAGTCGACCATAAACAAGTTCTCAAACAGTACTTTACTTAATGTACTGAAACACTGAAGCATCCATTTGTTTGAAGAACTCTGCATGGTTTCTGGTGTAATGGTATTTATTAGTTACCGGCAACAATGATGTGTGTTAATTTATTATTCAAGTGGATTATTTTTGCTCTTTTATTTACAACTACTGTAATGCAATTTTATCGATTGGGACACCTGCTATTCATTTTTTTATGAAGTTTTTTTTATTTTATTTTATTTGGAATGTTTACAATATTGGATTTAAAATTTATTAATTAAGCAATCACAAATTATTCCAAATAACTCACAGGAAAGAGGTGTTGGCTACAAAAGCCTATTTCCCTTGATTTATTAATAATAATACACAACCTCTGAGGTTTTAAAACGTTTACAAAAATACACTACAATAAAAATCATGGTTTGAATAATAAAAACCAGACTAGATCAACAATTTTGCTTTCAATGAATGCATTTAAGATGAACGCTGTTCACTGAGTAACAGGATTCCAGTTTCTCTAACCATCGTAAATTGCCAGCTAGAGTGCAGTTAATAAAAAAAATATGTATATTTTATTTATACTCACTAATAATGTGTATTTCAGGCATTAATATGAATGTGAAGTGCTCAGGGGTGTTCTTTGTTGTTAAAAAGGTCACGGCTGGACATACGTTTCAGCCTATCAGATTCAAGGACAGGAACTAGACGTTTAACAATGAAGCAAGAAGTCACTAATAATTATACCCATTTCCCGTAATTTATTTACAATAATACTCAACCCCGAGCATCTTAATGCTTTAATAAAAAGATTACCAACACAAAATATTTTTTTTTAAATCTCCCTCTCCATTGGCTCCCTGTAGCTGCTCGCATTTTGTACAATACACTGACTTAGACTTAAAGGACCATCTCTGGTTCTGCCCCCTCCTTCCCTCACTCTATATTTCCCAAAATACACTCCAACTCGTTCATGTCACGACCTTCCCAACTTGTCATCTGTAACAACTCAAAAACTCTCCCAAAACTGATATAATAAAAAATACGATCAAAATAAATAAAAAGTGGGTTGTGATGATGGTAATTTAGCAGATGCTTTTACCACACAAGTCAGTAGTTACAGAGAACCCAGCTACCCTGTAGAATTGTCAAATGTGATCAAGTTCAAATTCAAGAAATTTATTTATAGAGTGCTTTTTCCAATAGTACATTTGCACAAAGCAGCTTTACAGTGGTGTAACCCTTTAAACCCCCAAAGAGCAAATCAAAGTGACGGAGGCAAGATAAAACTCCCTGTTATGTTGGTATTTTAGGGAAGAAACCTTGGGAGGACTGAGGCTCGGTGGTGGACTCCTCCTCCTTAAGAAGCCAGGCAGCATCAACAGTGTAGGACAGTCATGTACAGATTGTGTGGTGATCAGATAACCGTATTTAACAATTCAAATCAAACATTTTTTTTTGTTTTTACCTCAAATCAACTGAAATCAGATCAGAACTTTGTTTACACCAAAACATAATCATCCACTAAAATGTTGCTGGAAGATGAACCATGCATGGAGGCATGTCCACAAAAAAAGGGTTGTTCACAGGATGAGAAATGAGTCGTTAACATTTTCCCTTCTCAGCGCTAAGTGGGTTCTCTCCAGATTCTCTGTTTTCTTCCCACAGTCCAAAAACATGGATTCAAGGTGAATTGGCTCTTAATTGCCCCATATAATGTGTGTGAGAGAGTGTGATTTTGTGTCCAGGGCTAGATCTGTGCCCTGTCCTGTATGGATGATATATGGGGCAATTTAGATGGGGCAATTTGAAGCAGCCAATTCAAAGTGATATTCCTCTATATAAATACAGTAGGCTTTATGTCCTCCACATTTAACGTATTCATGCAGTGAGCACATGTGCCCAGAGCCATAGGGTTGGGGGCAATTGGGGTTAGCTGCCTTGCTCAGGGGAAGTTCAGCGTTGGTGCTTATTGGGGCCAGGAATCAACTGGGGATCTTGAGGTTACATGGTTGGTTCCTTAACCACAAACTTGCGACTACTAGTTTTTTGGACTGTGGGACATGTTGAAGTGACTGTGGCAAGATAAAACTCCCCGTTATGTTGGAATTTTAAGGAAGAATCTCTGCATCCTCAGACTCATCCTCATTAAACAGCCGGGCAGCATCAACAGTGTAGGACAGCCATGTACAAATTGTGTCGTGATCAGATAACAGTATTTAACAATTCAAATTAGTCTTTTTTAACCTTAAATAAGCTGTTTGAAATCAGATCAGAACTTTATTTCCATCAAAAAATGATCATCCACTGAATCACTGTTGAAGATGAACCATGTCCCTGTGTGTGCTTCGATGCTACAGAATCCCACACTTGTCCACATGTCCAGCTTGCTATCAACACGACCTGTACTTTACCAACATTCTCCCCCAAACACCTGAATGAGCTTTTGTTGCTGACACAGCAGATTTAATAAGATTTTAACGCTAAAAACACGTCGAACACGCAGCTTTCCACTCAGAATGCCACCAGCGCTGTTCATTCAGAAACCAATAGAACACGACAAAATGGCGCTGCGACCTCATAACGGGTATTAACAGAAACTAGAAGACCTCCTCTGGAGCGTCATGTGCTTTAAATACTTAATTTCATGCTTTAATGCTTTTATTTTCACCAATTTAAACAACGAGAAAACACAAACGCGCTGCGTCATCGACGCTCAGAGACAGCGCGCGCAGCGAGTTGAGTCTTTCCGGTTCTCACAGGAGCTTTATAGTCCCGCCTCTTTGTGACGGAGGGATCTTTCTGTGTGAAGCAGAGCTCCGCGTTTCAGAGTCTAGTGCCGTTAGCGTTCATTTGCTTTTTCTTCCAGAACGATGGCTGAAGTCGCACCCGCCGCTCCGGCTAAAGCGCCCAAGAGAAAGAGCGCCGCCAAGCCGAAGAAGGCTGGTCCAGCGTCGGGGAGCTGATCGTCAAGGCCGTTTCCACATCCAAAGAGAGGAGCGGCGTGTCTCTCGCCGCCTTAAAGAAAGCGCTGGCTGCCGGCGGTTACGACGTGGAGAAGAACAACTCCCGCGTGAAGCTCGCCATTAAAAGCCTGGTGACAAAGGAAACGTTGGTGCAGGTTAAAGGCACCGGTGCGTCGGGCTCCTTTAAGCTGAACAAGAAGCAGACGGAGGAGAAGAAAAGTACAAAGTCACGTCGGCACTAATGACGTTCGTCTCAAGCAGTCTGAGATTACTAAGGCTAATGTTAAAGAGGTGTGTGGAACCGCTGCAATGATGTCTGATGAAGTAGTTGTCTCTGGTCCCCTACCAATTAGGCGTGGCGGCGAAACCTACAGCAGGTTATGGTCGCTACGTTGCTGGATGTCTAAGTGGTGCTCAGAGAACAACATTACCTTTATTGATAATTGGCCTACTTTTGAGGGAAGGCCTGGCCTTTTGAAATGGGACAGCATCCATCCTTCCCGGGAGGGTGCTGCGCTCATGTCACATAACATAGCCGATAGGGTTTTTTCTTCAGATAGGAAAAAAAATTGACAATTCAGAGCCAAGGCCAGGCAGCAGACAGAATGGCCTAACCAACTGCCTGCGAACTGCCAGGAGTCGTCACCCACAATAACTAGGTTCCATACTATTAAGACAGTTATCAAGTATCGCAGTGAGCAAAAAACAACAAAAAGAGTCCAAAAAGTGTGCCAAAAAAATCTCATTAATATCAATACAACCTCAAGTAATGTAAGAAACACTTTAAAGTTAAAACTTGGGTTATTAAACATTAGGTCACTGTCATCAAAATCAGCTCTAGTTCAAGAAATAATAACTGATAACTTTCTAAATGTCTTTTGTCTCACAGAGACCTGGATTAGGGCCAATGAATACCTAGCATTAAATGATGCCTCTCCACCTGGTTATACTTATGCTCATAAACCACGTCTTAGTGGACGAGGAGGTGGAGTGGCTATGATCTATAAAGAAAACATAAATGTAACACTTAATAATAAGTATGAGTCAAAATCCTTCGAAGCGCTTGTACTCAACATAAGCAGTTCATCTTCATTGAAGAATAAATCCAACCTAATGCATCTTATTACCATATACCGCCCTCCCGGCCCATATATAGAGTTTATTAAAGAATTTGGTCAATTTCTCTCTAACATAGTAATCTCATCAGACAAGGCCTTAATAGTCGGTGACTTCAATGTTCACTTTGAAAACCCACTAGACTCATTTAAATTAGCCTTTGACTCCATCCTAGATTCCATGGGCATTACTCAAAGTGTAGTTGGTAAAACACATCGCTGTAAACATACATTTGACTTAGTTTTATCACATGGTATTAACATTAATAATTTAACTATTGTTCCACTATGTGAGGTCATCTCCGATCACTATTTGATAACCTACGATTTAGAAATTGATACTGATCCAGTCATTAAACCGCGATATGACATGAAGCGTACAATCATCCCCTCTACTGCTGTGTCATTCCTACAACATTTACCCAAATTAAACATTAAACCAGCATCAGGACCCGATGAACTTGAAAACACAGCGGATTACCTTAAACATATGTTTTCTGCAACCTTAGACAGTGTCGCTCCACTTAAACTAAAAAGGATTAAAGATAAAAGACTCGTTCCATGGTTTAATGATCAAACACGCGCCCTAAAACAAGCCACTAGAACCATGGAGCGTAAATGGAGACAAACTAAATTAGAGGTTTTTAGGGTTGCATGGAAGGACAGTATGACTGAGTACAAACATGCACTCAATGCAGCGAAGACTAAATATTATTCTGAATTAATAGAGAACAACAAAAACAACCAAAGATTCCTCTTTAGTACCATTGCCAAATTAACTCGAAGTGCTACTGAATCAGATTCACAGATTCACTCATAGTTCAGCAGCAATGATTTCATGAATTTCTTTAGTGATAAAATTGAAAACATAAGACTTAAATCATCTAATGCATTGTGTAGCGTAACCAATAATCAACCCTCAATGATTTCTGAAAAATATAGTGGTAGAGAAAATAATATAGTACAAGAGTTAAATACCTTTAACCCCATATCTAAAAAAGAGCTAGTCTCATTAATTACACAATCAAAGACAACATCCTGTATGTTAGACCCAATACCAACAAATCTGCTTAAAGACCTCCTACCAAATATCACAGAGCCTTTTATAAACATTATAAATTCATCACTTAAAATAGGCTATGTCCCCAAAAATCTGAAGTGTGCAGTCATTAAACCATTACTTAAAAAACCTAATTTAGATCCTCTAATATTGTCCAACTATAGACCAATATCAAACCTTCCTTTTGTCTCTAAAATCCTAGAAAAAATAGTGTTCAACGAGCTGAATCGCCATCTTCTAGCTAATAACGTTTTTCAGTCAGGTTTTAGGTCTCACCATAGCACTGAGACAGCCTTAATTAAAGTTGTTAATGACTTATTAATGTCCTCTGATAATAACCAAATCTCTTTTCTTGTATTATTAGATCTTAGTGCAGCCTTTGACACTATAGACCATAACATCTTAGTTGATAGATTAGAAAACATTGTGGGTGTTACAGGATCTGCACTCCAGTGGTTTAAATCCTACCTGACTGATCAATATCAATTCACCTGTGTTAACAACCAATATTCTGATCTCGCTAAAGTTAAATATGGTGTCCCACAAGGGTCAGTTCTGGGTCCACTCCTATTTGCATTATATATGCTTCCATTGGGATCAATTATTCGTAAACATGGAATCAGTTTCCACTCATATGCAGATGATACACAGTTATATGTTTCAGCTAACCCTAATGATGGTTGTTCAGTCACTAAGCTCGAGGACTGCATCCAAGATATTAAAATGTGGATGTCAAAAAACTTCCTACTGCTAAATTCTGATAAAACAGAGTTTCTGATAGTTGGACCCAAGGACAAAATTAACAAAGCTTCTAACACTATGTTAAACCTTGATAACTCTTTAATTAGACCCAGTTCATCTGTAAATAATCTCGGTGTCATTATTGATTCAGATCTCTCCTTTACAAAGCACATTAGCAATATCACTAGAATTGCATTTTTTCACCTTCGTAACATTTCGAAGCTACGAAATATCCTCTCCCTCCAAGATGCAGAAAAACTAATTCATGCTTTTATTACCTCAAGGTTAGATTATTGTAATTCACTTCTGACAGGATGTTCTAATAAATCATTACATAAATTACAACTTGTGCAGAATGCTGCAGCTAGAGTTTTAACTAAAACCAGAAAGTTTGATCATATAACTCCTGTGTTATCAAACTTGCACTGGCTACCAGTTAAGTTTCGTATCGAGTACAAAATTTTATTAATAACATATAAAATTTTACATAATCAGGCTCCACAGTATCTGAGTGAGCTGATTCAATCGTACACGCCAACACGTGAGCTCCGATCTCAAGGTGCTGGCTTACTCTTAGCTCCTAGAATAAATAAAATTACTGCTGGTGGAAGAGCGTTCTCCCACAAGGCTTCTCAACTTTGGAATAGCCTTCCAGTTACTGTTCGTGATTCTGAATCACTATTAATCTTTAAAAATAAATTAAAAACACATTTATTTAATCTTGCGTTTAACTAATCCCCTGTAGATAAAGATGTAGATCTCAGACTTGGCTGTGTTGGGGGGTAATCTCTGATCAGTGTATGCTGGCATTTCACCTCTTCACCCACCTCATCATTAATGGGGGGGTGTGGCGCTGGAATGATGCTGTTCCGGGGCGCCATCTCAACTATGTAGAGTCTGCAGTATCTGCCTCTTTTAGTTATGCTGCTCTAGTCAGTGATGCCGGAGTCACATGCTGCACTGTGTCAATTAATTACTTATTAATTAAATGCCGTGCTTTATTATTAGCTCTAACTCCCTTCCTTTGTCTGTTTCTTTTGAGGTGTCCCCCGGCTTCCTGGAGATCCATGGCTCTGCTTACGAATACTGTATGGATCCTGACAAGGCGGTCCTGCAGGACGCCCCCTAATGGACTCACATATAGTTTTCTAGTTGTTAGTTTTTCCATTTGTTTAGTATCTGAACATGGCTGTTCTACACTGTTGTTGCTGCCCGGCCGCTCAAGGAGGATGAGTCCCCCATTGAGTCTTGGTCCTCCCAAGGTTTCTTCCTTAAATAACAACATAAAAGGGAGTTTTTTCTTGCCACTGTCGCTTCGGCTTGCTCTTTGGGGGTTTAAAGGCTTTTCATTCTGTAAAGCTGCTTTGTGACAATGTACTGTTGTAAAAAGCGCTATATAAATAAATTACTTGACTTGACTTGACAAAGAAAGCCGCCGCTCCGAGAACTAAAAAGGCGGCCGCGAAGAAGCCCGCCGCCGCTAAGAAGTCACAGAAGAAGGTGAAAAAACCCGCAGCAGCTGCAAAGAAAGCCACCAAGAGCCCGAAAAAGAGCAAGAAGCCCGCAGCAGCGGCCAAGAAAGCAACCAAGAGCCCGAAAAAAGCTAAGAAACCCGCAGCCAAGACAACCAGCAAAAGCCCGAAGAAGGTGAAGGCCGCCAAACCCAAAACTGCGAAGCCCAAAGCGGCCAAGGTGAAGAAGGCTACTCCTAAAAAGAAGTAAATTATTAGGTTATTGTTTGTTACCCGGCGGCACGGTGGCTTAGTGGTTAGCACGTTCGCCTCTCAGCACTAGGGATTCCCGGTTCGAATCCCCATCTGGGTGGAGTTTCCATGTTCTCCCCGTGTCTGCGTGGGTTTCCTCCGGGTTCTCCGGTTTCCTCCCACAGTCCAAAAACATGGATCAAGTAAATTGAATTCTCAAAATTGCCCCATATAGAGTGTGTATGTGTGAGTGGGTGTGTGCCCAGCGATGGATTGGCGCCCTGTCCTGGGTCTGTCTGCCCAGCGCCCGGGACGTTCTCCCCTGGATGGGCATGGTGAACCCCACCGCGACCCTAATAGAGGATAAAGCGTGAGATAATGAATGAATGAATGTTTGTTACCCCAACGGCTCTTTTAAGAGCCACCCACATGTGTCTTCAAAGAGATATTTTCCTTTAAATTCACCAGACATCAAAATAGTTCTTTATGCCTCTAATCACAAGAATGAAAAGACTGTCACAGAATTACTATTCAATGTAAATAAATGTGTGCAAAAATGTGTTTAACCAACATAACTAAATATAAACGTTATGTGCACAGAACAACAAACTATTCACTTTTATGTTTAGTATTTTTTTTAGTATTATCCAATCCAATTAAAATTATACTATCATCTGACACATTGTGCAAATTTAATATATATAACATACTTTACACTTGCCACTTTACTTTTTCATTATTCCGTATTTTTTATGCTTATAGTTTTAATTTCACTGCGCTCATTGTTAATTCTTTATCCTATTTCTGTACATACAAACGACAAATGGAGCGTCAGTAGACTACTATTCCCCCGGGGTTTGATAATGTATTCTTGATTCTGATTTATTTCCTTCTTTATAATAGAAGAGCCTAATGATAGGTTTATGGAATTAAATAAGAATACGACGGTACTGGAAAGTTATAAAAACATTTTTTATTTTGTGCGTTAATTCACAAAGTATGCGTTCGTGCATTTTAATAATTCAAAAACAGAAAAGGCGGCAACAGAGAGAAAGAAAAGAAGAAGGCGGGAATAAGCGATAGGGGGTGTGGGCAGTGCTGTTGCAGTGACTGAACCACGTGCATTGTGATTGGTCACCAAAGAAAAATTCTTTCAGCCAATAGAACGCAAGCAGACTCTGATAAATGAGACCTGCTGGGAGCGCTGCTCTTTATTTCACTTTACTTCGAGTACAGTTGGAAACTGCGATGTCTGGAAGAGGAAAGACCGGCGGTAAAGCCAGAGCGAAGGCCAAGACCCGCTCATCCAGGGCTGGACTGCAGTTCCCCGTAGGTCGTGTGCACAGACTTCTCCGTAAAGGCAACTATGCTGAGCGCGTTGGTGCCGGTGCTCCGGTCTATCTGGCCGCCGTGCTGGAGTATCTGACCGCTGAGATCTTGGAGTTGGCCGGTAACGCCGCCCGTGACAACAAGAAGACTCGCATCATCCCGCGTCATTTGCAGCTGGCTGTGCGCAACGACGAGGAGCTGAACAAGCTGTTGGGAGGTGTGACCATCGCTCAGGGCGGCGTGCTGCCCAACATTCAGGCGGTTCTTCTGCCCAAGAAAACCGAGAAACCAGCCAAGAGCAAGTAAACGTGTTCTCCACTCTGTCTGCTTCAAACCCAAAGGCTCTTTTAAGAGCCACCCACATTTACCTTTAAAGAGTAGGTTCTCTTGCTCAGTCACTTTTAGGAATACAAGTTTAAATATTAATACTCGATGTACTGCTTTACTTCTTTCTTATACACTACAAATAAGCACATTAATATATGATGGAGTCGACTATACCTGTTGGTGAATCACTGTAAATCTTCTCTGCTCACTACAAATTGTTTTTTTAAATAACTTACTAACATGAAACTTATACATTTACATCAATTACAACATTTAAAAGTATAGGGTGAATGAGGATACAAGACAGGCTCCAAATGTTTTTAGAAAATGTCTCTATTTTACTCCACTAAGATGGTTATCGCCATCAAATAATTATTTTATTTCTACTTAGTTTGGTCATCGAGATTTTATTTTATTCTTGTATATGGTGTGAATGTTATTAGGCAATTTACAAAGCAACTAATAAAAAAAATCTTCGTATTGATAGAAGGCAGATACGTGGGAAGCGTCCTGAACCACAATCACTCGTTCCCTCATTCACTTCTGACTGTTTTGTTTCATACATTGCAAATTTGTGAGTAAGATCACATAAACCTTTTCTTCATAAACTCAAAGTAACAAATTAAATTGACCACAATATGTTTGTCTCCGTTTCTAATTTAATCACTGAGAACATTTCTAGTGCACTACATCTGTAAAGGGGTGCTATATGGGACACAGCTTCTGAAGCCCGCCATCAGAACAATGGTGACGGTTGGAAGATTTGAATCGCGGCTGTTAAGTCCCCAAGCAGGCGGTCTTTTAGGATTACAGAAGTAACGAAGAAAATGCATTTTATTTTATTAAGTTTTCATTTTATATATTTTATTTATATTGCTGTGTATATGCTCAGTGTTTTACATTAAGCAAAATATATAAATATTATTAAATATAGTTTTAATTTGTTTTTTCGCTTGTAAATTGCTCAAACTTAATTTATTCAAGTATCATACAAATATATATACATATTTATTTATTACTTCAGGGGTGCTGAATCGTGAGCACAACAAAGGACATTTATACACCATCAAATGTATACACATAATCTGGTAATATTTGTATAGATACCTCTACTGGAGAGATCATATTTAAATAACTTTTTTTTTTTTTTTTACAAAGCATTATAAATGGAAACTAGATATTGATATATGTAAGTATTCAGTATAGGATTTGAGTCATAGGATACATATTGAGTTGTTCACTCGTTCCCTCATTCACTACAGAGTACAAAGCATTTAATACATAGTGAACCGATAAGTGAATAATCCTGAAACCTTTTCTTAACAACATCCTTTATTTTATTCTTTATTTTAATACATCAATAAAGAATCCTGGATATTAGTAACTGTGTTTTATTTGATTATTTCTATCACTAACAACACCCCTAGTGCACTATATATATACTAGGTAGCGATTTGGAACACCGCTCAGAAGCCCGCCAACAGAACAGCAGTAACGGTTAGCGATTTGAAGCGAGAATGTTGGTAGAAATCGGACCAATCGGATTACACCAGGATGTGACCACGCGGGTTCACTGAAGGCGGGGTGTTTTTAAGACGGCCAATGAGCGTGGAGCAGCGTTAGTACTTAAAGGCTGCATTTGCCTCTGCATTCAGTCTGCTGTATTCAGTATTTCAGTTTGAGAAGTACAGAACTCGCTTCGAAATGGCAAGAACCAAGCAAACCGCCCGCAAATCCACCGGTGGTAAAGCACCCAGGAAGCAGCTGGCCACCAAGGCTGCCCGTAAGAGCGCGCCCGCTACAGGCGGAGTGAAGAAGCCTCATCGTTACAGACCCGGCACCGTGGCTCTGCGAGAGATCCGGCGCTACCAGAAATCCACCGAGCTGCTGATCCGCAAACTGCCCTTCCAGCGTCTGGTGAGAGAAATCGCTCAGGACTTTAAGACCGATCTGCGCTTCCAGAGTTCGGCTGTGATGGCGCTGCAGGAGGCGAGTGAAGCTTATCTGGTCGGCTTGTTCGAGGACACCAACCTGTGCGCCATCCACGCCAAGAGAGTCACCATCATGCCCAAAGACATCCAGCTGGCCCGCCGCATCCGCGGAGAGCGCGCTTAACTTCATCTGTCCGCCTTCTCATTAAACCCAAAGGCTCTTTTAAGAGCCACCCACATGATCAGACTAACGAGCTTCTGTTTCTGTCCTCTGACTTTAACTTTCGAATTAAGGCTAACCGTAAGCAGAGTTTGAAAGGAACAAGGGAGCATACCCAACCACATGTTGAGGGCTTGACTCGTTGATTCCCTTGTTCACTGTTGACTACTTTGTTTTTTTTTAAGCACTAAGTAGACTGACAAGTGAAACCGTGATACGTTGTCATCACGGCCCTAACGTAACATTAATTAAATTGCTTTTGATATGTTTTTTTTTCTTCCATCGCTGACGTTTCTAGTGCACTTCATTTGTAAAAGCAGATTGCAATTTGGGACACAGCTTTAGAAGCCCGCCAGCAGAACAATAGGGACGAGTGAAGTTTTGAATCGCAGTTGTTACGTCATTGTGTTCAAACCTTATAGCGTTAGAATCCATGAACCCTTTAACGAAATATTACATTTAGTATGTAAATCTACATGTCCATCCAATTTTTCACATCTAACACGACAGAAATACCGTTTTAAACCACATTTCTCTTATCTATTATGTATAAATCTATTAATGTTAATTTCAAACTTGAATATATTGTAACTGCCTATTTGAGTTTTGTAAAATTGCTTAAAATTATATTTTATGTCTGTTCTTTTAAGAACATTGACAACGTTAATTTCCATGGTTAAACTGCTAATTACCACGGTTACCACATTACAAAGGTTCCAAATTCAGCATTAAGGGTTTATTCAGAAGCTGAAGGGTGGCAACACGAAACTATAGCTCTCTTTCATATTCATGCAGCCAATGAGGTTTGTGTTCTGTTTGTATACCAATTATGTTTATGTAAAGTTTATTACCTTTTCTAGTATTAAGAATTGATATGTAATATGGTTCTAAATCAAGATGCAAATTTGTGTGGTTAAACAAGCAGAGGGCCATTCTTAAGGTTTAGAATGTAGAAATTGCTCATTGTATATTTGTTTATGTGATTTATGTTACAGTTCTTACGGTTGGGTGTTAGGTTATGTACAAATTTAAAGTGCAAACTCGAGAATAAACCTAATCAGTATTGGAAAGAATATTTGTGATGTCGACTTTAAATAAGAGGGAGCTACACACACACACACACACACACACACACACACACACACACACACACACATATATATATATATATATGTACACCAATGAAGTTAATGTGTTAATGAGATCTGTCACATATTTAATGTTTGGTATCACTCATTATGTATTATTTCATTTGAATTCTGTAAAAAAACATTTTATTTTGTTACTACCATAATATATACATATGAACAGTATATTTGTTCATTGCCTCATCGGTGCTGAATGGTGTTCTGACACCACACATTTATGCAGAATATTTCTATTCTAAATCTACTTATTAATATTTTTTTTTTCATAGTCATACATTTATATATACAGTATATTTGTTTATTGATGGTGTTCTGACCCAAACAATAACGTTTTATTATGTTACTAACTTATATGTAAAAAATATAAACAGTGCTGAAAGGTGTTCTGACTTCACACATATATGCAGAATATAAATTAAAATGCAAGTTCAAGTACTGTATTAATATAGCACTTTCTACAACTGTACATTGTCACAAAGCAACTTTACAGCGTTCAAAGCCTTTAAACCCCCATAAGTTATTGTGCTAACGAGATTCATTTATTTAATGTAGTATATTTGTCCTTATATATATTATTTCATTCAAATTCTGTCGACTATAACGTTTTTAACTTTATTGCTAATCTTCCTACCGACCATTTTCTTCCCCCTGTGATTCTCAAACAAAGAAACGAGCAGATGGAGTGAGCAACTCATGACAGGAGGAGCTACAGAAAGTGCGTCATAGCTGAAGGTTGTAAGCGGACCAATCAGAACATGCGCTCGCAGTGACGCACTAGAGTCAATAAATACCGCGCTTCGAGCTTTAATTTTCATTCTCGGAATAGAACAGCAGTTTGAGCATCATGCCTGAACCAGCGAAGTCCGCGCCCAAGAAAGGCTCCAAGAAAGCCGTCACCAAGACCGCAGCTAAAGGCGGCAAGAAGCGCAGAAAGCACAGGAAGGAGAGCTACGCCATCTACGTCTACAAGGTCCTGAAGCAGGTTCACCCCGACACCGGGATCTCCTCCAAGGCGATGGGAATCATGAACTCGTTCGTCAACGACATCTTCGAGCGCATCGCCGGTGAGTCCTCTCGTCTGGCTCATTACAACAAGCGCTCCACCATCAGCTCCAGAGAGATCCAGACCGCCGTGCGCCTCCTGCTTCCCGGTGAACTGGCCAAGCACGCCGTGTCCGAGGGAACCAAGGCCGTGACCAAATACACCAGCTCCAAGTAAACGTACAGCTTTACTTCTACAACCCAAAGGCTCTTTTAAGAGCCACCCACACTTTCAGTGAAAGAGCTCCTTATGCTTTTACAGACGTTTAGGTTATAATGTATATCATTTATATCAAACTACTGCACTTTAATTTCAACAAAATCCTTTGTTTTTGGTCATGTAAAGAACTTGTTTAATGCAGGAAGGAAGGAACTGGTGTTGGAATAAAATTTCTAATTGATTACAAATTTTAAGATTTCATTTTCCTATATTTAGTACGTGTTAATAAAATGTTTAATCAATTGTAAAAAAAAAAAAAAAAAAGTATATTTTAAAAAGCTTAAAATTTGGAAGAAAATACGTGCAGCGGTTCAGGGGAGTGTTCTGAACCACATGTAGAAGTTGTTTTGCGTCCCCTCATTCACTACCCACTACAAAGCGTTTCCCCACATATAAGCTAATAATTAAAAAAAGACACATCACTCTCTAACACAATAATTAATATATGATGCATAAGTATTTTTGATATTTATACTCATGTGTTTTTATATCTAATAAAGCGTCTAGTGCACTACATCTGTACTTAAGTGGGTTTTAGAACACAACTTCAGAAACCCGCCAACAGAACAATAGTGAGGGGTTGAAATTTGATTCGCAGCTGATCCAAGACATTTCATTTCTTACTTCATACTACAGCAGATAAATAAAAAATACATTTTAATACTTTAAAGCATTAAGAACCTATGAAAACCCGGGTTTAAAAACGTCTGACGTTCAAGTTACTGTAAATTGCAATGGAATACGTTTTTAAAACACACACACACACACACACACACACACACACACACACACTTTTCCTTTATGTATAAAAGTTGTGCTATGTTTAACTCCCCTCGACTTCCAGATCATGAATATAAATTACATTTAAATTTTAAATAAACATTTCTACATTTTAAACGTAATTTAAAGAAGTTAACACAGTTATGTAAGAACTAGCGTTAGTATAAATTGCTTTGTTCACTCCTAATGAGATTTTATTTTTATATATTGAGTACATATTAGAACATTAAATCAACTGAATAGAGTAGCTTACAGCTTAGTAGTTGGAAGAGAATACATGAAACGCTTCAAGGGAGTGTCCTGAACCACATGTGGAATTCGTCCCTCGTTCACTCATTCACTACCCATTATAAAGCATTGCCCTACATATTAAACTAATAATAATAATGATAAAAACTAATCACTCTCTCAAATAGTAATTAATACATGATGCATAAACGCATTTGATAAGCATACTCGTCATGTTTTTTTTTTTTTTTTTTAAATCGAAAAAAGCGTCTAGTGCACTACATCTGTACTTAAGTGGGATTAAGAACACAGCTTCAGAAGCCCGCCAACAGAAGAAAATCGAGGGGTGAAAATTTGAAACCTAGATGACCAATGACATTTATTCATTTCATTTTTACTTCATACTGCAGTAATGCAAAAATCATGTTTCCAATTTCACATTTGGTCTAGAAATGTTTGAGGGTGATCTTTCTGTACATTGCAATGGGATATAAGATTTTCAAATATATACACACACAGACACGCACACTCACTTTTTGTACGTATAAACGTTGTGCTTTTAATTTGGATTTATTTTAAATGTCTTTTGACTCCCAGTTCATATTCAATGTCGGTATTTAAATCACTTCAAATCAGTTCAAATTCACTTTGAATAAAAGCGTATGCTAAATGAAAATGTAGTTCAATAATTATTTGTAACATTGTTGATCTTATTGTTCTTTAAAAGATTACGTAACCGCGCATTTCAGAACTGAGCGTGCAGTGCTGTGCATGAGTGTTTTCAGGCACCTCCTCCTTGGCTTGTATCAGGTCCTGTAGAGGGGTTTGAATACGGCGGTTACACTATACAGTGTTCTACTTCGTTGCATCTCTTGAGAAGAACACAGCGAACATGTCTGGAAGAGGAAAGGACAGCTGTTTTGAACTCAGTTAACGTAGTTTAAAGTCAAACCTTCCTGGTCATTTCTCTTGAAGTAAGTGAAGTGTGAAAGTAATATATACGTAGAGAAAGAGTTCCATACATGAGCCCAAGGGTTGCCTCCCCGCCTATGGTGGGGACGCATTGGGTAAGACTGAAATATGTGGGTGGTGGAGAAGCACCTAACCGCACGGAAGTTGGAAAAGAGATGGTTCAAAGTCAGTGTATCTCTCCTGTAGACATATATTCTTTCATTGCTCTGCCCAATAGAAAAGACTTTGAACTGATTTTCTACCAAGAGCGTGCACTGCAGAAGTTTTGTCAGCTTTTCAAAGCAACTGATGGTCATGGTTTTTGGAAGGACTGGGAGATGGAGTCATCAGCTCCCGAAGACGTAAAATATGTATTTGTTAAATTCTGGACTGGACGAGTTGCAGATGCAGATGTAGAGCAGTATCTGCTTCGATTCTGTGAAATCATGCAACCTGTCTATAAGCCGTTGGATCAGTTTGGTATTTGGTACGGAGTCCGTCATTATAAAGTGAAGATGAAAAAGACTGGTGATGGCAATATAATTCAGATCCCGAACTCCATCAGTATGGGTCCCTATAATAGGAAAATTACTTACCAAGGACAGATCCAATGTTGTTATGTGTGTGATTCTCTGGAGCACCAAGTTAAAGATTGCAAATTGGTAAAGTGCTGGAAGTGTGGTGAGCTCGGACACAAAGGAAGGGAGTGCCAAAACACAGAACAGTGTAATCTGTGTGGAGCTATCGGCCACTCCTACTTCAAATGTCCAAATTCGTACAGTAACAGAGTGCGTGCTGTGTACCAACAAGAGGACAATCAGCTGTTGGAACTTCAAGCAGCAAATGAAAAGGATGAGCAGAACGTTTCAGCTCCGGATGATCAAACAGAACAACAGAAAACACCAAGCAACATTGACGACAGTGAGAATTTTGAGGAAGATGAGAAGGACGAGGAGACAACCATCTCACAAAGAAGTACCGCCACCAGCAGCTGTATCGGTCCCAGCTCGGATTCTGAGGATATGGAGGAAACTACTGGATCATCACCTGAACCGTCGTCGGGAGGAAGTGTGATGATGAAACCATCTACCAGCAAGAACCCAGGTGAAAACTTTTCTTTTCTGTCTAATGATGATGATTATGATGTTAGTATAATAAAAGCTCGACAAGGACAACATGCGTTAAAAATGAAAAGGAGAAAAAAAGCTATATTGAGTATTAAAAAAAGAATTAAAGAATGAGTGCTCATTATGGCATTAATATGATAATAATGTTTGGAATAGATTAAAATGTATTATATTTTGATGTTAATGTTAAAAGTATTTATGTTTTGAATTTGTAATGAGTCTTTCTCTAAAAATGTAGCAGGATATATATATTTTTTAATATTATTTGTATGGTTAATACTTATAAAATTTGGAAAATTTGAGCAATGTGACATACCTGCTGAAATTGTGTTTAAACAAGTAATATGTGAACTTTGAATATGTGATTGACTCCTGAGGGAGGATGAAGATTCCGTGGACCATGTTGAACTTTTGAAACACCAGTTTGGTTGTATGTATTGTTTATTTGCAATTAATTTGTTTTGACAAAATGCATGTAATGATTTAATCAATTGCTTTAATAAAGTTTGTTTAAAAAGTGAAAGGGCGGCAAAGGACTCGGTAAAGGAGGCGCTAAGCGTCACCGTAAAGTTCTTCGTGATAACATCCAGGGAATCACTAAACCCGCTATCCGTCGTCTGGCTCGCCGCGGTGGAGTCAAGCGGATCTCCGGTCTGATCTACGAGGAGACTCGCGGTGTGCTGAAGGTCTTTCTGGAGAACGTGATCCGCGACGCCGTCACCTACACCGAGCATGCGAAGAGAAAGACCGTCACCGCCATGGATGTGGTTTACGCTCTCAAACGCCAGGGGCGCACTCTGTACGGCTTCGGCGGTTAAAATACTTTGATTTGTACAAACAACAGAACCAACGGCTCTTTTAAGAGCCACCCATCGTTTCTTTAAAGAGCTTATTTTATTTGTTTAAATATATATATATGATGGACGCGTGAGTTTTTTTTTTCCTCCCTTGTTTCGTTTATTGATTCAAATTGAAACTTAAGCTTATTTTAAGCCTGTTGATTATAGTGAAAAAGCATTGTAAAAACATATTTCTTTATATAATTTAACAACAGAGAAATAATGCCTTAAGTCTTATTATTTTATAAATTTTCTTGCTTTGAAAATAATTTAAACTTCATTTACCGTCACTTTGAACTGCTACATTCAAAATTTTTAATTGGTTCCCGATTTGATTTGATTCCTGTGCGTTGATTACGTTCATCAGAAAGTAAAAAAACCCTGTAACATTTAAGAAGTGTCGACAGAAGACACGTACAGTGTTTTAAAGGAACAAGTGTGCTTCCCGAACCACATGCAGAGTGATTTACTCGTTCCCTCATTCACTACTGACTGCATCATTAAAAAAAAAAAAAAAAAAAAACCGAACTAATCCGATTAGTAAAAATGTGACGCGTTGTCATGACGACCTGAAAGTAACAAATTAAATTACCTTCACTATTTTGTGGATGTGTTTCTGTTTTTAAATCACTAACAATGTTTGTAGTGCACTACATTAGTACCTGGGTGCAAATTAGGACACAGCGTCCCAAGCCCGCCAACAGAACAAAGGGGACAGTTGAACATTTGAATCGCAGCTCTTACGTCATTAAGTTTAAACGTTATCACCAGTATTTCAGGATTACAGAAGAAAAACGAAAATTCAAAAATATTTTAAATTTAATTTTTATTATTTTTAAAAATTAAAACAAGCGAATATTAACCACCCCGATTGGAAATTCCAATGGGCATCCCTAGCGCTTGAAGAGCAGACGTGCTAACCACGACTCCGCTGTGCCATCCTGAATCACATAAAATTGATATTTAAAAAAAAAAATCACTTAATTTCACTCTCCTCAACACCAATATCTTTTACTTTCATGATGCATAAATGCCTTTTGATATCATACCAGTTAGATGTGTTTTTGTGGTTTTTAATAACCACTAAAGACTTCTAGTGCACTTATTCTATATTATAAGCGAGGAATTTAAAGAACACACGCTTTCAGAATCCCTACACCACGACTATAGTGGACTGTTTAAAATTTTTAATAGCAGCTTACCAGTGACATTTATTTATTTTCATTTCTCTTACGTCACATTGACATTTCAATTTCTTTAAAGCATTAAGAAAAGTATAGAAAAACCTGGATCACATAACAGATAGAAATCGAATTGTCCCTCTCGTTAAATTGCCCCATACAGATGTGGTGTTTGTGTGAGTGAGTGTTGCCCATAATTGGGTGTCCTGTCCTGGATGTCCTGCCCAGCGTTTTAACTTTGAATTTGTATTCATGGCAATTTCAATCAATTACTCAATATCAATCCAATTATAAGTTTCCTAGTGATGATTCCTATTCCTGATTATACGAGTCCTAAGCTTTACATTCTTTCTTCTTCTCTACTTTTGGCTAATGGCCTCCAGGTTAAAGGTCTTGCAATAAATATAACAAACGACCCACACAAACCCTTTTTTCATATGTATACTTAGGGGGTGTACAATTTATTCCAAATAACATTCTTAATTACGCGAAATGGTTTTCCATTGGTACTATTTTTACTTGATTAAATTCCTAAGAAATTCCACATAATATAAGGAAACCTTTAAATCTCATTACCGTTTCTTCCTTGCCCTGTAGATGGACCAATACTCCATTTAATCCATAATCTTCCCGCCTAATCCCTCCACCAGATTCGCGGAGGGTTTCCCCATGCCCATCCAGTTGAGAATGTTTCCGGGCGAGGGGCAGATACACCCAGGACAGGGCCCCAATCTAATCCTGGGCACAAAGTCACTTACCACCAACACACTCTATATGGGGGAAATTTGGAGAATTCACTTTGACCTTGAACCACGTTTTTTTGACTGTGGGAGGAAACTTCTGCACTGTCTTCACTTCCCTGTTTCAGAATCTGAAATTTCAAAAACTATTGCCCCTCAACCGATACTTCCCCTGATTCCATCATTCCCTTTTTAACCTGCCTCCTTACCACCGCAAATACATCATAGGGGGACCCAATCCAATTACAGGGTTTCTTGGGAAAACACTTTAAAAAAACTAATAAATTTAAAAAAAAGAAAAATTTTTTAAATAATTTACCAAGACAAATGAAATTTCTTTAAACCCACATAAAATGTTTAAAGAATTTAAAATGAACTTTTTTTAAAATTTCTTACATTTTAAAACTTAAAAGACACTGCCAAAAATAATACAAATGAAAGATTAAAATTTGGAAAATAACCATACGTTAAAATTTTTAAAAAATCTAACACCGAAAAAAAACTAAAGAAACCACCAAAAATATGTCCACTTTATTTTTTTTAGTTCAAATTAGAATGTTAAATTGCAAAATGGCAAAAACAATAAGATTTTTTCAGTCACATTAAAAACTTTAAATTTTCCC
>JAFMOC010000037.1:5580000-5595569 GCA_019802505.1 Corydoras sp. C115 | reverse complement strand
ATATATCTAATCCATTTTTCAACCATGAATCTCTCCATCCTTCCATATAGTCAATCATCTATCTCATTCATCCATTCATACCACTTTCTCCTTGGGTTTAAGATTAACTATCTCTAAAATGGTTTTTTTTTTTGCAGCAGGTAGGCTAAAACCGTGGAAATGTTTTTTTTGTGATCTTAGTTTTAATTTAGTTTTTTAATTTTAAAAACTTACAAAAGTCTTCCCAACAAACTCTGCAGCCCGACTCGTGTTTACAACCAGCCCAAGCGAACTCCATGTCAACTGCGCCACTCATTACTCACTTTCCCTCCATTGGCTTCCTGTACGTCTGCTCCGCATTCAGATACAATTCGCTGACTTCTGGCCTACAGTACCAATTTCTGGATCTTCCCCCTCTTACCTTAACTCTATCTTTTTCAAAATTACACCTCCCGACTCGTCGTTCACTTTCGCTCCAGTGGCCTTTATGATTGCCGCCTGGCTGATTCCACCTCTCAACGAGGGAGCTAATTCCTCATTTCTGCTGGCGTTCACCACCACGACAAAACTGGGTTTGAGTTGTTGGAACGGATGGTGAACGATCTTCCCAACTCTGTCCCGTTAAGGCAGAAGATATCTCTAAACAGTCTTTTAAGAAGACTACATTAAGGACGCATCTCACTTTAACAAATAGCCCCTCTGTCATAAAAAAAAAATAATAAAAAAAAGGGGGTAGGGGGGGGGGGGTCGAGCTTCGGAATAACAATCAGGCTGTAGACTAACCACCCCTCCCTCCCCCACGAATAAACAAATCAGGTTTGAGAAATTATTAGTAGTAGTGGGTTTTCTCCATTGGCTTTCTGAACTTTGTGTGTGGTGTCTTCCATGTTGTAAGTCGCTTTGGATAAAAGCTGTGTCTGGCTACAAGGGACTAAATTTAAAAACAATTTGTTTTTTTAAAATTTTAAAAACCTTTTGGCCACGGCTGAAGTTTAAAGTGATTCATATACAGCATACATATACATTGAGTGATTATCCACAGTCAAACTTACAAAGTCTTACATTTAAGATTTTTATTAAAGAGAACAGAGAGCGCGTCTGTCGCTGAGCGCTTTCCCAACGGTTTCCTCCTTTAGTGAGTAAGGGCTTTGGAATCCCGTTTACGTTCCCAACCCCTTGTCGCATCTGATTGGCTGCTGAGCTCGTTAAAGCGTTTGGAGACTCCAATATGATTGGTGGATCCTCGTGAGCTGATGCTTTCCACTCTTTAATATTAATGAGCTTATTGTGCCGCACGCCAGGAGACGGCGCAGACAGTGGGGTTCGCCCGGGGACAAGCCGGTGCTATTCAGCCCAAATTTATACCACATTCACTCTCTCAGGAGTTTCTATTTACCTCAAAACACTCAACGGATGCCCTGTTCCAACGGAAGGTTGGTATTTTATTCGAACGTTGACGTTATTTCGTTAATAGTTGAGTCTTTGATGGTTGAGTCTTAAAACGACAAGAAACCCACCGCTTACTCCGCTTACTTGAATTGTTTTATAGTAACCGTTTGGTCAATTAGCATTTTGCAATCGACTACAATTAATTAGTCGACATTTTACCTTGAATAGCATTTCCTTTTTCTCTTTTCGTTTGCTGGCAAATAATGTGGTCCATTTGCATTTGGGAACGCACCGCATTTCAGGTCGGGAGAGGCTGCTCGCTCGTAGCATCTTCATTCAACCTTCATTCGTTCTATTATTTCTTCGCAGGATTTTAAAAGAATCGGTTTCTTAGTGCTGTAGTTTGTTGTATACATCCGTTATAGGTTGGATTAGGAGTAATCGAGTAATTCTGCACGATGTAAGACTATCCGTGTCACCTTTGAAAGCCACCGGGGTTTAAATCTGCAGCTAAATGAACCCTGGTGCTGAGTTGGAACATTGAACGCTGCACGACGTTAAAAACCTTTTACTGAACCTTTGATCTGCACATATGGACTATATACATACACCGTGGTACATACAACTAAATGTATGTGGGCGTCTGGCTTATTATATAGATTCCAGTCTAAACATTCATCTCTGCTGGAATTTTTTTCCCCCAAAATGCATAAAGTGTGTGTTTAGGATTTTTCATCGTGTCAGCATAAGCTATAAATCAGAGATTAATGAGCCAGTTCTAATCAGCATTCTAATTCATCTCAGCTGTGATGGCATGGGTTATGGTCAGGGTTGGGTGCCTGCCACTGATGGTCTTTGACATCAGAGTTGTGTAAGAATGTACTTAAAGACTTATTTGCAGGAGAAGATTAATTCTAGGAGATAAAAATAACCTTTCTTATTTGTTGCCATGAAGCTGGCAAGTAAAAAAAAGAAAAGAAAAAAAAAAAAAAAAAAAAAAAAAAAAAAAAAAATAATAAAAAAAAAAAAAAAAAAAAAAAAAAAAAAAAAAAAAAAGAAACATATAAAAAAAAAAAAAAAAAAAAAAAAAAAAAAAAAGTAAAGAAAAAAAAAAAAAAAAAAAAAAAAAAAACAAAAAAAAAAAAAAAAAAAAAGAAAAAACAAAAAAAAAAAAAAAAAAAAAAAAAAAAAAAAAAAAAAAAAAAAAAAAAAAAAAAAAAAAAAACAAAAAAAAAAACAAAAAAAAAAAAAAAAATATAAAAAAAAAAAAAAAAAAAAAAAAAAAAAAAAAAAAAAAAAAAAAATATATATAAAAAAAAAAAAAAAAAAAAAAAAAAAAAAAAAAAAAAAAAAACAATTATACGTATATATACTATATATATATATATATATCACTTATATATATATATATATATATCTATATATATTATTATATATATTATAAAAAAACACCTCATTTAAAATACAAATTCTAATAAACATTCCGCATGTGTATAGAGTTAGAGTGTTTTTATTATATCAGATTAAGAATTGTTCCGTGACTGATTCTCAGCTGTGATAATTTGAAAGAACCTATTTTCTTTGTATTTATTCAGGTCACACTGGGCCTATTTCGTCTTGTGCCTTGGAGACCAATCAAGCAGCGCATTGTGAACCCTGTGGGGGTGCAGCAATTACAACAGGATTAAACGTTAAAAATAAGCACGGTGTTTTAGTCACTGGACGTTCGGCTCGTCGGATAAGCTGAAGTTATATCAGCAGGCTTTTCAAATCAAGCTGTTTAACATCGCACCCATCACTTATCTTCACGATGATGCAAATCCTTGATTCGAGCAACCAAAGGAACTCACTGTTTAGTGCAATGACTCGCTTTCTTGGTGCCGTGAACAACATGGATCAGACAGTGATGGTTCCCAGTCTCCTCCGCGACGTTCCTCTGGATAATACGGAGCAGGTAAAGGGCTCGCCGCACTCCTCTTCTGGGAATGCCGTGCCGCCGGCTTATTTCCGCACTGAAGACATGTATGGCTACTACATGCTCCTCAAGTCCATCCGCAATGACATTGAATGGGGCGTCCTGCATAGTGAGGAACGGCGCAAAGAAAAGCCAGCTGCACTTGAGCTGGAGCCAGACAGCGATGACCTCGAGCAGCAGTTCCGTTTCCACTTGAATGGACTGCACAAGGTGCTCGCTGAGCTTACACGCAAAGCCAATACCCTTACTAACCGATATAAGCAAGAGATCGGTATTGGCGGCTGCGGCCTTTAAAAGAAAGGAGAGCGGTTTGTTACCTTTAAAAATGCGCACACACCCGAAGCCTGGTGGCTAAAACCATTGGCACTTTTATTCCTGAGTACATAATCACGTTCCTTTAATCCTAATGCACTTTGGTGTTGCTCTCTCGGGCTCTGTTCTTTTGTTTGGGCTCTTGTTTTAGCTACTGCAGTTTTTCATGTGCACTGGGTACGTTCTGTAGTTTATTGCTTGAGTGAAGACGATCACCTTATTAATTATGCAAATTTGCTAATGGCATACGAATCACTTTTTGAAAGGCAATGCTGGGGAGGTTGCTGTTGGTAATACAACGTATTTTTAGGGGTTTAAGGGTGACATCACTAAATGAACAATACTGTGCACATGGTTTAGGCATTTGGGAGTATTATGCTTTTAAAGCCTTAATGACATGTAATAAATAAACAAGCATATCAATTCAGTATTTGTGTGGCGTTAGGTTCACTGAGAGGTTGTTCCCAGCCTCTTGATCAGACATCTTCTGTAGGCTGTCCTTCATTATCTGTTCTTGTAATTGCATACCCATGTCATGAATTTAAGATCAGGGCTCACTGTGGGTGATGCCATCTTCCGACCAGTTTCGTTAAAACATCGAAACTGCCTAAATCATTTGCACAGTTCTAAATTCACCAATTTTTTTGCCATAATATTCTCACTTACAATATTAGCATGGTACAAAGGGTGTTACTAAAACAATCATAATAATTATATTTTAGTCAGTTTGAAAAAAATAAAATCGATGTATTATTAGTTCAACACGTTAATGTGGTCCAGATTTTCAAATGGAATTTTATAGTTTTTTTTTAGCATTTCAAATAAAAACGTAAAAACCTTGTCAACATGAACGTCCTACTGCTAAATGGCAGATGTTATTATGCATTTATTTCATGCGAGCCCTGATTTTAGTACGTGAAAGTGGAATATTTGCATAATAAATTTTTTAGAACAACTTATAGACTGCAGGTGAAATATCTGCATGATTAAGATGGACAAATGATGCACTTATCCTTTTAATCATTTGTGGCATCAATTCATACAGATAGTTGCACGTATTTACATGAAATGAGTACAAGTTGTTTTTAAAACGAGCCATAAAAGTTAAAAATTATATAAATTCATTGAACTAAAGCAGTAAACACAAACTTGTTTAACTGAGGAAGCTGAAACTGAATCTGAACTCTAGTGTTAATCACGTTAAGCTGAGGTTTTACAAACATTGGTACAACTGTTTATTAATGAAATACGTCATATATACATACATATACTTAAGTTCAGCAAAACAAAATATACACAAGATTCGTGGAAAACAAAACAAGCAGGGTTGTTCCAGCTAAATCCCAATATTCAGAGGGGCAAAAATCTTTAAACATACATGTTTATTTAACTGCCCAGCGACGTGGTAGCCTGAAATCCAATCCTACGGTTTAATGCAAATTTGAAATCTCCGTGCTTTAGCTGTGAGGTTTATTATTTGACTGCGGGCCAAAGTGTTAATCACCTTTAAAATGACCGAACAGGCGGTGGATCGTAATCAGCCTTAATTAGTGAGATGGAATTAAATGATTGTTCTGTAATTCCTACAGAATGTTGATAGATTCCAGGAGATTTTGCTCATATAAATGTGATGTCGAAGTTTGTCGTGTCCCTTTTCTATAATGTACTAAATAAATTTTGTAAGTGCAATTCTTTTTGACCTGTCGTTTTGATTTTAACAGTTTCTTTGCTTCTCTCCACAAAAAAACCTTCATTAACTCAACTAGAAAATGAAGTTGCTTTTGTTTAATGAAACAATATAAGGGGACATGTGGGCATGATTGAACCATAGGGAAATTAAACTTCCAGAGATGCTTGAGTGGCGCTGCACTTTAATATGGTGATGTCTCTGGAAAAAATAGGGTGGTGAAGGTTAAGGTTCCAGCCTTGTGACCTGGTCCCACCAAGTTCTATGGTGGGGTGTCGTATACAGGGCTGCCCACCACTCCGGACACGTGTGCTCACTTCACTCAGTGTGTGTGTGTATATGTGTGTTTCACTGCATGGATTAGTTAAATGTGGTGGACTAATTCCTCTATGTGTAAGCGCAGTAGGCAAAATGGATCCCTTTATCACTTTATAGTACCACTACTTCACATGCCACCATACTTTCAGTTGATTGTCTTTATGGCACTGGCCTTGAATCTACCCAAACAGTTCCGCTGGCCCTGGGTGTGAGTAGGTTAGACAAAATAGTGACTCTGCAATGTCACAATAGTAAGCTGAATGTGGTGCTGGCACTAGTAATGGTGGTGTGTATATGTGGAGGGTGTTTATCGTTTTGCTTTTGGATGTATTAGAGGAACTATTCGTCAGGTAGTCTGCTATGAGCACTGATGAAGGGTTATTCATTCATTATCTTCCACTTAATCCTGTAATTGGATTGCAGGGGAAAGGCTTCGGGCGCTGGGCACACACAGACACACACAAACAAACTATATGGGGCAATTTAGAGCATTCAGTTGACCTTAAATCCATGTTTTTCGTTCACTTCGCTCCAGTGATGATTGCCGCCTGGCGGTTCCACCTCACCGAGGAGCTAATTCTCACTCCGTGGCGTTCACCACTGCAAAATGGTGGAACGATCTTCCCAACTCTGTCCGTAAGGCAGAATCACTAAACAGTTTTAAGAAACTACTGACGACGCATCTCTTTAACAAATACCTGTTGTAAAAAAAAAAAAAAAAAAAAAAAAAAAAAAAAAAAAAATAGGGGGGGGGGGGGGGGGAGGGGCCGCAGCATCGAATAACTATCAGGTTTGATGAATTTACAGTATAGTTGGTTTTCTCCATGGCTTCTGACTTGTGGTCTTCTCATTTGTAAGTCGCTTTGGATAAAAGCGTCTGCTAAATGACTAAATGTAAATGTATGTTTTTGTACTATGGGAGGAAACCCACGCGGACACCGGGAAAACATGGAAACTCCACCCAGATCGAGATTCGAACATGGATCCCGGCGCTGAGAGGTGGACGTGCTAAGCACGAAGCCACCGTGCCGCCCGCTGATTGAAACAAAAGTTTTAATCAGATTCTACAGTTCTAAAATTCGACATCTAAAATTGATTAACTTAAAGCTTTTAATTATTTTTTTGAAGTGATTAGGAAGAACCTGGTGAAGCAAATGTCCATGCTTATCTATTGCAGAACATTTCGGGTGCTGGGCACCAATCCATCAGTGTGCACACACTCATTCACAGACACAATATGGGGCAATTTAGAGCAGCCAATTCACATCGAATCCATGTTTTTGGACCGTGGGAGGAAACCCACATGGACACAGGGAGAGAATGGAAACTCCACCCTGATTGGGCTTCCCTTAGAGGCAAAGATGCCAAGCCCTAAACCGAATTTGCTAATATTTATCAAAGTCTCATTCTTATTAAAGACTCAGACTTTCACACAATTGTGGCATAGGCAGTGTTCTTTAATTGTAACGCGTCTGACTCACATCTGTTCTGTGGCTTTAACAGTCAAATCCCTCACCATGAATAGTTTACCATAGCAACACATACACACAATCACATACACTCAGGATCTAACATGTCTCTTCATGTCTAACTCATACGATAAAACACAATAGACAAAGGCAATTGTGTATTGCGTAGTTCCTCCCACAGATATACACACGGCACCAAGCTGCGACGAAAACAGTTGGACATTTACATGATGTAAATGTATTTTTTTATATTCAGATATAATAAAATGATGAGGTGCCCTGATTTAACCTTTCATGTAAAACAAGTATAATCAGCTTTACTGTTAGTGATAAAATAAATAAATAAATAATAAAATATTGTTAAAATATTAAAGTAAAAATATTGCTTTTATATTTCTGATATGGATCATGCAATGTACTGGGTCGTTATTACAAGATAAATGAAGTCTAACAGGGGATGCAGAATCCCGATGCATAGCTAAATAACCTTGAATCACTCTAAAGGGAAGGTGACGCTAATAAATGACAAGATCACTGAATATGATAACATTTATTACATGGCAACCTAATTAAAAAAATCAATCATTTGACGAAAAATATTGGCAGAAAATTCATTTGTTGGTTTAAAACTAATTATATTGCTTCTCTATTAGAATAAAAGAGGTTTGGGGTTGCTTAGAGCATTAGATCATTGCAGCTCTCCGCTCTTCAGGTTCGAATCGAGTTTCCATATTCTCCCCGTGTCCACGTAGGTTTCCTCCGGGTTCACCAGTTTCCTAACACAGTCCAATAACATGGATTCAAGGTAAATCGACTGTTCTAGAATGCCCCTATGTAGTGAGGGTGAGTATGCCCAGGGATGGTTTGGCGCCTGTAATGTTCTCCCCTGGATGGTCATGGTGAAAACCCTAGTTCCTAATCCCTCATATAGGATTAAGCGGAAGCTAATGAGCTGACATAAAGCTGATTCTGTAACAATGTCAGTTATTTATAATGAAAAGCTTAAGCTACTAATTAAATTTAATAAAAGTGTAATGTTAAATAATTGCTTTTAAAATGTAAAGGCGGCACGGTGGCTTAGTGGTTCACATGTTTGCCTCTCAGCGCAAGGATTCCAGGTTTGAAGGGGAGAACGTTTCGGGTGCTGGGCAGATACACACAGACATGCACACACACATTATATATGGGGTAATTTGGTGAATTCAATTGACCTTGATCCATGTTTTTGGACTGTAGGAGGAAACCTACAGTCTAGCATACTATGGAATGCTATTTTTAGTTAGTTAGCACCTTAATGGTTCCAGAAGTGTTGACATTATTTTGCAGTTCTACACTTACAATTTGTGTATAAAGAGTTTCCTTTTGTAGTCAAATGCCTAGATTCCAGGCACTTCACACAAAGCCAGGTTGGGATTTGGTTCAGCTTTTTTGGTATTATAGTTACAGTATATATATTCATATCCTGGTTTTCCAGGCGTGTATTTTCTTATTAAAGCATTTAACCAATCACATTTCAGCATCATTGGCTGCCAGAAGGGGCAGCATGGTGGCTTAGTGTTTAGCACGTTCGCCTCTCAGCACTTCGGATTCAGGTGGATGGAGTTTCCATGTTCTCATGTCTGCATGGGTTTCTTCCAGGTTCTCTAGTTTCCTCCCACAGTCCAAAAACATGGATCAAGGTAAAATGCATACCCCATATAGAGTGTGTGTGCAGTGATACATTGGTGCCCTGTCCTGGGTGTATCTGCCCATTACCCGAAATCTCAGCACTTCGGATTCAGGTTCAAATCCCAATCTGGATGGAGTTTCCATGTTCTCATGTCTGCATGGGTTTCTTCCAGGTTCTCTAGTTTCCTCCCACAGTCCAAAAACATGGATCAAGGTAAAATGCATACCCCATATAGAGTGTGTGTCCAGTGATACATTGGTGCCCTGTCCTGGGTGTATCTGCCCAGCACCCAAAATGTTCCCCATTGAACCCCCCCCCGACCCTAATAGAGGATAAAGTGGAAGATAAAGGATGGATTGTTGCCAGTGTCAAATATTTGCCTAAGGCCCAATCAACCTGTTGTTGATAAGTGTCAATCAACCTGTTGCTTTAACCAATCAGATTGGCGACACCAAGGCCCTTTAGCAAGCGTACATTTGGTTTTTGTATTCATGCCCTCTGATTCAATAGTCAGAGTTTACACTCTTGGTCAGACATTTTCAGCAAACAAAACTTATTACAGGAATATGACTCAACTTTCAGCATTAGCTTCAATGGCAATAAAAAATACAAATTCTCTTTCATCAAAGTTTAGTGATGGAAAGACAGAAGGCTTTTTTCTGGTTAGAAATGAGGTCCTCTGGTTGTGTCCTGTATAGAGCTATTCAGGGACATTTGGATAATTACACATTTCTACAACTTTAACCGCTGAAAAATTGCATCAGATCAAATTTCTATAACCTTCAGGTAGTTTTATCTCAAATGAACTTCACTCGAGCTGCTAACATAATGTAACGGCCCCTAGGATGGGGACCGCAGTTTCCCGCGAGAAGCGGCTTTAAAACTGTTTTGTTTGTCAGCCTCCGCAGCTGATGTAATACCGGCCTGTGGCATGAAAGATTTTCCACATGCAGCGTCAGAAAGATTCGACGGATCTAATAAATAATTTAAATGATGTAGTCTGCCTGGTTTCCACATGCTGTCCTTCTCAATGTTCTTTCAGAATCTTTTCGGCTTTTGTTGTATCCAAAATGCAAAGATCTACACCAAAAATAACCAAAGGTTAACAAACAGAGCATCTTTTATTAACGTGATCATCCAGCAGGTGGATATGTTGTGACATCACACTATATAAGAGGCATTATTTTGGATATATTTCATGGTGGTATCATGCTCACTGTGTTGGTTTAGGCTGTGGAGATTCTCCAACCCGCCAAAATGTATCTTATCTCATTATCTTCCGCTAAATCCTATACTTGGGACTAGTTGCAGGGGGTTCCCATGCCCATTTAGGCACTGGGCAGGTACACCCAGGACAGGACACCGATTCATCGCTGGACACACTCACTATATAGGTTTTTAAAAAAATATTTTTTTAGAGTTTTTAGAGTAATTTTTACAAAAATTTACATAAATTGTAACGTAGAAATTTTGATTTGAAAGAAAATGTGATGTGATCATTCAATAAAACAGACAGATATTCAAAGTTTGCATTGTACAGAATATTCACTGTCACCTCAGATCATTGCAGATGAAGTTAGGGTGGACTAACTTCCTTAGGTTGCTTTAGTTATTAATCTAAAATCAAATAATGAAACAAATGATCAGTTCCTATAGTTTATCAGTTTAATATATCACCTCATTATTAAATTAGTCCATCCATCCATTATCTTCTGCTTTATCCTATATTAGGGTCGCGGGGGGGGGGGTTCCCCATGCCCATCCAGGGGAGAACGTTTCGGGCGCTGGGCAGATACACCCAGGAAAGGGTGCCAATCTATCGCTGGGCACAAACTCACACACATACACACAAATACACTCTATATGGGGCAATTTGGAGAACTCAATTGACTTGATCCATGTTTTTTATCTGTGGGAGGAAACCGTAGAACCCGGAGGAAACCCACTGGGAGAACATGGAAACTCCATCCAGATTGGGATTCGAACCGGGAATCCCTAGCACTGAGAGGCGAACGTGCTAACCACTAAGCCACCATGTCCATGCCCTATTAAATTAGTGCATAATTAATTAATTTACTAATTTTGATATGAGGCGCTATATCAGCGCTGGGGATCCAGAGTCAAATCCCCATCTGGGTGGAGTTTCCATGTTCTCCCCATGTCTGCATGGGCTCTCCAGTGTCCTCCCACAGTCTATAAACATGGATTCATGGTGAAAAGGTTGCTCTAAAGTGCCCCATTATAGTGTGTCTGTGTGAGTGAGTGTGAGAAATGGATTGGCACTATATAAGTTCTTTTTAGAACAGTCAGTTTACCTTGATCCATGTTTTTGGACTGTGCCAGAAAACCAGTAAACCCAGAGAAATCGCATGCAAACACGGGGAGAACATGGAATTGTCACCTAAATCAGGAATTAACCCTGGATTCTCAGCGCTGAAAGGTGAAAATGCTAAGCCAAAGTCACCCACCTGCCAAACTAATTTAAGCTTAATATTTCAATTAAAGTGGACTCTATTAAGGAAGGAAGTGAGGTCCTAAATAATACTAATAATTTATAAAATGTACATATGTTACATTTTATGTGAACATGACTATGTCGTTGATTCAAATTTTGTAAATCCAAGTCCAACCACTATTATAACATTTTATCTATTACTAAATGCCAAAAACATGTCCCAGCAAGTCACTAAATTTTCACTAAATGGCGGCGCTCCTGTATTGCATAACACAGGTTACAATATAAGCTTTATATGACATTAACCAAGGACGGTTTTAGAAACAGGGCGGCATGGTGGCTTAGTGGTTACATGTTTTATTCTCAGTACTGGGGATTTTGGATTCCAATTTTTGTGGAGTTTTCATGATCTTCCCATAGATTCAAGGTAAATGGACCTCATATAGCGTGTGTATGTGTCTGTGATTCAATGTGTGCCCAGTGATAGATGGGTATATCTGCCCAGTGCCTGAAATGTTCTCCACTGGATGGGCATGGAGAACCCCTATCCATAACCCCCCATGTAAGCTTAGTATAGAATTACTGTACTAAGACGAAGATAATAGCTGAATGGTATACACTCAAATTACACTCAAAACAGGACTTATTTAGTTGCAAAATTTTTTTATGTCTGGTTTGTGATGATATCACATCATTACAGAATTCATGCAGATATTTCATGTGCATTTTTATGCTGACCCTATAATTCTACAATATTTTAAAAATGTTTTACAGGATTCAATAAAAAAACAACACATTAAATAATAACTCACTACATACTGCTCTGATTGTAACCGAACATAGTACACTGCAAAATGGCAATATGGCAATAAATAAGAAAAATAAACACAAAGCAAGAAAAAAATGTGCAGGAATGAAGTAAAATTATTTGCCAATATAGTGAGTTATCTTGTTATTTTATTTCTTGTATGATTTCTTAAAATAAGAAAAAAGAAAGAAGATTTTCTGACTTCTGGTAAGATTTCATTGTTTGCAATGTATGCTTAGTAGTATTAGTAGTTTGTATAAAAGCCAAGATTTCTGATACATCTTACCCAAATAATGTGCTGCTTTTAAGTAGAGATCTAAATTAACTGGTTTGCAAACATCAATTAATTCAATTTTACACAAGGTTATCAACAGTTGTACATATGACCTTGAATTATGTTTATAGCACCTGAATGCCATATTCACATACTGAACACTGCAGTATGATATAAAATACACTTTAGGTTTTGTATTTGTATGAGCCTGTGCTCATTAAAATCACAACTTTTTGTTAACTGAGAACCTTCAGCACATTTTTTTTGTTTATAAAGCTGACCTAAGATACATTTTGACTATTCTACTACGTCTACTATGAGGCAATGTAAATTAGAATATAGAGATTTGTGAGTTGTTAGAGAATGTAATGTGATCATTCAATAATACAGATTAATACAAATACAAAATAATACAAATTAAAAGTTTGCACTGTTCAGAATATTCACTGTCACTTCAGATAACTGCAGATGAAGTTAAGGTGAATTTCTAAAAGAAATCCTTAGGTTGCTTTAAGTATTAATCTAAAATTATAGAAGAAAACAAAGGATCAGTTCCTAGCATTTAATCTAGCACCTTATATCACCTCATTATGAAATTAGTGCATGATTAATTAAATTAGTAATTTTGATATGGGGCGCCGATATCAGCGCTGGGGATCCAGAGTCAAATCCCCATATGGGTGTAATTTCCATGTTCTCCCCGTGTCCACATCTGTTTTCCTCCCACATTCTAAGAACATGGATTCAAGGCAGGCTTCACGGTGGCTTAGTGGTTTGCACGTTCGCCTCTCAGCTCTAGGGATTCCCGGTTTGAATCCCCATCTGGGTGGCGTTTCCATGTTCTCCCTGTGTCCATGTGGGTTTCCTCCGGGTTCTCCGGTTTCCTCCATTCCTCAATTGACTTCTCCAAATTGTCCCATATAGAGTGTGTCTGTTTGAGTGAGTGTGTGCCCAGCGATGGATTGACGCCCTGTCCTGGGTGTATCCAGGACCAGTGTATCGCTGGGAACCCCCCCCCCACAACCCTAATATAGGATAAAGCGGAAGATAATGAATGAATAAATGGATTCAAGGTGAAATAGATGCTCTAAAGTGCCCCGTTAAAGTGTGTGTGTGTGTGTGTGTGTGTGTGTGTGTGTGTGTGTGTGTGTGTGTGCCCAGAAATGGATTGGCGCCGTGTCCTGGGTGTATCTGCCCAGCACCCGAATCGTTCTCCCTTGGATGGGCATGGGGAACCCCCCCCCCTGGGGAACCCCCCCCCCCCCCCCCCCCCCCGCTGCCCAAGTCTAGGATTAAGCATGGATACATTAATTTTAATATAGTATAAACAATATAACCAGACTTACTGGCATTCGTAGATATATGGAACATCCTAAGCATAGTATATACAATATGCTTAGGATTCATAAATCTAAGCAATTTCGTTTCTTTTTTTTTTTATTCAAATTTTTATTCTAAGCAATATTATTTATTCTTTTACTCCTTTATTTAATCCATCCATTATCTTCTGCTTTATCCTCTAGTAGGGTTGCAGGGGGGGGGGGTTCCCCATTCCCATCCAGGGAAGAATGTCTTGGGCCCTGGGCAGATACACCCAGGACAGGGTGCCAATCTATCGCTGGGCACACACTCACTCACACAGACACACTCTATATGGGGCAATTTGGAGAACTCAATTGACTTGATCCATGTTTTTGGTCTGTGGGAGGAAACCGGAGAACCCGGAGGAAACCCACGCGGACACGGGGAGAACATGGAAACTCAACCCAGATGGGGATTCGAACCGGGAATCCTTAGCGCTGAGAGGTGCTAACCACTAAGCCCCCTTTATTTAATTTATATATGTTATTCTTGTAAATGATTTTTCGATTTTACTGGTTCGTCGCATGTTCTGCTGGAATCCAAAGTGGGTTGGTTAGTGACATAATCCTTTAATTACATGTTTATTGTTGGAGAATCTGCATTATTCATTCCGACTTTTTAAAAATTGTGAAATTGCCGTACTGGTAAAATTCTGCCAAGATTTTAACAACATAATCTGATACTGTCTGACATCCAATTATCCAACACCACTGAAGTCACACAGTGTAAAACTGGTTTAACTTGCTGTTTGGGAGCTTGGGGTTTAAGGTCTTTACAAATATACCAATATAATATACCAACTGGAAAAACGAATTCCGGTGAACCGCATTCATAAGAACTTCATATCATATTAACTTGACTGCTTAATCCTTTATTAACTTTAAGGGTGTGGAATGTGTGGGGCTCTGGGTAGATACACCCAGTACAGGGCGGCAAGCTATTGCTGAGTACACACTCACACAGACACACTATGTTGGGGCAATTTAGAGAAGCCAATTCACCTTAAATCCATGTTTTTTGGACTGTAGGAGGAAACCAAATAACCCGAAGAAAGAATATTAAAACGGAATCCGAACCTGAATCTCAGCGCTGAGAGGTGGACTTGCTAAATACTAAACCCCTGTGTCGCTCTTTACAAAAACTATGAATGGCAAAATGTGTATAATGGATACAGCTGATTCCTAGACACACAATAAAATAAGACACTTTTACTTAGGAACTTGCCTACATCCGAGACATATCTACATGTGTGCGCTAATTGGCTGAATGCTTTTTGCTGATTAACTGTACAACAACCAAACTGATTACAAGAATACCATCATTGTTTTTGTATCCTAATTTTAAAATTGCATTGTTTCCTAAAATCATTTAAAATGTGAATACTGCATGAAGACCATACAGAGGCTGTAAAGCTTTTATGACACAATGTTCTATTCCCATCTCATCTCATTACTGTATGCTAATCCTAAACTAGGGACTAGGTTTACCTGGAAGGGGGGGGGGGGTGTTGGCTGCTGGAGGGGTTCCCCAGCCGTACCCAGGGAAGAAAAGAATGTTTTTGGGCACTAAGGAGATACACCCAGGACACACACACACACACACACAAACACAGACTATATAGGACAATTTTAGATATTGGCAATATAGAGCAGACAATTCACCTTGAATCCATGTTTTTGGACAGTGGGAGGAAACCGGAGAACCTGGAGGAAACCCACATGGACACGGGTAGAACATCGGATGAAAACAACTCCACCCATCTATCCATCAACACAGGGAGAACATGAGAACTTCACCCAGATTAAGATTTGAACCTGGAATCCTCGGGGCTTAGAGCCAAATGTTCCAATCACTAAATGTTCTTCTGTATAT
>JAFMOC010000037.1:5562500-5575000 GCA_019802505.1 Corydoras sp. C115 | reverse complement strand
CCTCTGCTAGGGTGGTGGGGGGTTCCCATGCCCATCCAGGGGAGAACGTCTCGGGCGCTGGGCAGATACAACCAAGACAGGGCGCCAACCCATCGCTGGGCACACACTCACTCACACAGACACACTCTATATGGGGCAATTTGGAGAATTCAATTGACCTTGAGCCATGTTTTAGGACTGTGTAAGGAAACCGGAGAACCCGGAGGAAAGCGGACACGGGGAGAACATGGAAAGTCCACCCAGATTGGGATTCGAGCCGGGAATCCCTAGCGCTCAGAGGCAAACGTGCTAACCACCAAGCCACTGTGCCACCCTCTCTCTCTCTCTCTCTCTCTCTCTCTCTCTCTCTCTCTATATATATATATATATATAGCCAAGTTTTCCATATTTTTTTTTTGCCTATCCAAATTCTTTTTCCTGTGCTTAAATTAAACATTTCATTTCTGGTTTTATTTTACTTCTATATAGAACAATTCGTTCTGCATTCTTAATTCTAATAAAAATATATACTGTATATTTTCCTGCACTCCTTCCCTGTGTTTGTCCTTCACGTCCTCAGTTCCTGTGTCCTCTGCATGTTTGTTCAGTGCAGTGTGATTTAGTTCAGTAACTTGCTGATAGTGGGATGTATAAAGTGATAAACGGAGTGATAGATGTGGGTGTTGACGTAATAGAGCGCGGCAGCCTCGCCGCTGACTCAGCAATTCCTGATTGGAGCTGTGGTAGCGAGAAGGTAACAGCGGGACTGAAAAGGATTGATTTATTTATATACAGAGTTATAGCTCCTGTCTGACTCTCTGTGGGTGGTAGCTCTCCTCACATTCATCCCAAAGGCCTGTTAGGTTTACTAGGTTATTGGCAAACCACCATTGTTTTTCATACTAAGATTCTCACTTTCTGTGTTTAACTCTGCATCGAACGTCCCATCAAAACTGTATGGGGACAAATTTCCACACACTACTAAGTCAAAAAATAAAACAATAAAGGCTGAATGATAAGTTAGTGCCACATCCGATTGATCTCCATTTCTGGTATCTACTAACTTATAATTTCTAAAGTTTGCTTTGGTTTCTTCTAGATATCAGGTCAGAATTCACCAGGAGGTAGACAGGTTGCTTTTCTAACTTGGTGTGTTTCTGCTTTGTGCCTGAATCCAGATGATGATGTTTGTGAAATTCTGACCTTCTGCCAACAGCTATGAATTGTTATAAAACATGTAGTTCCAGTCCTTAGATCTGATCGGATGAGCTGTTTGTCCAGCAATGACATTATTGACAATAATACACACCACCTCTGACCTCTTCACATTCGTAATAATACGTCATATACAAAACATTATTTTCAATTATGCTTGTGATTGTGATTAATACAAAAAGCGAGCCGAATCTTGATGAGCACTAAACTGTTGCGGCTGTTATTTATAAATTGTGATCTATAATTTGGCCACTCAATGGCAGTTTTTGATTGTTAGAGAAACTGGTATCCCGTTACTCAGCAATCAATGTTCACTTTAAAAGCCGGACTAGATTACATTGCGGAAGACCAGTTTATTATTATAACCGATTTTGTTTTTTAATAAACAATTCCATTTCAAGGCCATTAAGTTATCACTTAAAAATCTCTTTCAAAACAAGATTAGCCGTGACAATACTTACGATAACACATACCTCTGACCGCTTTACATTTGTATCAATTCATGATATACCATACATGACTTTCCAGGTGTTTTTATACAGTTTGATCTGTAATTTGGCCTCTAGATGACAGTCTTTAAACCCTAAAACTGTTAAATAGTGATCAGCACGTCAATGAAGACCAGGTTATTAACATTTTTGCTTTTAAAAAAATGTATTTATGAATCAAACCTTGTTTTTTTTTATTAAAGTATGTGTTTGTAACATTTCATAAAAGCAATAAGGCACTTGAGGTTGTGTATAATTGTGAATAAATCATGGTAAAGTGGTGTAACACCTCTTTCCTGGGATTTATTCACCATAATGCACGCTTTCTCGTACTGTATTGCTTTATAATACCTGTTCTTGAGGTCCGAGTCAGAACTATGTCTATGTCTGTTTTTTTACTTGTTTTTTTTTTTTTTTGCTTGAACTTTGTGTTTCAACCAAACAATGTGTAAAAATTCTCATCATTGCACTGATTAAACGTGGAAGTGTGAATTTGAATTCTAAATTGGATCAAGCTGCTTCTCCAAAGTTTATCAGATAAAATATTCAGCAGTCGTCACAAGTCTGTACTCCCTGATGTATTTAAGACATGAAACTGTGGATTATGAAAAGGAAGACCCAATGAATTATTGTCAGTCGTGTTTCTAGGGCGAGTCAGCACTTTGTGACAAAGCCCATGTTTTAGAGTTCAGATGCAATAATGATGAAATAACTTTTTGTTTTTACAGAATTTTACAGAAGCCCTTATCCAAAGAGACTTTCAGGGGGCTGTAGATCGTGCAGTTCAAACAGCAAAATAGATCCGGCTCAGTGGTCCAACAACAGCACTCGGGCAATGCAGGGGCTTGAATCAACCAGCCTCCTGTCTATTATAGTCCAGTTTCTTAGAACCAAATAGTCATCCCTGTTCCACAAAATGAAATGCACTGGTGCTTTTAACTGTGTACTGTGGTTACATTAGAGAGGGATTGGGAGCTGCTGAAATGAAGGCAAAGCCTAGTGGTTCCGCAAAGGCTCCGCCTTCTACAAGAGTAGAAGTCTCTTCTGAATTAGAGGCCAAAGCCCAGTTTTCTCTCTCTCTCACTCTCTGATACACACACACACACACGCACACATGCACATACACACACACACACACACACACACACACACACACACACACACACACACACACACACAAACACCATGGTTGGAAGCCATGGCCAGCAAGATAAGAGGAAACAAACATGTGGTCAACTGGACGTGATAACCAGCTGTACCCTTTTAGTCGGTCACATGCACACACACACACACACACACACACACACACACACACACACACACACGCAAAGAGTTAAAAAGGCAAATAATAGTTACACTTCACTGCATTCAGGATGATGAAAAATGAACTGGACAGCTCAGATCTAAGTTTTTAAAATGTGTGTGTGTGTGTGTGTGTGTGTGTGTGTATGTATGTGCATTTATATGTGAAACCAAGTTCATTCTGATCTTATCCTTCCATATGCAAATTTAAGATAATAATAAAACAATAATAAAATCTCAATAAGAATCATGTTATAGCATGAGAGAAAGACAAACATACACATACACACACACCCCCACACCTGTATGACAGGGCAAAATGGCCGGTCACAGTGCTCCATGATAGTGCTCACCATTTCCTGTTTAAATGGTGCACAAGCAAACAGATACAGCATTAATATGAATAGTCAGACTACTGTGAAACTGTTTATTGCTGTTTAAATTTAATAGTGAACACTTTTATTTTAACAGCATTTATCCATCACCACTCAGAAACCCCCTGGTTAGCAACGGTATGTTCTCCCTCCATGTGTAAGGGGCAGATATATTAATATGTACATTTGTGTGGGGATAAAAAAATAAATATATAATTTGATGGCGTATACTTAGCTTTGTAAACTCATTAGTCAGAGGTCATTGCTGTGATATCCCTAATACAGTAATTGCTGTGCTTGTAGCCTGTTGTTAAATATTATTTCTAATACATTTTAGAAATTTGTCAGTAGTTAATATAGTATATATATATATATATATATATATATATATATATATATATATATATATATATATATATATATATATATATATATACACTATATTAACTACTGACAAATTTCTAAAATGTATTTATATACTATTATTCTAATATAGTATATATAAAAGTAGAAAAAAAAATGACTCATTTAAATGTATAGTTGTTTTAAGGAAAACAATGAATATAAAACATTGCTGATCTGAACCTTATGCCATGCACATTGAGGGATTTCTCAGCTGCCACTACTGAGCGTGAAGGGACTTTGTTGGTTTTTGAGACATCTGCTGGTGGAGCTATGACATATTTTGGTATACTATAATAATATTTTAGTTTTCTGCAAACTTAGTAACTATTGCCATAGAAATATGTAGCCAAAATAAATAAATAAATAAATAAATAACTTGAATCTGATTAATTCGTTTATCAATAAAACATCTCAGATTAAACTTCACGGTCTGTGTGCACCACAATCTCACATGCACCAAACTGTTTGCCTGTTTTCATTGTTTTTACAAAACACTTTCATTACACTGACCTTTGTACCAAACTACTTTAAACCAAAATGTCCACAACACTTAAAGTGATGTACAATTAGACAACAAATGTACAAAGGCTCCTTACTTCAAAAAGAGGGTTACAACCAGAGTCATTCATTCATTCATTCATTCCTTCATTCCGCTTTTATCCTATATTAGGGTCGCGGGGGGGGGGGGGGGGGTTCCCCATGCCCTTCCAGGGGAGAACATTTTGGGCGCTGGGCAGATACACCCAGGACAAGACGCCAATCCATTGCTGGGCACACACTCACACAGACACACTCTATATGGGGCAATTTGGAGAACTCAATTGATTTGATCCATGTTTTTGGACTGTGAGAGGAAACCGGAGAACCCGGAGGAAACCCACACGGACACGGGGAGAACATGGAAACTCCACCACAGATTTCAAATGTGATTGAAACTGGAGTCACATTTGGATTAGTAAATTAGCAGTGTGCAGCACGGTGACCAAGTGGTTAGGAGGGGTTCTCCAGTTTTCTCCCACAGTCCAAAAACATGGAATGAAGGTAAATTGGCTGCTCTAAATTGCCCCAATATAGTTTTCCCTGTGTTTGTGTGAGTGTGTGAGAGTGAGTGTGTGCCCAGGAATAGATTGGCACCCTGTATCTGCCCAGCACCCAAAACATTCTCCCCCGGATGGGCATGGGGAACCATCTGCGAACCTAGTGGAGGACTATGTGGAAGATAATGGATGGATGGATGGATGGATGGATAGAATAGTCTACACCTCCTGGTCTCTCTCTACAGGACGGAAAAGTCAAGTTCTTTCTCTATATGCCTAATTATGTCCTCATGCTGCTGCTGCTCCAACTGCTGGCCATCAACACCTACATGAACATGAACCTGTTGGAAGATTACAGCCACAGCCAACTCGAAATCTCAGAAAGCCTAATGTCAAAAAAGTAAAGAGGTCTAGATCTTTGGGGTCCACTTAATCATCGCAGCTACACTAGACAGTGCAAATCACTCTCAAAACACAAAGGAACACTTCAACCAAGGCAGGAATCAAACCCATTCCCGTTAGCTTTAAACATACAAAAAAACTGTCCTCAAATTGTGGATGCACTCAAATGAAACACTACATTTTAAAGCTTTTCGGGCCCAAGAGCTGAATACTGAAAAGAATGCCCTTTAAAAAAGAGTATTATAGAGAATGCCACTCTCAGCTAGGTCCTAAACCCTATAAGCTCCAATCAGCTGATCAAACTAAATATCTGGAGTGCTGGTACGGCAAAAAATATGAATAATTTAGGATAATAACTGGTCTAAAAAAAAAATTATAATTAGCGGAGCCATATTATATCCGGGATTGGATTGGGTTCTAACAGGTTTATTAGTACCCCAAGCGCAGAGACTGTACACCACAAGAGCGAACTGATGCTTATACTGGAAACCACCTTACAAAAAATATTTTATATATGTAGATATATATTTAATTATGATTTATTATTATTATGCAGAAATGCAGGGCGGCATAGTGGCTTAGTGGTTAGCATGATGACTTCTCGAATCCCAATCTGGGTGGATTTTCCATGTTCTCTCTGTGTCCGCGTGGGCTTCCTCCGGGTTCTCCGGTTTCCTCCCACAGTCTAAAAAACTGGATCAAGGTAAATTAAATGCTCCAAATTGCCCCATATAGCATGTGTCTGTGTGAGTGAGTGTGTGCCAAGTGATAGATTGGCGCTCCGTCCTGGGTGTATCTGCCCAGTGCCCAAAACTTTCGACCCTGGGTGGGCATGGTAAACCCCCCCATCCCATGACCTTAGTAGAGGATAAAGCAGAAGATAATGGATAGATGGATGGAGAAATGCAGTATAAATATCCATTGCATCGTGCATAGATCACTAGGTGTGACGGTAGCACAGCGGCTTACTTAAGAGTAAGAAAACAATATAATCAAAAGTATTGGGAAATAATCTTTTAGGAAACACTCCAGTACACAAGTACAAGAAAACTAAAACCTTATAAACCAAACTAATTAGATTAGAAATCCCAAATGCACTCAAATATTTGAAAAGCAGATCATGTGCTTTTATCAATACAATTTTTAATGAGGGCTTAGAGGTTAGCACGTTCACCTCCGAGTGCTCGGGATTCCCGGTTCGAATCCCCATCTGGGTGGAGTTTCCATGTTCTCCCCGTGTCTGTGTGGGTTTCCTCCGGGTTCTCCGGTTTCCTCCCACATTCCAAAAACATGGATCAAGTCAATTGAATTCTCAAAATTGCCCCATGTAGAGTGTGTTTGTGTGAGTGAGTGTGTGCCCAGCGATGGATTGGCGCCCTGTCCTGGGTCTATCTGCCCAGCGCCCGAGATGTTCTCCCCTGGATGGGCATGGGGAACCCCACCGCGACCATAATAGAGGATAAAGCGGGAGATAATGAATGAATGAATGAATGAATGAATGAATTTTTAATGATGCAAAATGTAATTGTAAGCAAATGCAAGTTTAATAAATCCGGGCTAATAAATTCACCATTTTTTTTTACTTCTTCTTTAATCTTTATCACCTACATTGTATGGTATTTGAAGATTCTGAAGTGATTTATTAAAAGATTCATTGAGGAGAATATTACAGCGATCTAATCTCAAATGTTAAAAAACTATTTTTTAAACTTTCCATTTGTCATTATCTTCTGCTTAATCCTCTACCAGGGTCATGGGGTGGGGGTGGGGGTTCCCCATTTTTATCCAGGGGAGAACTTTTTGAGCGCTGGGCCAATACACCCAGAACTCGGTGCCAATCTATCGCTGGCCACATACTCACTCACACACAGGGACACGCAGCCAATTTACCTTGAATCCATGTTTTTGGACTGTGGGGGGAAACTGGAGAATCCACATGGACACGGGAAGAACATAGAAACTCCACCCAGAATGGGTTCGAACCTGGATCCCCAGCACTGAGAGGCGAACGTGCTAAACACTAAGCCACCGTGCCTTTGTTTGCGTTCAGCTCTTTTCAGAAAGCCTACTCTTGTGGCACGGCTCCCAAACGGCTCTTAATTTATTATCATCAGTAGCCTCATATTTTAGCATAACTTGGCAAATATGAATGCTTTGTGTGTTGATCACATCACAACACACAGCGCATTCAGATTTCCGCCGAAGGAGCCGGCTCTGATTTGAAAGCCGTGTCTCAAGAGCCAGCTCTCTGAAACGAGCTGAACTTTCCATCACCAAACCACAGCACTGACTGCTTGGAACTTCAGAGTAATGTGTGTGTATGTCAGAAAGGTAGCAATAAGTCAGATAAGATCTAAACCATCAGGCTCCTCGATATCTACCATGTTATTTAATTTATCCAGTACAATGGTTTGTTCCATGGGGTTAAGTACTGCGACGAGAGCAAATAAAACAAGAAATGAGACCATGTTGTTGTCTGATTATATTAATAAATCATAAACCTTTCGGATTCCGGCAATCTGGCCTGCAATCTCAGTGCGATTTTGAGACCAAAACACTGACAGAAATCTAAGATTTTTTTTCCTAGAATTTTAAATTAGGTTTTGAAACTGGTTTAATACAGGAACAAAATATGGATTTATAATGTTTATTAAAAGGTCTAATATCTGGAGAGAATTTTTTTCCATACACTTTACATAACCTCTAATCGACATGATGTTATTTATGGTCTGGCCAATGAGTGACACTCAGCTCAGAGGTATCGAGTTGCTGCAGAATGCGATTGTGTCACAATATCAGAACAGCAATATATTCTGGGGTAGCTGTACCAAAGAACACATTGCAGGTCTTAAATCTTTTCAGTCGTACGTTTTAATGTTACTACTGAAGATCATAAAGTCATTGTTGCTGAACTGGGACAGGATATGGGATTCTGATATATATGATTTCAAGCATCTTAAGTGACTAGAAGAAGTGACTTATCTGGCAAAGAAATCTGTGGGATTCTCTTTGAGGAACTTGTAATTGGACCTGGGGCCGTTTAGTGCATTTGGGGACCCCTAGGAAATTGCCCCACTGACCAAATATTGCTTACTTAAGTTAACAAAAGTACTATTCAAATGTAAACATACATTAAAAGTGCACCTTGTGTATTTTTTAAAATAAGGAGTAGGAGGGGCCCTCTTGAGGGTGATTCCGATAGCAGTGCAGTTGTACTTTACTGCACTGACCATCACAGAATTTAAATGCTCACGAAGTTTGTCGTTGCATTCAAACAACCCCAAAACAACCCCAAAATTTGGGGGGGACCCCAAAATTCTCCACTGACCAAATATGGTTTACTTAAGTTAACAAAAGTAATATTTTAATGTAAACATACATAAAAAGTGCAAGTTGTGTAGTAATTTAAGCTATTAGTAGGAGGGGGGGTGGCATGGTAGCTTAGTGGTTAGCATGTTCGCTTTTCAGCACTATGGATTCCCGCCCTATCTGGGTGGAGTTTCCATGTTCTCCTCGTGTCCGAGTGGGTTTCCTCCAGGGTTCTCCGGTTTCCTCCCACAGTCCAAAAACATGGATCAATGTCAATTGAATGCTCCGAATTGCCCCATATAGATTGTGTCTGTGAGTGTGTGTTTGTCCAGTGATAGATTGGTACCCTGTCCTGGGTGTATCTGCCCAGCACCCGAAACGTTCTCCCCTGGATGGACATGGGGAACCTCCCCCCCCCCCCCCCCCCCCGCGACCCTAGTAGAGGATAAAGCAGAAGATAAAGGATGGATGGATAGTAGGAGGGTCCCCTCTGAGGGACGATTCTGATAACAGTGTGGTTGTACTTTACTGCACTGACCATCACATAATTTAAAGGGGAGCTCACAGTTTGTCGTTGCATTCAGTGAATAACAAGTCATAGTCTGGAGGTCCGAGTCCAGCTCACCAACTCTGGCCATATGCATGGGGTTGGTTTGCTTGTCCTGTTGCCAAGGGCCTGACTGGACTTGTAATCAACCAGAGTCTTTTTGACAAAAGTATGTCCACAGGAAATTGTTGCCCACAAAGTTTACCTCCTTAAATTATTCTGATGTTGAGGACCAGGCTGTTTTTAGAGCACCATCCAGCCAAGTGCAGGACCTTTCACATGCAAGTGATGAAGGCCACATCTGTAGTGTCAATTTACTATTGAATGGACATAGTGACGAGTAACGAGAGAAATGAGCTTGTTCGATGTCAAGGTGTCCGATTTAAGTTGCCAGGTTTAATATGCCACCAGACAAGAAATCCAAGACCCAACTGCAAATCCTAAGACCAAGAAAACTGGGTTAAAGTTGCTATTTCTACTAATTGATGAGGTGCGGTCAACAAATTGCATACCATTATTGGTTTATTGTTGCCCTAGTGGGCCAAAGCAGAGTGTAGTGCAGTTCAGATAACATTTTTCATTGACATGTTTGTGAATTGATAGGGTGCTGGGTAAACAAGCTTTCAGACAAGCCAGAATAAGCTTCTCTAAACAATTCATGTGTTTTAGGAGCAAGGCTGAGGGCCATTAAATCCTCGACCGTTGAGTTAGGGACGGTTATGAATGTTATGGAATTTCGACACTTGTACATGCGCAGGGTTGTCATTGAAACCAGCAGCTTTTTGGATTAATCACCTTGCTGAGTACAGTACTCATGTCAGGGTTAAGGATTGTAAGAAGCAGTATATCAGCTAGTTAGGAGACTTTTACAATAGGGTTCCATGTGTTCTGGTTAGTAATCCGGATCTAATTTGTTTGGCCAATTTGAGAGTCGCAGTGCAGGCAGATTGCATTTACATCTGGTTATTCGGCAGATGCTTTTATTTAAAGCCACTTACATGTATCCTAACTTGGTTGGGACCAGAACACAAGGTTGGCCATGCAGCATCCCTGGAGCAATAAGGGAGCTCAAGATTGGTTATTGGTTATTTTAGTGCAAATGGGATTTGAACCCACAACCTTCAGGTTGATATCTTCAGGTATGTGTGTGTGTGTCTGTGTGAGTGACTGGGTACCCAGATAGTTTGGCAACCTGTCCTGGGTGTATCTGCCCAGTCTGAAACGTTCTCCCCTGGATGGGCACCGGGAACCCCCCAACCGCCACCATCCTCACGACCCTAGAGGATTAAGTGGATGATAATGGATAGATGGATGGCATGAATCCAGCTCCATGTGAGCCTTCAGTTGCCCAGAGAGGAAACAACCTCCTACCCTGGGTTGAAAGGGTTAGGCTCAAATTAACACCAGGCCTGATGCCCAGCCGATGTTCCAGTTCCTATTAAATGACTCCCTGTCCCTGTTTTGTTGGACTTCTCTTGGTTGTCTCACTCACTGTCTCGAATTTTTCCACCGGTGTCTCGCCATTTCGGTTTCCTCCTCCTCGTCTCCACATTTCTGTGGGTCTGTCTGTCTTTCTCATCTTTATGCATGCGCTGAACGCTTGCGGACGGAATGAGAATTTCCTTCAGACAGAACTGCTGCGCACACACACACACACACACACACACACACACACTCACACATGCACACAGGCGCACTCACTCACACACACGCAGACATGCACACACACACGCAGACATGCACACACACACGCATACACACACACACACACACACACACACACTCACACATGCACACGCGCGCACACACACACACACACAGGCGCGCACACACACAGCCCCATACACGCGCACACACACGCAGGCGAACACACGCACACACACACAGAGACGCACACACACAGACAGACAGACACACAAACACACACAGACAGACACACAGGTATACACAAACACCCACACACAGAGACGCACACACACAGACAGAGACGCACACACACAGACAGACAGACACACAAACACACACAGGAGCACACACACACAGACACACACACAGACAGACAGACAGACACACACACACACACACACACAGGTATACACAAACACCCACACACGTACACACACAGAGACACACACACACACACACAGACAGACAGACACACAAACACACACAGGAGCACACACACAGACAGACACACACACACACACACACAGGTATACACAAACACCCACACACGCACACACACATGCACACACAGAGACGCACACACACAGACAGACAGACAGACACACACAGGTATACACAAACACCCACACACGAACACACACACACATGCACACACAGAGACGCACACACACAGACAGACAGACACACAAACACACACAGGAGCACACACACAGACAGACAGACAGACAGACACACACACACACACAGGTATACACAAACACCCACACACGCGCGCACACACACACACGAACACACGCACACACACGCGCACACACACACACACACATGCACACGAACGCACACACGCGCACACACATGCACACGAACACACACACACGCGCACACACACACACACATGCACACGAACGCACACAAGCGCACACACATGCACACGAACACACACAAACATGCACACACGCACACACACATGCACACGAACACACGCACACACACACATGCACACGAACACACGCACACACACACGCGCGCACACACACAAACATGCACACGAACGCACACACACGCACACGAACACACAAACATGCACACGAACACACACACACACACACACACACACACACACACGCGCGCGCGCACACGAAGCGAGACTGGCGGCTCTTCGCTCTCCGGGCGCACACACTTCCCGGTGTCTGATCTAATTACGCTCCTCAGTCTAATCATCCCCACGTGCGCCCCCCCACCCCCACCCCCACCCCCGCCGTTCGGCAGGAAGGCGCGTGCAGGCGCCGGAGCGCGAGCTGAGCGGAGCGCCTGCAGCGCTGAGAGATTATAGATCACACTGATCAAAAGCTCGTTAAACATTCAGAACCAGCCGCGCGCCGTTTCGGGCTGTTTGAGGTGCGCGGAGGCTCAGACGTCACCGAACTGTGATGAACGAGCGCAGCGGCGCAACGAGACGCGCACAGCCGCGCCGGCACCGCACACACACACACACACACATACACACATACACACACACACACACACATACACACACGCACACAAACACACACACACACACACACACTGCCACACACACACACACACTCACTGCCACACACACACACAAACACTGCCACACACACACACACACACACTGCCACACACACACACATAGACACACACTCACTGCCACACACACACACACACACACAAACATACACACACGCACAAACGCACGCACACACACACACTCACTGCCACGCACACGCGAACA